>OZ004692.1:59839469-60439469 GCA_963924545.1 Pogonocherus hispidulus
GTACATGATAGGTAGATTGAATAGAATTGATAAGTAACGTAAAACGTATAAAATATTGTTTTTTCCATAAATTTCAAAGTCTTTGAAGGAAATCAGGGAAAATTAATAAATATTCTTTTCATTAATCCAATCTCAAGCAGTGGAAGCCATTAAAATGGTCACTGAAAAGAGAAAAGTATAAAAAAAATTTATATATAAACATACATAGAATTTAAAGAAATTTGCTTATAATTTTAGAATGAATTATTATAAATTGATGTAAATAGAATAAGAATTAATTATAGTTAGCTATAAGCAGTGCAAAAGCTAATATGGTGATTTAATATAAATGTTTAAAGTAAAAGTGAAATTTCGATATGAGATGTCAAGTAACGGGAAAGTGAAAATTTTGAGAAGAAACCAAAGCGTATGGTATATCAGAAGATAGCTTAGAACATGAAGAATAAGGACATGAAATTGAATTTAAAGAAATATAAAGGCATTAAAAGATATTTGCAATTTAAGAAAAACTTTGACAATAAACAAATTAAAATTTCATTTGTTCCCTAGAAACTATAAAAGGAGAAAAATCCTGAAATGTTAATTAGTAAGCAATTAATATTCAAGCAGAAAGGTGCTCCTAAAATTTGTAAAAAAACAAATTTAATATTATTTAAAGTGTATTATCTTCAAAACTAATATTAAATTAATGGTTTGGTATTAAGAAGTTTCAGAAAGCAAATTCCAGAAGCTAATTTATTATAAAAGGATATTAAAATGAAATAAAAACGGAAATAAAGGACAGGACTTACCAAGAAGCATAATTAGTTTCCAGTAATAGAAATTTGGCAAGTAAATCTTGATTTCCTGAGACGATCAAATACACAGATATCCACATTGGTAATAGAAAAAACTCAAGTAAATCGAGGACAACCAAGTAGGTTAAAACAGCCATTGTGCACAATTTCAAATCACCATATATAATAAACTAACGAAATTAATCAAACAGTGATTAGATAATAATAAATAAACTCATATTTCACTTAGATAATAAGTAAATTTGTACATGTCACATATAAAAGTTTTGACAGTTTTGACACATCTGTGTTTGACAGATGATATAATATTATTAGTTAGTACCTAGTGACATCTAGTTTTGGAAATAAGCAAATTTTATTTAAAATAGTGTATTGATAGTTGCATAATTTACTTGATTTACATAATTGTATTGTATTGAAAGTTGCATACTTTATATAATCATTTCAAATCCAATTTAGGTAACAGAAAATAAAATTCAATTCATTTAATCATATAAGTATTTATTATGGTAAATATATTATTATTATAATTTCATGGTATTATAAAATAATTAAGGCTTTGTCCCTATAATTATATGTACTGAACCAATTCAAATAGTTAATATATCTTTTTAAATACCAAATAAAAAAATTGACAACTCATTTCAACAATTAAAGATATTTAATAATTAAAATATAATTTTTTTTTCACAATAGAACCTACCTTTAACCCTGAGATCAATATAAATAGAGTACTTGCTCATTGAAAAAGAAAATAAATTACAATTCTATAATTGAAAAATAAAATAAATTAAATAATATTCTACTCCACAATATAACACAATAATATATACACAAGGTTCGTTCCTACATCCGAAATGGATACTGAAGGTACCTTGTCACATCATATATACGCTGTCACATCCGGTTTGCGGATGTGACAACGTTTTGCCTTATTTTTCACAAATATAGCTTATAGAACTCATCAGAAGCCTAAACTGAAATTTTATTCTGGAGGTAAAAAAGTTACTTGTATATCTACAAATTTGATTTTTAGTTCAACTGTAGACCGGTGGCGCTGGTATCGTTTTCAATCGTACAATTGACAATACCTTGCCACATCCGCCTATATATGATATTTCTTGCAGTATATAAGGCATGTTGTTACATCCAGATATTGGCAACGTCGCGTGCCAGATATTGGCAAATGCCTGTTCATTCAGATAAAGACGATTTCGTCCAAAATCATGTTAACTCCGTTCGAACGTGGTTCGGACGGAGTCCATTATTTTTTACTTTAGTTATGAATTTTGAGATTATTATAATTTGGATACATAAATTATATTATAACCATAATTTAAGTTACTACTATTGCCTTGATCAATTTTGATAAACATTCAGATATTTAGGTTTCTGCAGGTATATAAAAAATTAATGTGTTAGTATGAAAATATTTTTAGAACTTGTTAATTTTCCTAGATTTGGAAAACAGATAATTCAAGTAATCTAAAAAGTGTATTGCAGACTGGCATCTTAATATTCTAAATAAAAATTGGCAATTGTATTAAGATAATGAGTTACCTACGAGTTTAATTATTGCCTTAATACGTGTAAATAGTTAAATCGTTGAGTGACATTTTTTTAAATTTAAAATGACGGGTTAAAATAAGTATTCTTTGAGGTATTCTTTGAGTATGATTTCAAAACTTTATTAACAATTGCTGAATGGGTACGTTGTTTAATATCTTGTTAGATTAATAACTATTATAACATTTTACATCTTTCTTTATATAGGAATTAAGTCAAAAAGTTAAAATTAATTAAATTAAGTTAATTCCTATATGATGAAAGATGTACACAGTTAAATAAGCCAATAAATAATATTAGAAATATATTATAAAAATATTATAACATTACTATAAATAAGTAGAACATAATACCTACAATTAATTAAACTTTATTAATACAAACACAAAAATATAAATATAATAATACAAATAAAAAGGATTTGAATATGAACAATTATAAATATTTTTCTTTCGTCTGTGGAATTGTGGTCGTCAACTGTAAAATGATATTTGTTATTACACGTGTTTAGCTTTATTAACGCTATTGAGCGTTATTCTTAGTTACAATTAAGGAAAAATGTTGTAATTATTTATTGCTATTGCAATTATAATTATTTTCTTTTCAGTTATTTTTGAACTTGATAACTAAAATGTTCGTGCGGAACATGCCTTATATTTTATAGAAAATTATTTAACACTGACGTAGTTTTCCATATAACACCAAAACATTATATTGTACTCCACGCGCGTTTCGCTAACCAAGTTGGCATCATCTGGAGATGATTAAAGTCATATCAAATTTTAACTTGATCAAGTTTAAACTGGATTAGTGCGCTACTATACTACACTCGACGCGCGTTTCGCTAACCAAGTTGTCATCATCTGGAGATGATTACAAATCATCAAGTTTTTAACTTGCTCAAGTTTAAAATTGATGTGTTTTAATTATCTCCAGATGATGCCAACTTCGTTGATGAAACGCGCGTCGAGGGCAGAATAGTGTTTTGGTATTATGTGGAAAACTACGTCAGTCTTATCTTTACACCAAAGGCTCCAACCCCCTTCAAGGAAACTATTTCTAAAGCATAGAGAAATATGAGAGGCGATTGTGTTTTATTTAGTTCCTTGTATGATATGCGTGGTATAAATTAATACTGATTTGCTTATTTTAGTACTATGTAGTAGGTAATCAATCCTGTTAATTTAAAAAATTAAATTATATATTTAAACTCTATAGGTATCTGTTATATTGATTAAGTGTTTAACACTGTCATCTTCTATTTGTAACATTGATACAAAATTTAATTGTTAATCTGTTAATTTAAAAAATTGAAATATATTGTTCGTGGCATAAAAGAGGATCGCTGCGCTGGTTGACTGAGAGACCATTTGTTTGGATTGAAAGCACCTTTTAAAAACAAACATAATATACGGTCAAGAACTAGTTGAGGCAAAGAAAAATCCTGTACCTTTCTAATCGTTTTTAAGGCATTCTTACTATTTCTACTATAGTAAAAGGTTTAATTATAATGGTACTAAAAGTAAATTGCGTATAATACAAATCCTTATTTAAGTAAATAATCTAAAACTAATCATATAAATATAAACAAAATAAGCAATGATTACCGTTCTGAAATATATATACAATAATATTAACTTTTACAACATGAGCAGGTACTAAAATTGTTTTAAAAATAAAATATGTAAAATATTATTTGTTTCTCAAAACGTTCAGTTAACTATATTACACTGGAGCATTTGATCAAGTAGGTAGTATTTAGGTAATCATATATTTTCATCAACTGTTGAAGGTTTGTCTGTAGAAAAGAAACGGTTCAATTTATCTTATAATGATCTGGCCCTGAATGAAACAAAATGTAAAGTGGTATCATACAACAGAAGGAAAAGTGCTTTGGTAGGAGCATATACTGTAAATGGTGTCGAAATTGAGGTACTGAATGAAATTAAAGACCTTGGTGTGCTCTTTACAAAACACTTTTCATTCAATCAACACATCTTGCAGTTAACAGCAGAGTGTTATAGAAAACTTGGTTTTGTTTTAAGAGCCAGTCATGATTTTAGACCTGACATAACTGTAACTCTATTTAATTCATATGTACGTTCTAAACTCGAATACTGTTGTGTTATATGGAACCCTAGAACTCTGATATACACTGAAATGTTGGAAAAAATCCAGAAAAGATTTCTAAGATCTTTGTACTTAAAGCGACATGGGACTTATCCATTTTTAATATCATATGAGTACCAAAGAACTGATTTTAATATATGTCCTTTAAGCAAGCGTCGTGAAAATGCTCAAATTTTATTTATTTTTAATATATTGCATAATCGAATGGTGGTACCTGACATACTGTTGGCTATAAATATTAATGTACCCGATATTAGATTGAGAATTAGAAATAATATTTTTAAGATAACTAATATAGATTCTCCCATCGAAAGCTGTTTGTCGGCTGTTAATTATCTTCTCGGAAATCATGATGTTGACATTTTTAATATAAGTAAAAATAGGCTACTTTCTTGCCTGTGATGTTCACTGATATTTGTGTGTATAGTATGTGTGTGTGTTTTATACATTTGATTATTTCTTTTTTAATCTGTATTTTATTGCATTAACCATGTTTTATGTTTTATTGAATTTTTGTGTTTCTGTATTGTATTGCAATAGGAATAGGTAGTGCGTATGTATAATTGGATTTTGTCTGTTCGTACGCACTAAATAAATAAATAAATAAATAAAATAAAAATAAATAAAATTTATATTTCTTTTTTTTTAAATTGTTTTATTTTTTTAGCGGAAGGGAAAGTTTCTTGTCGATGAAAGAACAAAACTCATTTTTTATGGATCCAATTGTCTTATTAGTCTCCTCTTTCAAGACAACGTTGTTCTCGGCAGGAGCCGAGAACTCGATGACAAACATTGTCTTGAGCTGGTGGTCGAGGAGGACTACATCAGGCTTATTGGCTCGAATCTGCCTGAGCGTGGGAAATGAGTAGTTCCAATAAATTCGGCACTTCTCATTCCCCACAACGGACTCAATATCCCCTGGAGCGTATGGCAGCACTGGTGTTTCGTCTATCTTGTATGAGTGCCGCAGAAAGTAGTAGAGCACTCGTAAAGCTGCATTGTGTCTATGGATATAGGCCGAGAGCATATGCCGAACAAGCGGAGAGCAGATGCATAATTGTCTCCGGCGCCCTATGGCAGGCCCTACAGTTGACATCAGGGACCTCCATACCCATGACACGGCTTCGATAGACGAGGGTGTTAAATACACCATCCTGGCAAGCCATTATGAATCCCTCGGTCTCCGACTTAAGCCCCGCTGACCTTAAGAAGGCAAAGGTCAGCCTTTCAGATAAGCCATGGTCTTCAAGGCTCTTATAGAAGACACCGTGCAATGGCTTATCCTTATGCAGCTGCAGAAGATTACGGCCTTCTGCAGCTTTAACTTGGGCTTTCAGCTGAACGGGTCCCAGCTCGGTGACAGAGTCTGGGTTTCTCCGTTCAGCGTCGAAGATGAGACCGAGTTCCTCAGCTGCTCTTCGTGCTGCCTTAAATAGAAATGCTCCGACCCCTGCATTTTCATGGTCTTGGACCATGCAGAGGAGGGGATCCGAACTCCTGATTACCTTGCAGGCTTCATCCAGTACCATTCTGCTGTGCAGACACTCCAAACTCAAGAGTCCATGGCCACCCCGATGTCTTGGCACGTAAAACCATGGAACGGACGACCTAGGATGCATCATTGAGATGCATCCTAGACTCCTATTGAGATGCATCATATTTCGTGTTCTTATGTCGAGTTGTCGCAGCTCTTCTTGTGTCCATTTCACTACTCCGAAGGAGTAGAGGATGATCGGAACCGCAAGCATGTTAGTAGCACTCACCTTATTCTTACCCGACAGTTTTGAAGACCAGATCTGCCGGAGGCGGTGTCTATACCTGCCGCGGAGAGCGTTTTTTACGGTAGCAGCCTCTTGGGTGGAGCGTTGCTCGACACCCAAGTAGGTATACGTCTCTCCGACATCCAGATGATTAGGATGCTTCCATCCACGAGCTGCGCATCTTCGCCATAGTCACCGCATTGTCCTCTCTCGAGATGAACCAGTGCACATTTGTCCAACCCAAATTCCATCCCGACCGCCTGCGTGTACTCCTGTACCACCCTGAGAGATTGATGTAGATCCCTCTCTCCGGAGGCATAGAGTTTAAGGTCATCCATATAAAATAAATGGGTGACCTTATGCCTCCTGTTGCCGGGGGTACCGCAGTTGTATCCACGAGTTTTGCGGAGTTCCATGGCAGTAGCGAGATGCAGAACAGGAGAGGGCTGAGCGAATCTCCCTGGAAAACTCCTCTCCTGAACGATACCAGCTCTGTCTGGACCCTGGCATTACCAGATGGTATGGTAAAGCGGGTTTTCCAGAGCTGCATCAGTTCTTCGATGCATCTCACTATAGGATCTGACACGGCAAGGCGTTGGAGCAAGTAGATAATAAGCTCATGAGATGTCATATCAAACGCCTTGCGGTAGTCAATCCAGGCCATAGAGGGGCTTCGCTTATACTGCATAGAGTCCTGCGTGACACATCTGTCAATCAGCAGATTCTCCTTGCAGCCAGTTACACCCCTCTTGGACCCACGCTGCTCATATATCTTTTCATAAACCGGGTCAACTGCGTGGAGCACCCGCATGTACAGATGCGTGTGAACAACTTGTAACATGCATTCAGACAGGTTATTGGTCGGTAGTTCTTTGGGCTGGACAAATCTCCGTTCTTAGGGATTAGCACTGTCCTCCCCTCGACAAACCATGCCGGAACTTGCCCCTCTCCATTAAGCCAGGAGGTGAATATTCTGGCCAAATGATGGTGGGTACACGGTAGTTTTTTCCACCAAAAGTTGTTGATCCCATCGGGACCAGGAGCAGGAAAGTTCTTAGAGCCTTTGACGGCTCTTTGAACTTCTTCCGGGGTTATCGGTAGGCACACTTGTTGAGGCTGCTGAAGCCTTCGGCAGAAAACTTCAAAGTGTGCCAGGGCTGGAGTGTCTTTATTGAGCGGTAGCTTCTCCTCGTAGAGAGTTTTCCAGAAGGTCTCTACCTCATCAACAGTCGGCAGGTTCTCAACAACACGCTGAGGCGGCTGGAACAGACGAGAAGGTTTTTGACGGAATTGCTCATTCTCCGTCAGTCCTCTCGCCCGCTTCACTAGTGACTTTTTTGCAGTCCCTAGCATGCGTATCCTATCGACACAGTGCTGTTGGATGGTTTGCAGCACCATTCGATTAAGCGTGTGATGGGTACGTCTTAGCGTAGCGGCTATGCGACGCACTTTAGGCGTAAAGGGCCTATTGGCCTCGATGTAGTCCATCACACATTGGATACGGGATGCGTGTTATCTCGCCGACCGGATCTTAGCCTCCATCTTGTGTAGACGCCGCTGTGCTCTCTCATGTGGTGAGGAAACGTTCTCGCGTCGCCTCTCCACCCGAGAGAACCGTTCAACGGCATCATACACGGTACAATTTATGTGCGAGATGTCGGCCTCTTCTGGTAGTCCTCCACGAAGCTCTGCATCCGCTCTAGCCAGATTTTGTGGCTTCGGGGGTTTCTGACGGTGTAACCCCCGTCGGGTACTGAAGCCTTCTGGTGCCGGTGGAGTGATGATCATCTCCTCCTCCTCCATCACCGGTTCATTCAGAGGCCTTTCGGCCTCGTTATTCGCCAGTTGAGGAGGGGCTCTCACATATCCTCTGTGACGGAGATGGCATACATAATCACGAAGATGTTGTTTTGTGAAGGCACGATGCTCTGGATGCATTTCACACCACAAGGCATGCATCCGTGCCATATATCCTCTCCGCGCGGGTTCACTACTTTCGTGACACTGCAGAAGGTGGTCCCTTAGCTCATCTGTCCACTCAAAGCGTCCGTGTACGTGGCCATTGTTGTCAAAAGGCAAATCGACCGGTTGGACCACTCCACCTTGCCCATGACCCCTCATCCGACGGGGTCGATTGTGGGGGCCCTCTCCTTGGCTGTTAGGAACCAGGGGGGCAGCTTGTTGATGGTTAGCCTAGCAAGCCGACGGCCGACATCAGAAGGGAAGTTGCTTTCCCTCCGGGGTGCGCAGGTGCTGCCGATCCGATTTTGTACCCTTAGCTCAGGTAAGTGGTGTCACTGCTCACCAAGGTCTTAGATGTTGGATAACCCCCCTGCTGCTTTATTATTATTGTTATTATTATTATTATTATTATTATTTCAATTATGTCACTCTCAATATTACCATATATTAATCAATAATAATTTTAGATTTTAGCTAAGAATGATTTCTTCTATATTCCTATTCGGCTAAAAACTGGATGTTTAAAACTGTTCAGCAAAAATTGGAACCAACCTATATTTTTGAGTTATGATTGTAAAAAGAATATGTTTTGATCAGAGATTACTAAATTTTGATTATGAATTTAGATTACCTATCTCATACCGGTTATAAAAAAATATCAAAACCTACTTGGAATAATTTTAAAAAATAAAAATAAATTTTAAAAGCAACGGTCCTATTGTGGTTTTTGTTATAACTATATAAAATTATTGAAATGAGCTGAAAGAATCTATCAAAGCTGATTTTAAATTTATTTATCTACTTATAAAAAATAATTATGACAAAACAAAGCTTCCTGTGTTGGGAGCGAAATTGAGATTCATTTTTAATAGGCATTTTTTTAGGTTTAAATATCAACCGGGCTAAAACAAAAAAAGTTAAATTTCAAACAAAAAATCTTTTGAACAGTTGGTTTTGTGGAACAAATTTTGGCGTTAATAAGTACACCAATAATATTCGAACAGAATAATTTTATTTGTTTTCTAAAGTGGATTAAAATACAAAGTATATTAAATACAGGGTATAAATTTACTGTGAAATTGTTCAATATCTCTGTAACTGTTCATTTTCTGAAATTTCGTTTCGGGATACAAAAATATATATATTTTTAAATGGAGTAGGTACTCTATTAATTTTTACATATTTAGTTACTTTATAACCATAATATATAATTTTATATAGGTACCTACTTATTAAGAAAGCAGTTTTTCTGAGATATGCTTTAATTGGAAAAAAATTATATTAATTACATTGATGCTAATGATGCGGTTGTTATTAGGTACTTTAAATAGTACCTAATAACGACCGTAAACAGTTTTGTTATAAAACCCAATAATTTAAGAGATACCTATATACAGGGTGGCACATTTTATGGAAAAGTTGCTCAATTTGATGGTACTCAAAATGTTATGTTATGCAATTTGGAAAATTCCGAATACTTCAGGAAATATCCGGAAAAAATTTTAATTTCATAAAATATATTTTTAATTGTTTTTTTTTTTTTTTTGAAAATTATTTAACAATTCGTCATTGCCTTTTTACCCTCGCCCAGATGTTGCTGTTAAATTTGAAATCCGACGTTTCGTCTTCCAGAAAACATCAACTTATTTTTTTTTATACGGGCCTAGATTTTTTTATTATGACCCATCACACATTTCTTAATTTTTTTTGCAGTATTCTATTTTCCGTTTATATTATAGCTAAACAAGCTCAATAAAAACAGGTAGACAGATACATTGCATTACAAAAGTTTTTGACATATCTTATTTTTTTTAACATAATTTTTACTCATTTAGGATTTGAAAATAAAAAAAAAAATACCTATTATATTCGTATTTACTATTGTAAGTTAAATAAGTTACTTCACCAAATTAGTTACTAATAAAAATAAATAAGTTATGACGAAGAGTTATTTGTTTTCAAATAATGTCGGAAAAAAAAAATTATGAAATTTCGTTATTTCCTGATATTTCCGAAAGTATTCTGAATTTTCCAAATTGCAACACAGTATTTTTATAAACGTCAAATTGCCCAACTTTGCCATAATTTAACCGACCCTGTATCTCTTACTATTTCCGAGATCGCAATATGAGGCTCAAAAATGGGCCGCCCTGTAGGTAGGTACTTATCATTATAACAATGTGTTGTCTCAAATTAGAACAATTATTAATTCATAATACCTAGCACGGTTTTTTAATATAAAGGCCCAAAACTGTAATTTTATTTTGTTTCGTATTGATATAAACACCGGTGTAACACAGTTACGCCGCCTTATAAAATATGCAAGAAGACAAGAAGATAGGTAGGTGAAGGTTTATGGAAATATTTTGTCAAATATATATATATATATACCTAACATTTTACAAAAAAAAAAAACATGAAATATTAAATCATTCTGTTTTTCGTAGGTTTCGGACATTTTACACAAAAAACGCTACTTATTTCTTATTATTTTGTTTATTACCTTCAATAACGTGGAAATCAAAACGACAGCAACACAGTTGCTTTTAATTGAACACACGGTGTCCCACCGGGAACCGCCTCGATCTATATATGGCAAACTATAATTAGGAAAAAATTGAAAATTGGGCAGTGTACCAAAGTCACTGGAGGCAAGCGATCTAAAATATTTTCAAGATGGCCGCACTTCCGGTTATACCGGAAGTAGGTGTCAACTTGCTTATTTCAAATGGAACACCCTGTATATTATTAGATTTTTTAATTCTACTCAAAATTTTAAATATATTTCGTGTATAATGTCCTATACTTAAGTCTAGCAGTTTTTGACATATTTCAAATTTTATGTCAAAAATGACGTTTGCAGACCAAAAAATAATTATCAATTTTTCCTACACGGAAGCTTTTGTTATTTAATTTGGGTTGGATTCCTTGTAGGAGACCTATTTTAGAAGTCTTTGTATGATATTTTGATAATTATTAATACAAGGTGTTCAAAAAAGAAGAATGAAAATTCAATTGCGAAAACTGTCAAAAGTCAATTTTTTCAAATGGAATCCACCTCTGTTTATTATTTCATCTTATTAAGCATTGAAAATTAGGGTAAGTTTGTATAAGGATAAGGTTGTCTATTCCGAAAACTGGTAGTTTTCGAGATATTGGCAATTTAAATTTTTATATGGCGATTTTGCTGCGGATTTTAAGTGCAGCCACTCTTACTTGGCCATGTTGAAAACAATCAAATGCTATGTTTGTTTACACCTGTCACTTACCTTTTGAAAATTATTAATAATCATGCCGGGGCGCTTAAATTATACAAAAGAAGATTATTTAAACTTATTTATTATTTATGGAGAATGTGATAAAGTTATATCAAGAACATGTGACACATTTGCCATTCGGTATCCGCAAAAACCGAAGCCATCGCGATGTGCTATTAAACAAATTATAGAAAATTTCAAGAATTTTGGATCCGTTTAAAATAACAACGCATGTTTAATTTACAAAGAAAAACTGTAAAAGTAGATAACCCTGGATTTTAAGAAAAATAATTTTACAGTAAATGTTCAAACTGACGTCCTTGAACTTCCAGACATTTTTCGCATCTGAGCAGCAGTTCATGGTTCGCTCTTCTTATTGACTCGGGATTTAAGTTTGCAAATTAATTCCTCACTCGCTGCATGCAATCTTCCATTGTTGTTAAGGGAGTGTTATAGACTCGATCTTTAACATTGCCCCAAATAAAAAAATCGAGCACTGAAAGGTCTGGGGACCGGGGTGGCCAAAGGAGAGGACCATTGATGGCTATTCATTGATCATCAAAAGCATTCCATAAAAAATTAGCGACGAGGTAGCCACCATGTGCAGGAGCTCCATCATGCTGGTAAAACAGATTTCTATGAATAGCGAGCGGCAAATTATCTAAATATACGGTTTCAAAATTTTGTAAAATATTCAAATAGCCTTCACCTACAAAGTTAATAAGCACATTTTTAATCTTCAATGATCCAAAAACGCATAACTTACCATTTAAATTTTCTTGATAAAAATGTAGTGCCACGACCCCATCATTTTGTAGGATGGCCTCACATAAATTATAACTCCAAAGATATCACAAGCAACGTATATTACATAAATCATAAGAAGTACAGACATAAATACAATGCTCAAAAAGGCGTCATAATCATAACTGTCAGAGGACGGAAATCGAATATCGAGCATGCGTCGTTGTGGTCTTCCTCTTCTTCTAACTTCCGCAACAAAGAGCGGCAATATTTAAAATCTTAAATTTAATCTTACAACTCGGCCAGTCCTGACATATTGATTGGCCTCAATCAACATAAACATTAATTCGGAAGTGCCACATCGAGCAATGAATTGACAGTCAAATACTTATTAACATATAGTTCTTAAATTCTAGTTAAATGGGTAGAAATCTGAGAATTGAAAATACAAAAGGAACTTAAAAGCTACATTATTACCCTGATTATAAATAAAAATGCCTAATTAGGTATCATAAGTAAAATGTCTAAGGGGATTATCTAACTAAAATATATAATTTATGAATACATAAGAGGTGATATTACTCTAAATAGCCAGTAAATTATCTAAAATTCAGTAATTCGTTGTTCTGGCCCAAATTCCATAATTTTATGTTTGAACTGCTAAAAATTCCTTCAAAAGGCCTTTGCGTGATTTGATATCCCTCTATGTCAGCAATGACATAACGATCATTTGGCAAAACCTTTTTTATAACATAAGGGCCTTTAAATTTAGGTATCAATTTTTTATTAACTCCCGGGGTCACATCTAAATTTTTTATTACAACGTAGTCACCAAGTTCATATTTGTACGCTTGTTTATGTCTAGTATTGTAATAAGATTCGTTGTAAGCTTGAGACTTTCTGATATTGTCACTAGCTTCTTGTCTGTTTTTATTAAAATCACGACTGTCTTCATCTTCCGAGTCAACTAAATCTTTAATAATTTGTTCTACGCTATCACCGATTACACCTAACTGTCGCACACCAAATAGCAATACTGAAGGAATTTGTTTGGTAGATTTATTAACCGTGTTATTAATAGCAAATTCTACCTCTGGTAAAACTTGATCCCATTTCTTTGGAGAGTCAACTAATTTAGAAATCATAGGGATTACTGTTCGATTTAGGCGTTCGATTTGACCGTTAGCCCGAGGTACACGAGTAGCGATCTGTACATGGGTAATATTATTCTCTTTCAAAAAATCAGCAAAAAGTTTTGAGGTGAAAGAGGTCCCTCTATCAGATACTATGCGTAACGGTCTACTATAAGTATTAAAGTAATTTTGTAAATGTTTTATCACTTCCTCTGCACCGGTTGATTTACATGCATATAGTTTTATAAACTTCGTGAAACCGTCAATAACAGCAAACAAGTGTTTATTTTGCTTTGACGATTTTTCAAGGGGTCCACAATGGTCTACGTGAATAGTTTGAAAAGGTAGCAGACCTTTAGGGATACTGTGGAGAAAACCTTCCCCTTTGCCACTACTAGAATTATAAATAATGCACTTAAGACAGTTAAAAACATATTGCTTAACTTTTTCACGTAATTTTGGGAACCAATAAACTTGTTTAATAACTTCAACACATTTTTCAACACCAATATGTCCCATTTCGTCGTGACAACTCCTAATTATATTGTTTTCCATATCCCTGGGAACATAAAACAGCAATTTATCCTGATCTTTCCTATAAACAATACCATTTCTTAATTCAAAAAACTTGCTTTCAGATTTCTCTAAATCACCCTTAATTTTTAAAATGTCTTCATCCTTTGTCTGTTTTATACTTAAATTCATTTCGAAACTAGTTTCCTCTAACACTAATATATGTGAAAAAGAGCGACTAAGCGCATCTGCATGCCTCATTTTGGTATTGTCACGGTGTTCTAACGAATAATCATAATTTTGTAAAATCAGTGACCAACGCATAATTTTAGGATTGATTTCTTTCTTTTTCAGTGCCAAAGTTAAACTATTACAATCAGTAACAATCTTGAAATGAATACCCTGTAGATATACCCTAAATCGACTGAGACTATTAATTATGGCTAACATTTCTAATTCAAAACTATGTAATTTTGATTCTCCCTCAGTGGTACGCTTACTAAAATAAAAAATCGGATGAAATAAATTATCTTTTTGTTTTTGTAATAAAATACCACTGTATCCGTGAGAACTGGCATCACAGTGAAGCTGAGTTTCTGCCATGGGAGAATATAAGGCTAAAACAGGTTGTGATGTAAGGGCTTTTTTAATTTTATTAAAACTTTCGATATGGGTGTCGCCAAAATTAAAAACAATATTTTTCTTGAGGAGACCATACAGCGGACGTGCCATCTCGGCAAAGTTTCTAACAAATCGTCTAAAATAAGATGCCAAACCTACAAAGCTGTGCAACTCTCTTGCACACCTAGGCATCGGGAAATTTTTAATCGCCTGGATATGACACGAGCTAGGTTCTATCGTGTCCCCGTCAATAATATAACCTAAATAAGTGATTTTCGTATTCAAAAAAGTACATTTATCTAACCTTAAATTGAGTTTGTTTTCGACAAGTTTATTAAAGACAACTTTAAGAATATCTAAGTTTTCATCAACAGTTTTTGATGATATCATAATATCATCAAGGTAGATCGATATTAGATTATTAGTTATAAGGTCTCTGAAAATTAAATTTAGATATCGGGTAAATGCAGACGGACTATTTTTAAATCCAAAAGGGGCTTTTACAAATTCATATTGCCCAGTTGGCGTCACAAAAGAAGTATACTTTATAGAATCGGGATCAACATCTAAATGATGAAAAGCACTCTTAAGATCTAAAACAGTAAAATACTTTTTATCTTTTAATTTATCGATTAAATCGTCTATTAAGGGGAGAGGATAATTATCCCTCAAACATATTTTATTTAAATTTCGAAAATCTACACATAAACGATATTCCCCGGTTTTCTTTTTAGTCAAAACAATTGGGGAACTATACTCCGATTCACTTCTACGAATAACACCACCTTCTTGTAACTCGGCAATAAGTTTTTCTACGATTTGATTCTCAGCATATGATAACCGTCTAGGTCTAAAAAAAAAGGGTGTATGCTGCGGTTGTACCACTATTTTCATTCTATACTTGGTTTTGGGTTCAGTCGGACGAATAGGATTTAAGTAATGTTCATTAAAAATTTTTATAGTTTTCTGTTGTTCGGTACTGGTTATGTCAGAATTAATATTAAGTTGTAGATCGCTTTCGCAAACATAATCGATATTTAAAATGGACAAAACTTCATTAGAAATATCCTTTGGTGAAGGATTAAAAACTTCTAATTTTAATTCAGTACCTTGTAATGTGAACTGGATGTTTTCATTGCATAATAAATCACGACCTAAAAGACATTCGAAAGGAATAGCAGAGTCATTTACCACGTAAATACTCAAATTTAATGTAAAATCAGAAATTTTGACCAGAAAATTAACATAACCTAAAATTTCTAAACATGTCTGATTAATACCTTGAAATTTATCGTTCGTAACATAATTATTAATTTGTAAACAACTAACAACAGATTCCTTAATTAAAGTTACCGCACTTCCTGGATCGAAGATTCCTTCCAACTTGAACTCATGTCCTTGGGCTTCCAACTGAATCGGCAATAAGAGAGGGCTCGTTCGTGTATGGTTTACTAGTAACGTAGGTTCCGGATGGGGTTCCTTCTTCACACTAACGCTGGCACTTGTACCCGATCCATTTTGAGGGCAATCCTTTCTTATATGATCAGTGGACCCACAACGAAAACAGGATCCCTTTGGACGAGGAGGCCTCGAACATTCACTCAGTATGTGACCTGGTAGATTACAGTTGTAGCATCTCACCTTGTCACCTTCAGGTCGGGTACGATGACCTGAAGTCCCTTCCCTTCTTGTCTCAAATTTTCGTGTTTCCTTCTGCTTACTGTCTCCGTCTTTCCTTTCTCTAATTCGACTACGTCGAGCTTGATCCACACTTTCAAATGATATTATATCACGATATAATTCATCTTCATCACCATGGGTTCTAGCCGTCACGAAGTTGCTTAATTCTTTGGACCATAAACCAATGGAAACTTGTTTCTTGGTTTTAAGGAACGAGAAGTTTAATTCTTTGCATAAATGTACCTTTTCATAGAAGTATGCAACCACACTTTCTTTTGGACGTTGTATTCTGCTTTGCATTTGTTGCCATAAATCAACTTTACTAACCTCATATAAAAAGGTTTTACGAAAAGCCATTTTGAAGTCTGCCCAAGTTTTTAATTCACCCAAACGACTATGTAACCAGTGTTTAGCAGCACCCGTAAGGTTTGTTATAGCCATTTGTAAAATAACTACCTCTGGCCAGTTATGAATGGTAGCTGAGGTTTCCAACTGCTGTAACCACTGTCTTGCATTTACGGGCCCTTTTTCTCCGTCAAAATCAGGAATAATTTTTGTTGCATCAGAAATCATATTAATAGCGGTAGCCTCCGCTCTAGTACCTGCAGACTGTTGCTGTTGGCGGCTTAACATTTCTAACATCCGTGCATTTTGCTGCAGAAGAGCATTAACCGTATATGCCAAATTAATGTCCGGGACACTGGTCGATGGAACTGCGCCTGAACTATCATCCTCAGGTCGCCTATTCTCTTGAAAAAAAGTTTCAAATTCGGGTTCAGCCACGCTATCTCTAGGGGTTTCCATCGGGGTTGCCATCGTGCACGTGTTTTCAACTATTTTTGCGAAATATCGTCGTAACTCGGAGCTCTATTGATCTTTGGTCAAGACCCCACACCTGATGTTGTAGGATGGCCTCACATAAATTATAACTCCAAAGATATCACAAGCAACGTATATTACATAAATCATAAGAAGTACAGACATAAATACAATGCTCAAAAAGGCGTCATAATCATAACTGTCAGAGGACGGAAATCGAATATCGAGCATGCGTCGTTGTGGTCTTCCTCTTCTTCTAACTTCCGCAACAAAGAGCGGCAATATTTAAAATCTTAAATTTAATCTTACAATTTCTAATTGCACAATAAACATTAAATTGCCAGGATTGTTGAAATTTTGCTCTCTATGCACCTGTAAATTGGAATCACTCCAATAATGGGAATTGTGTTGATTGAAGGCACCATTTTTTATAAATTTAGCTTCATCTGTCCAAATGATATTGTCCAAAAAAAAAGTTTCCTTGCAACCAAATTATGATAAATTCACAGAATGCTACTCGTCTTTGAAAATCAGTATCTCTCAGATGTTGAACTATGGAAAATGTGTATGGATGGAATTTATGTTTGCGTAATATTCTATGAATTGTTGATTTGGCCTATCCTGACTCCAACGCAGCTTGTCTTACAGACATAGTCGGATATGCAGCGAAATATCCCAAAATAACAATTTCAATATTCTCATTATTAACGATAGATTTATTTCTTTGCACTATTGCCTATAATCTATATTATAATCTTCGTTTATATAATTTAAGCGCCCCGGCATGATTATTAATGATTTTCAAAAGGTAAGTGACAGGTGTAAACAAACATAGCATTTGATTGTTTTCAACATGGCCATTTTCGTCATGGCCAAGTAAGAGTGGCTGCACTTAAAATCCGCAGCAAAATCGCCATATAAAAATTTAAATTGCCAATATCTCGTAAACTACAAGTTTTCGGAATAGACAACCTTATACAAACTTACCCTAATTTTTAATGCTTAATAAGATGAAATAATAAAAACAGGTGGATTCGATTTGAAAAAATTGACTTTTGACAGTTTTCTCAAGTGAATTTTCTCTCTTCTTTTTTGAACACCCTGTATTAATAATTATCAAAATATCATACAAAGACTACTAAAATAGGTCCCTTTCTACAAGGAATCCAACCCAAATTAAATAACAAAAGCTTCCGTGTAGGAAAAATTGATAATTATTTTTCGGTCTGCAAACGTCATTTTTGACATAAAATTTGAAATATGTCAAAAACGGCTAGACTTAAGTATAGGACATTATACACGAAATATATTTAAAATTTTGAGTAGAATTCAAAAATCTAATAATATACAGGGTGTTCCATTTGAAATAAGCAAGTTGACACCTACTTCTGGTATAACCGGAAATGCGGCCATCTTTAAAATATTTTAGATCGCTTGCCCCCAGTGACTTTGGTACACTGCTCAATTTTCAATTTTTTCCTAATTATAGTTTGCCATATATAGATCGAGGCGGTTCCCAGTGTGACACCGTGTATATTAGGAAAATTTATTTTTAATTTATATGCAAATATGCCTAATATTAACTATGCCAATGAGTTATTGCAGAAAACATGTAAAATTATAATACTACGTTGTCTCAAAATTGTCATTGCACCGGACTAAGTTTGACAGGTTTGACATAAGGTCTAGATTTGCAGAAATTTAGTGGGCGGATATGTTGGGAGGGGAATTATCCATGGGACATGAATAAGTTACTTTTAAAAGTTCATCCTCCATGCCATTTACAGAATTCGTGAAAGGTAAAAGTTTAGCTCATTTTATAGAGATGGTGCTTGTGTATAGGGTTGTAAGCGTTTCCATAAGGAGTAAAGGACTAGATATACATAGACTTTGCTAGTACCTAAAAAAAGGCAAAAAAACTGTAGATTTTACATTCTGTATACTACCTAATGATGAGTGCATTTATTACCTAAGTGTGTCTTTACAAGTGTTTATTAAATTGTTTTAAAACTTTTTCTTATAAATAATGTGGTGTACCTAGGTGACAAATGAAATATTAGTAAAAAATGTACTTTAATTCACACAAAAATTAACAATGAAAGTAAAATTATACTTACCATCCATTATCATTATTCCTACGTGACTTCCACCATCACAAAAAAAATAAGTTTTTTTGCAGTTTAAGAAAACTGAAACTGTGGCGAACTACTACTGTGGCAAATATTTATTACGCATACTGCTACCACTTAGACACACGGTAATCAAAACTAGTAACACATGGCACAGAAGAATTTCGGCAATGCTTATACTTAGGTAAGGCACATAAAACCTTTTATAATTTGTACAACTATAAAAAATCACCGCCTTCTGTAAATAAATAGAGACAGCATACAATTACTCATTTTAAGATACTACTATTATTGGTTACCATTGTTACGCTCGGTGTTGTATCTTTCTCTAATCAAGCGGGTCCTCGGTTTTTTTTTTTTTTTTTAGGTTGAAATTTTATTTGAATGTTCAATGAAATACCGATTACTATTACATAGAATACTTATCAAATTTTATTAACATTATTTTCACAGAAAACTGCTTCAATTGATGTTTCGTAGATGTTTGTATTTTATTCTTTTCTTACAACGTAAAATCCTTTTTTATTTCGGTATGGATAGTCCGCACTCTGCAGTAGGGAATAAATTTCTAGCAGTTTATGCATTTCGTAATTTGGGACACTATATAAATAAATACAATATACACCATCTAATATCAGCGCCAACTAATCATTAAGTAGTATTACTTGCTTGGGAATCAACTGTACTTTATTCTTGTGGAAATTTACACTAGATCCTCTTGCAGCCATTTGAGTAAATAGAGCTTTCAAATTTTAAAGGGTATTCAGATTGACTTGAAATTGTTCTTGATTCTTGTCTAGAATGATTCCTATGTAATAGTTCTGTATAATAATTATAATAAATCTAGAAAAAATTGATTCATTTGAAGTTCACTGGCGTTTTGCTTTAATTTTTTAATATTATACGGCTTATTATTATTATTATTATTATTATGGTATATTATTATCTACACCACTTTTAGAAACCTCCAGAAATAAAATCTGACACCTTGTTATACAATGTAACTGGACACGTTACATTGCCATTCCCAATTCCAGTAGTGACTATGGAGCATATGATCTCTGTTAAATTCACGCAGTATACGATTATTTCTTCTAACGGTGTTGATATTATGACGATTAGGATTCCTAGGTATGGGTCTTAATCCTTGATTAACGAATTGATTGTGTACAGTTGAAAAAACATTATGATGTGGCTGTCGTCTGTTAGGGAATTGTCTGCGGTATTCTCGAGCTGCTTCTGCCGTTCGTATATTTCCATCACAAAATCCTTAAAGAAAGTGTATGTCAGCATATTCTTCATTAGAAAATCGGAAAGGCATTTTAATGTTTCAAAATAACACATATTTGCTTTAAAGTAACTTAGTGGCACTTATAGGAAGTATTAAATTGGCGAAAACGTCAAAACTTGTCACAGTTTATTTCGTAAAATTTAAATTAAATTCTAAATGTAAATGGCCCAACATTACCTGGTAAAACCTCAAATATCTCGAAAACGGTGCGCCGTATGAAAAAAATGAAAGAATACTTTTT
Source organism: Pogonocherus hispidulus (assembly GCA_963924545.1). NCBI lineage: Eukaryota > Metazoa > Arthropoda > Insecta > Coleoptera > Cerambycidae > Pogonocherus > Pogonocherus hispidulus. The sequence goes on from OZ004692.1 coordinate 59,860,113, forward strand.
TGTTCTTAAAAGCATAGGGCAATGAATCACGTTATTGTATTTGCAATAAAGTCAGTGGCATAAAAGATTTTTTCGAAAAGGGGTGATGGCAGACCCATAACTCCGCCGCTGGTTTTTGTAATTTATCACCATAAGCCTTAAATCGTGAAGGATCCTTAGCTGATATTGTGTGCCAAATTTCAAATTTTTCTAACTAGCCATTCTGGCAATATTTAAAATAATATACTTTTTTTCCAAAATTTCAACCCCTGTATCCCCTGCCCTGCCCTGTATCTAGGAAAGGAAGCTTTCCCGGATATAGGCGTATTGAGAACCTGCCATTATTTTAACATTATCTATCATTTGATGAAGTCTTGCTATTATAAGTTTGATCACCCTGTACAATCAATAAACAGTGCATATTGAAAAGGGTAAAAATTATAATAGCAGACCAATCTTTCTTTAAATATAAAACTGATAATTGACAATATTTTATTTTGTTTAAATAAAGAATGTTGAGATTAATTGTTTAATTTTTTTCATCTGTAATATACATATTTTTTTGTATAATAATAAACTAGATGAGACTGATAAATTTTCATTAATAGAATAATGAAATTTTTAAAAATTAAGCAGGAGTTGAAAGAGTAATGATGATTCAGTGAACATGCTAGACTTATGATTTAGTGATTTAATTAGAAATTCTGAAATGATTTGTGCGTTAATAATAATTACCAATAATACTATGATACATATACATATATATATATATATATTTTTTTTTTTTCTAGAATGTAATTGATGGTGATATGTGTGAACAATATAATTCGTTGGAACCGGTAAAACAGAAAAGTATTGCTGCAGATTTGGACAGAACTTCTGCCGAGGTTTCCAAGAAATTAGAAGATATTAGAACTCGTTATGCTTTTTAATTTTTTTTTTTTTTTTTAATAGTTACCGATGTTGTCATGGCTTAAGAAACAATAAATGTGGTAATCGAACATTTTGTATTAAATATATCTAGTGTATTTAAAAATAATGTAATATACAGGGTTGCTCATTAGTGCGGTACTGGAAAGAAACTTTCATAAGAGTGAGATATAGTATCTCACGGTATTAATTGCTAAAAATCTTTTAATATTTTTTATGCGGTGTTGCCGAGTTATTATAAAAAATGAAAATTTTGGTCTGGGACAAGGTTTAACAAATAAACTCTTGGTCAAATTAAAAGACCAAAACGGTCAATTAATATTGCAACCACCGGATAATGATTATATTACACAGGGTTTTTTTTTGCATAAACGCCAATTTAGTAAATTTTGAAGAGCATTTTTTAAATTTTTTTTAAGGGAATACATAATATATTATTATTTAAGTATTCAATTAGTACGGTAATTCTCTTTTCAATTTCCATGAACTATATCTTACACCTAATTTCTATATTTTCAGAAATATTTGCAGTTTTCCTACCAGAACCGTTAATTAGAATTAGTTCAGTAAAATAAACGATTTATATTGAACAAAATTAATAGTTTTGAAAATTAGTAGAAATGTTAAGGATAGCATAAATATTATTAAACCGAGAAGTTCCACCCCTAAGTAGTGTGCTTCATCTAAAATGTTATTTCCCCCACCATTTTGAGGTTTTCTAGATTATCTCGGGAACGGTGCACTTTTTAATAAAAATAGCTATATATAAAATTAATCCTTATAAAATTCTCTATAAAAAAATCTTTACACTCTTTTCATTAATAGTACTGTGGGAATTAAATAAAGAATTTCTTTACCCTTTTTATATCAATGAACACACATTGGTAGTTCAAACGAAAAATCATGCTAAGTCGTAAAGCCATTTTAAACAAAATGTTTTTAATTTAGGCTGTTTTCGTTTCATTGGTATATTTTAATTTGTTTAAAACTTTTTTCCTCCAACAAAATGTTTTGTATAAAGGGGGTTTTGTTCACTAAGAAACCTAGAACTCGAATTTAATATGATAATATACGAAACTATCAATAAATTTATTTGTATTGAAATTGAGAAAGGGGAAAAATATATACTAAAACAAACAGAATATATCAAGCAAATTTTAGAAAAATTCTATATGAATAATGCAAAGCCAGTTAAAACACCTATACAATCATATAAAACGAATATTTTAAATGAGTCCCAAGCATCGAATGAAGACGAAATTACCAAGTTTCCTTTCAGAGAATGCATTGGTAGTTTACTATATCTGTCCCATAAGACTCCACCAGACCTGTGTTGTGCAGTAAACTACAATAATTGTTTTGTAGAATACCCAACCCAGAATAATGTGTTAAGCATAATACGTATACTTCGAAATCTGAACGGACACATAAATCAAGGAATTAGTTTTAGAAGAAATAGTGATACAAAATTCTTAAATGTATTTAGCGACTCCGATTATGCAAATGACCCCGATACTAGGAGATCGACGACAAGGTACGTTATTTTCTACCGTGGTGGAGTAATCAGCTGGTCCTCCCGACGTCAACCTATAGTGTCACTCTCAAGTGCAGAAGCAGAATTTATTGCAGCCGTGGAATGTATTAAGGAAGTGCTCTTCTTAAGAGAATTAATAAGTGAAGTAACCGATCAAAGTGTGTCCGTGAACGTAAATGTTGACAACCAAAGCGCGATTAGCCTAATGAAAAATCATATCATGAACAGAAAAAGCAAACATATCGATGTAAGGTACAAGTTTATTTGTGAAAAAGTGAATGACGGCATTGTAAATGTCAAATATTGTCCTGATCAGCAAATTGCTGATATGTATACAAAACCCTTGTCATATGTAAAATTTGATTATTTTAAGAAACGATGTATTATTTGGATCATAATGTAAACGTTTAATTTAGGTTAAGTTGTGTTCTATGGTTAAAGAATGGAACTAGAAATTAGGAGGGTGTGTTGAATACATAGATAAAGAAAAATATAGAATGCGTTTGAATGATCCGCATGAAGGTCACCTGTAAGCCGGCTTTTTTTATGTACTTTTAAAAGCGGAAAATTGAAATGTAGGCAAAACTCTTAATATTTCATGTTCAGATTTCAAAATCATGTTTTATGAGATATGATTTTCAGATTCATTAAAAATAGACTAGAATTATACCGTACTATAATTTACTAACCAACTGGTTAGTATATTATGTGATTTTGATTGTTTCGAAACAATTAAAATCACACCTATTCTATCTAAATTACATTAGATTCAATAGCACCTTATTCACAGGATACCACCCTAATACTTATCTTTCCAACTCTGAAATATAGAAACTGATAAGAAAATTCAACAATATAATTATCTTTGTTTAGGAAGCTGCAACTTACTTGCTGATATCTCTGATAAATCGTTAATAAGATGACTTATTAGATTACTTATTTGAAGGAGATGCCAAAAACAACTACTCCTTGGCAATGTTACCAATATGGTGTGTTTCTCACCACTACTATTAGATTAGTTATGTAATTGGTAACTTACTTTGTCATTCACATTGGCTCTTGGATCGCTTCCAAGCAGAAACAACTTTATGTGGCACCAATAGTGAATAAGTAATATAGAATGAAACTGGTTCAGAATATAAGTTGGAAACTATCACAAATTTACTACATGTACACAGTGAACATTAAAGGTAATACCACTGCCGCCTAGATTGACTACGTTTTAACTCTGTTAACAGCCTCTCGCGTCAGTTACTTTTCTTGATTCTGAAGAAACAATTGCTGTGTCCGTAGTGTGGCGGCTCCTCACGGTCGGTTACAAAATAATCAACTTTGAAGTTGTCAAATGTTAAAAATATAGGTTATGTTACATTTTAATGTTTTTCCAAGTCAACAAAAATTTTTCTTCTATGTTTTATTGGTTTTCTCACGTTTTTCTGTGATCGCCGAGTGAGTACCGGTAAAAAGAATTTTGTGAAATAAGGTAGTAGTCCAGGAGCCACGACCCTTTTTCATTAATGATTGGTACCAAGCTGAGACTTTCCGAGTGGCTTCGTGTTGACGAGACGCTCAACGTTTTTATTTACGAAAAATCTCGATAATGGCATGCAAAGTCGTGCGTGGGCGTGAAACATGTCGATCGGGCGATGGTTAAATTTTTTATTGGTATCAATTTGACATTGCGTTCACATACAGATAATTAATTAAAGTACTTAAAAAACCATTTGTCCTACAAAGATAATGGCATGACCTAAGTGTCCTCCGCCCCCAACACGTGCAGATAAACGGTTACAAATTATTTATTGGTATTAGGCTGTTTTTTGAACAGTTTATTACTAAATATTAGTATTATTAAATGGCAATCCTAAAAATTTAGTGGCACGTTTTTTTAGTCCGACGCTCCAAAGTTGTCAATTTTAGTGTAAAAATTTTTTCATTGGTATCTGTAGGACAAGCATATCATACGTTTTGTTAGTGTATTATGAACCTAAATAAAACATTGTCCTACAAAAAAAATGGCTGGTATCGATAGTCCGACAAAAATTGTGTGCTCGGATCATAGAGTCATATATGCATGTCACTTACCCTATACTACACTCGTACCGGAACATTTACATGTTCTTCATACTTGTTTTACTTTTGTTATTAATAGTAAAAATAACAGAATATTTATTATTAACATTAACTTTAATATTTAATTGTAATTTTCATTCAGAATTATATTAATAATTGTAAGAAAATACACATTTTTTAAAAAAGTAAAAAAGTTTATTTTGTTTACAAAATGTAAGCTAATAAAAAAGATGTACTTTTTTACATTAGTCATTTTCATCGGATTCATCGCTCGAGGTTCCGTAATCATCGCTAGCAAAATCACGATCATCAACATGAGATTCGTCACCACTTTCATCAGAATCTGTAATAAAATAAATTGTTAATAAGTTTCATAAAGCAATTGAATTATCAATGTAGTACAAAAATATCAATATATACCTTCCATATCAGAAACCATTATTTCTTGAATTGATGGACTTTCATCACCATCGAACCAATGATATTCATACTTCTCATCGACTATCGTCCATCCATAACTTTCAGGTGTTTCATCGGTCGGGATGCGCATGTGAGCATTGCACCAAATACTAGATTTTACTCTAAACTCCCTATAGCACGAAGAATGATATCCCAAACATTCGTCATCACAACTTTTGGGTAGTACCACATCATGATATTTATGTTTGTGATATTTTCTAGCTGCCAAATAATTATTACACAATAATAATATATCATCATTGAATTTTTTTACTTCTTCGTTTTTAACACAAAAAGTTGTATTTTCACAAAGTTTTTTACACAAAAAACACTCCATTGTGAAGCACAAAATGAAATCAAACTTCTCCAACAGCAAAGCGTGTGCTACTGAAGCGTCTTCCTGTATAGGTAACATACTTTATACCTTATACAGTGTAGCGGTATATATAGCACACACATAGGTATACTACCCGCGCTAATGTTTCTCGTTGTTTCTTATGCAAGATATTAGTTTTTCGATAAAAACTATTACAACAAAAGTTGTTTAGAATTAAAAACTGTACAACTTTTATTCAAAACATTTTTCGAAAAAATTTATATTTATCAAGATATGGCAAAAAACGTGTTTTTTTGCACTAAAATTATTTATAACAAAAAACTAATCAACAATAGGGCCTGGAAACCTTGAAATTCGGATTCTACGCAAAAAATTACATAGGTATCCCAGGATTCCGCAGGGGCAGATAAATGCATACCTTTTGGTAGCTGGCGCCCGGACTAAAAGCAGCACGTTGACTTTTCATCAATAATATGCCACGTTTTTTGTAGGACATTAATGGAAATGCATTCCGCAATGTATTTGCTAAAGAAAAAAATAAAAATCAGCTTGGTACCAATGAAAAAATTGGTACACTAAAATTGACAACTTTGGAGCGTCGGACTAAAAAAACGTGCCACTAAATTTGTAGGACAATATTGCCACATTTAATAATACTAATATTTAGTAATAAACTGTACAAAAAACAGCCTGATACCAATAAATAATTTGTAACCGTTTATCTGCACGTGTTGGGGGCGGAGGACACTTAGGTCATGCCATTATTTTTGTAGAACAAATGGTTTTTTAAGTACTTTAATTAATTATCTGTATGTGAACGCAATGTCAAATTGATACCAATAAAAAATTTAACCATCGCCCGATCGACATGTTTCACGCCCACGCACGAGTTTGCATGCCATTATCGACATTTTTCGTAAATAAAAACGTTGGGCGTCTCGTCAACACGAAGCCACTCGGAAAGTCTCAGCTTGGTACCAATCATTAATGAAAAAGGGTCGTGGCTCCTGGACGCGTAAATCCGATATTTACCACGGTGCAGTACAAGCCTGCCCTGTACCACAGTAAAGAATTTAATAACCATACGCGCGTTTCTATACTCCTAAGTTTACCACGATACAGAAAGTAGGTGGGACTGTAACGTAGTAAGGATTACGCGCGCTCACGCAGCATATTAAATTTAAAACATTACTCGGTTGCAGTTCACCCAGCCCTAGTTCCACGCAGTGAATTAATTCAATTAGCATAATTCAATCACTAATCATTTTTCAAAACATACATATATTCTATGAATAATTATTGAAGAAGCAATGTACTTTTAAATAATTTATTTAATTGGGCGCCATGTCTAGGGCTCTAGCGCCCTTTTTGGAATAAATTTGGTTAGCTAGGGGCGCTAGGACTCAGTACAAAAAACAACAATCTTGCTCTTAAAATTTAGTGATAATATTCGTATACAGGGTATTAATGAAATACTTTGCCAAACTTTTTAATGTCCTAATACTTTTCAGTATCGTATATTTAAAAAAAAACAATTTTTTTTGAAAAACAAAACGCCTTGTATCTGGAAAACGATAGGTTTCCGGATCCATAATTATAATAATTTTTTTTGTTATTTTACGATGTAGAATACGCTATTAAAGCTTGTCAGAGTATTTCATTAAAGCCTTGTATATGTATGTGGTATACATTGGATTATTAATGTGATTTAGCATTAGGTTTATTATTTTTCACATTTTTCTTGAGAGAGTGCTTACGTTTTTCACATTTTGATGGTCTCCCTGCTTGAATCCTTGAACTACTGCCTGAGCATATTTTTCGCCTTGCAACTGAGGTTGGCTGTACTTTAATTTTTTTACCACCCCGCTTAGAGGCAAACGAATGTAACGTAGCAATTAGATCGGATGGTGTGGTGACGTTATTTAAAATCTTATTTATTCTAACCAAAGCATTGGACATTTCGCAGCTTCTAGAATTTTCGGCAATATGAATCATTCGATTTAAATTGGTTTTCCATTCATCCAGTTCGCGGCGGTTGTGTAAATTATTGTCATTTTCCATGTTGTTGAAGAATGCGATACCATTGGAGTTTTCGTTCTCGGTCCTCAAGATTGGAGAGTTTTGCGTACAAATATTTTCTGTGCAATTTGTCGAAACATCCATTTCATTAAAAAAATCTACTGGAATATTCTCACCCAAAGCTATCTTTGCCAAATCTGTTTTATCATCATGTGTTAGTTCAGGATTTGAAGGTACAATTATATTCATTTGTGCTTGAATAGCTGCTAAGTGTTTGCAGAAGCGGCCTCCTTGTCCACTAATGCAGTCACAAAATCCAATGTCAGTGTTACGCAGTGTAATACTTCTCGCCTGTCGTAGTTACTTTAAATGAATTTTCACAAATTTGTTCAATGGACACATTTTTTGATTTTACCAGTAATTCATTATTAACAGTCTTGCATCGTCTATAACTTGCAAATGCTAATAAACGTCTTCTATGGTATGATTCAAGCACCTTCTTAATAAAATCGAGTAGCGCGCAGGAATTAAACGCTTTGCACCTTTGCAGAACTAATTCTTTAAATATGCGAATTGATGACTCAACTATATTATTCATGTGATTTCCATGAGTTAGTAAATTTATACGGTAACATAAAGCCCACTCCAGTTTTCTATTCCACAACATCTCTACGTGCTTGATAAGGTGGTCATACAAAAGATTGTGTTCATCTTGTACAAACATTAAATACTTGCTTTGGGCCTCGTCTTCAGAAGTGGAATAAACAATAACTTGAAACTGCTTCATTATGGATTGCCGATAACATTTAGAAATTGCATTCTTACTATTTCACAGCCATCTCCAAAAAGCTTGCAGTAAATGAAAAATACACAGCAACAGTCGTGATTCTGGGAAAATATTCTTCAGCGCATTTCTTTCTGCTGCGGAGTCATCAGTCATTATTATTTGTGGGTATCCACAACCATTAAAGCCATCGTTACCTAATGTCTCGCGCAGCAACTTGAAGGCCAAAGTATAATTTGATTCACTTTGTTCATTATGCAAAATGAAAGGAATCTAAAGGAAAACTAAAGGAATCTAAAGCTAAAGGAACTGCTCCCAATTTTTGATGCGCAAAATACAAACGTCACATACATGTTACTTTGATCACACGAGCCACTTGAATCTATAAAAACGATATCATGGGAAAAACTACGGGTATGTGCTCTTAAAATAATAGGTGTAAAAATTAGTATTATCAGTGGTTTTTCTTTTACAACTACTTTCACTCCGATTTGTTCATATGATAATTTTTTTTTCTTTAGAACTTTAAGTATATCCTCTTCACCCCTCGTGCCAAAATTACTTTGTCTGAAAATAAAAATGATTGTTAAAGGTAGACATTTTTCCAATGAAATAAACCTTCATAATTTTTTTATTTTTACGTAGGTAGAACAAAGTTTTTAACAATACTTGCTGCTATTAATGTCGTATCTACAAGTTCAATTTAATTTTTTTTCTAAACTCAAAAATAAATTTATAACGGGGTGATCTATTCGTTGAAAAGCAAGTTAAGATATATTTTAAAATAATTCTGATGAGTACCTACCTCCATTTGTCGTATAAATAATTTACTTGTCGTTCGCTAGGATTAACTTGTGCATTCGCAAGGTAAACATATATATCATTTTTGTCATATACACTTTCAAGCATTACCTCATGGTAATTTCGAGCAACAGCAGGAGTCATACCAGCTTCAAAGTATTGCAGAAATAACTTTTTCATCTCTTCAGCCATTCGTAAGTAGCTAAAAGCTTCTGCCACTACCACGTTGTGATTGTGGTCAAAATTGATCTGAATATAACAATAAAATAGTGTAAGTGCTAAAAGGACTTCGTAGATCGAACAGACATACAGTTTTTCGCTTTGTTTGCATGCTTTTGTATAACACATTTGAAAAACGTTTTTTTAGAGTAGTAGTATTTTTAGAGTTAAGCTCTGTTCAGCGACACATCACAAAATTGGACAAAAAACAAAATTAATATGGAATAAACATAGCTAGTACTTGCCTCAACTTTTATATTTAATCCACTTTTCGGTAATTATTTACTATAGAGAACACCTCGCCAATTTTCTTGAAATTTTGTCTACCCCCCTATTTTCGGGTATGCTGAACACGAATTTGACAATATTTTCTTGCGGTCGGGCTTAGTTTTTGAGAAAAAAATTAAACAAACTAGGGCACCTAGGAACATGAACAGTCATTTCGTTTTTGTACATCATTTAGGACACAATACACTAAATATACTTTTCAATTACGGAAGTAAACGAAAGCTTAATTAGTAGATAACACTTTTTTTTCAGTAATTTCATGAAAAAACATTTATTTAAGCAATAATTGTCTATTATCTTCATGTATTATTATCCAATCCGCCATTTACATTTTCAGCTGACAGTACGACGTCACGTTGGCATTGTTGCCAAATCTTCATGAATGTCAGATAAATAGTCAAGTCGTCGAGTGCCATAATAAATAATAATATTATTTATGATGGCACTGACACTGATATCATATTATGATATAAAAGTTTGTACATAAAAATACATTAAAACTCCCTGAATAAGTAAAAGATATTAAATATAATAAAAGCTAAATAAACGTAAAATCATTACAGATATGAATTTCACCTAAAATGGAAAAGTAAGTATAGGAAACATATTTTTGTAAGAGAAAAGAAAGAAATTAACAAACTATAGCACATATGAACACCTAATTTCGTTTTTGCACATCAATTAGGTACTTCGTTAACCCTTTTTTTGATTTTCCGATTTATTTATTATTTGTTTATTTGTCTGTGATATGAGAATTCATGTTACTGTTATTATTGGGATGTTTATTTATATGCTTATATTTATATATTTATGTTTACAAAAGTTTTTTTTATTTGCATCTGTTGAAACATATACCTATTTTTTATTTTTTTAAAGTACATATGTTTTAATTTACAGTAAAAGATATATTTTGTTTAGAGACATATTTTATTTAATGAATAGATTATAATTTCTCTATTTTCTTATTTTCTAACTAACTAGCTTATCCTAAACTAAGCTAACCTTTCTTGGCAAGGACATGTTCATACCTTTACGTTGGTCCTTGCAGAGCATATTATTATTTTTTTTGATATAATATAGACAATAATCGAAGAATAGACAGAATATAGACAATTTTGGAATATAATATACCTATAATATATTCATTATATTTTTATAAAAAAAAAACTCTGCCCATTGGTATTTCACCAAAGTTATATACAATAACCAATCTAATAATTCAGTTACTGCAGTAAATAATTAGAAAATGATTTGTGCCAATTGAACATATAATAAGCATGTGGAATAATTAAATTAATGTTAAATATTTAGTGCAGTAATTGAATTATTAAATTGAATATAGTATACTACTTTTTGGAAATACCAATATGGGCAGTTTTTTATAAAAAAATGTTTCAACAGATGGAAAAAATAGACATTTGTAACAAAAAAAATATAAATAAATAAATATAAGCATATAAGTATATTAAATAAATAAACATCACAATAATAACAGTAATATAAAAATCTTATATCACAGACAAATAAACGAATTATAAAAATCAAATCAGAAGAAAGGCTACCTAATTTGAATTTTATCAAATATAGAATACTCTACGTTAAAGTTATGTATAAAATGTTGATGTATTTTATCATTCTCTTACAAAAATATATTTCATAAACTTTTCCATCTTCGCTGAAATTATATATCTATAATGATTTTACATTTATTTAGCTTTTATTTTATTTAATATCTTTTACTTATTCAGGCAGTTTAATGTATTTATGTACATAGTTTGATATATTATTATAGCACTCACGACTCCACTATTTACTCGACATTCATGAAGGTTTGGCAACAATGCCGTCGTGACGTAGTACTGTCAGCTGCAAATGCAAATGGTGGGTTGGATAATAATACCGGAAGATAATAGACAATTATTCCTTAAATAAATGTGTTTTCATGAAACTACTGAAAGTACGTCTTATGCACCAATTAAGCTTTCGTTTACTTACGTAACTGAAAAGTATATTTAGTGTTTTATGTCCTAATGATGTGCAAAAACGAAATTAACTCCATGTTCATAAGTGCTGTAGTTTGTTTAATTTTTTTCTCAAAAACTAAGCCCGACCGCAAGAAAATATTGTCAGATTCGTGTTCAGCACACCCGAAAATAGGAGGGTAGGCAAAATTTCAGCAAAATCGGTGAGGTGTTCTCTATAGTAAATAATTACCGAATGGGACAAGGAATACGTATGCCAACCATGTCTCGCAGGAAAACAACATCAATTAAATTTCGAAAATAGCAGTTCACGAGCCAATGTACCGCTGGAAGTGGTGCATGCAGATTTATGTGGACCTATGGAAACAAAATCCCTATGTGGTTCACGTTTTTTCTTACTTCTTAAAGACGATTTTTCTGCATACAGATATGTGTATTTTTTACAAAATAAATCTGAGGTAAAAACATACTTGGAAAAGCTTATAAACCTAGCTGAACGTGAAACAGGCTGTAAGATGAAAACCCTAAGAACAGACAATGGTCTGGAATTTGTAAATAAGGCAGTGACAGATATTTTAGAAAGAAAAGGGATTAGACACCAAAGAACTGTAGTATACACCCCACAACAGAACGGCAGAGCTGAGAGGGAAAATCGAACCTTAGTCGAGGCTGCACGAACACTTCTGAGAAGTACTGAAAAACTAGATAAAACATTTTGGGCCGAGGCAATTAATACAGTAACATACATTTTAAACAGAACAGGTCCAAGTCCCCAAAGTGTGGAAAGTCCCTACAAGCTCTGGTATAAAAAGGATACTCAGTTACACAAGTTTAAAATTTTTGGCAGCATTGTATCTGTGCATGTTCCTAAAGAAACAAGGTTGAAGTGGGACATGAAAAATAAACAAGGTATCTTTTTAGGCTATGGTGAGGATACTAAAGGATACAGGGTATTTATTCCTGAAAAGAAAAAGGTGGAGATACACCGGGACGTCATATTTTTACCAGAAAAGAAAAGTTTAACACAAGAAATGGAAGAAAAGGGTATAATACCAGAAGAAAGTGAAAATGAAACAGAGCAGAGACAAAGTGATGAAAATGATGAAATTTCGCCCGAAAATACTGAAAATGAAGCAAGTGATAGTTATAAGAATGAAGGAAGCGATGACTCCATAATAAACAATGAAATAATAAATAGGAGATATGAGCTAAGAAGAAAGAGAAGACCAAACCCAAGATACGATGAATATGAGCTAGATATGGACAGGTTGTTAGTGTCGATGAGCAACGAGGATGAACCAGGCAGTTACGATGATGCAATGGCGAGCAGTGAAAATAAGAACTGGAAAATGGCTATGGAACAAGAAATAAGTGCGTTAAGTGAAAATAATACGTGGTCTATTGTGTGCGATAGTGCTCAAAATTTTAAAAAACCTGTAATCGAATGTAAATGGGTGTACAAGAAAAAGAGAGACGAAATGGGTAATGTAAAAAAATATAAGGCTAGATTAGTAGCTAGAGGTTTTCAGCAAACATGTATTTATAATAGTGATATTTATAACCCTGTTGCTAAATTACCCTCGGTAAGAATCTTTTTAGCTTTGTGCAATAACTTTAATTTTAAAATATATCAGTTAGATGTATGGAGTGCATTTTTAAATGGTGATATAAGTAAGGAAGTTCATGTCATTTTACCACAAGGTTTTGATCAAGATGAAGGAAAAATTGCAAAGCTAAAAAGGTCCTTATATGGATTAAAATCCTCTCCAAAGAATTGGTACATAAAGTTTAACGAATTCATGATGTCTCTAGATTTTAAAAGGTCATAAAATGAATATTGTATTTATATTAAAGTGACTGAAAGTTCAAAAGTTTTTGTTCTAATTTATGTGGACGATATTTTACTAGCTGGCTCAGATGAAGCAGAAATTAAAAAAATTAAAACACTTTTAAATCAGAATTTTAAAATGAAAGATTTGGGTAGTGTTGGACACTTTTTAGGTATGGTAATAACTCAAAACTTGTCTGAAAAAAAACACAATTAACCAAAGTACATACCTAAAGAATGTCTTAAAACATTATGATCTACAAAACTGTAAACCTATCAATACTCCAATGGATTTTAATTTCAAGACTGATGAATTAAAATATATTAAATCTGAGAGCAAAGAAATTGAAAATAAATGCCGGAGAGCTGTGGGTTCGTTGATGTATGAAATGTTATGTTCAAGGCCAGACTTATGCATATCGATTAACATTTTGAGTAGATATCAAACATCAGCAAGCGTAAAGCTATGGCAGGCAATTGAAAGGATTTTGAGATATGTTCAGAAAACCATAGAGTTAAGTCTAGTGTTTACTAAAATAAACTTTAAGAATGTAATAGAAGGCTATGGGGATTCAGACTGGGTGGGAGACAGAATCGATAGGAAATCCACATCTGGATATATTTTTAAAGTTTTTGGCTGCGTGGTCAGTTGGGGATCTAAGAAACAAGCCACGGTTGCTCTGTCCTCCACCGAAGCTGAATACATTGCTCTTAGTCTAGCTGTAAGTGAAGCATGCTGGCTTCATTATATAATAAGTGACTTTAAAATAATAAATTATGGTAGTGTTGTGATATATGAGGATAATCATTCAGCCATAAAGGTCTGTAAAAACCCTGAGTTGCACAAACGTCTGAAGCATATTGATATCCGTTTTCACTTTATACGTGAAAAAGTTAAAGAAAAAGTGGTTTATCTTAAAATATATCCCAACAAATATGCAACTGGCGGACTTCTTTACTAAGCCTCTTTCTTTAACTTTGTTTAGTGATTTTAGAGCAAAGTGTGGATTAGTTTAAGTTGTATATATTGAGTTGTAAATTGATGTGTTTTATAAATTTTATTTGTAGTCTGTAATAGAAATTTACCATTGAGGGGGGTGTTAGAAATACATCTAGTGAGTCAATGGAAAATTGCTAATATATAGAATATAAGTTGTTTGGAAAGTTGGCACGTTTGTGTTTTAAATTAAAAAATGAATGTCAACAAAATAAATAAAAAGTTGGGTAGTTAAGAAAAATAATATAGAAAAGTTGTATGTAGTTCCTGCTAAAGAAATAAAATTAATAAATCAGTAATCCTGTGTTAAGTTTTTATATTCAAGAATAGGGTGGTATTTATTTACAGAAGTGCTTCTTATCTCTTCAAATTGTAAAATTTAGGTTAGAATTATATTTGGTAGGTAGATCGGTACACAGAATGCGGTTTGAATTAAAATAAGAAAGATTGATATTAATCAACTATTATTTTAGTTTTCCTGTATGAATCGTGTATTATAATTCCATAATCGACGTTTATTTTATTTTGTTTTTTGTTTACAAGTATTTGATTTAATTTTGTATCATAACTGACGTCACGCTCATAGATAGACCACGCCCCCATGCGCATAGGCATATCAGTGTAGTTGTATCATGAGTGGAATGACCTCGCCGATCTGGTAAAATGTGGTGAAGCATGGGCGTGCGTATTCTGTTTTACCATTGGGCACATTTCAGTTAATATATACTCGTATACTATTGTATAGAATACTTCTAGTATATGCACTTCCACTTTTTTAACTAACACAAAAAAGAATAAATACACTGATAATTTTACCACAAATTTTTACCGTTAAGAAACGCGCGCGAAATAACCCAATATCACGCCACTGTTTCGAGCGCAGTCGCTTGTTGGTTCCTGATTCGACCAATCAACGTCGTTGAAGCTCAGAAAAAAAGAAAGGGAAAATGCAAGAATATGTATGTTAAATAAGGATAAACAGCTTGTCGTCAACTTTACGGCTTTCGCAATTGTCAGATATTCGGAAATTCCTTGATATTATCACAAGTATTATAAAGATATATTATGTCTTTATACTTGTGATATTATTAAGTAAAAGACAAATTAAACATTGTGTTTGCTTTAATAAAGTACAATAGGGATAAGGGACGTTAAAGACAAGTAAAAAAATTGGTAAATAAGGTAATTAATACGTTTCCTGTTTTAAATAAGAATACTTTAGAAATAAATGTGACAACACAGATCTACTCTTTTTCCGATCATTGCACTTTGCTTAATTCTGAATCGAAGTATACCAAGTAAAAGTTGGTTAGGCACGGAAAGATTTAATTTCTAATAAACCTTATTAATATTCATAAAAGATAATTAAAATGATATGAACTTTATGTTTTAAGAGTTTTTACTTTGATTGCAACTAGTTAATTTGATGATTTAAGTTAAAATCGTTTTAATGATGTCAAGAGCTTTTTTACCTTTCCTAAGCAACCCCATCGGTAAGTAGATAAAAATGTGTTATACATAAATGTAATTTAGTATGTTAACTTAATTTAAGAAATTCATTCATAGACAGCCAATAATATGATTTATACAATCACTCAATTTAAGATTTAATGAATTTCGTTTAAAAATTGGCCAGCTGGAGTGCGTTCGGATGAAGTTGTTTTACCCAGCGGGCCGTTCGGATATAACGCCCGGGCGACGTCCA
The DNA here is from genome assembly GCA_963924545.1 of Pogonocherus hispidulus. Classification (NCBI taxonomy): domain Eukaryota; kingdom Metazoa; phylum Arthropoda; class Insecta; order Coleoptera; family Cerambycidae; genus Pogonocherus; species Pogonocherus hispidulus. Next base: position 59,876,048 of record OZ004692.1, read on the forward strand.
GATGAAACTTTTCGCCCAAAAGTCGTTCGGTTTTAACAGGCGTTTTGTACGAGCGTGCCGTTCGGTTATTTGAGGAGAATCGTTAGGACAACAACTTTTCGCCCTTGTTAAAACTGGGACGATAATCACACGACATGCGCAGATGTGAGTAAATTGAATTTTGACATTTTATCAGTTATTAACATTGTCAGAGATTTTGTATAATTAGATATTTTGTGTATTTGTGTGTATAATAAACATCACTACAAGGACAGAGAAGTTGCTCTTTTCATACGAAAATTGCTTTGAAATTCATTTGCACTGCAATTTGCAATTGTAACTTCAACAAAAATTGTTTTACTCTTGAAGACACTTCATACTCCACTAACAAACAGTTCCGTAATCTGTCCAAATGAGGCCGTGATCGAAATAAAATTGTACCTGTTCATCATCATCTTCACTTGAACTACTGTCTTCCATCATAAAGTTATTCATATAAATAGTGCATGTTGAAACAACAGCCTGGTAAATATGAATACGGTTTTGATCCATTGACGATAAAACAGATAAAATCTTATTGTACCTACTCAAAAATCATTCGAAGTAAACTACACATAACCTGGATTGCATTTGCTTGAATTTAAAGTTTGCCGCCATATTATACTTACCACAATCGTTCGTATTTTATGAGTAACATTTCTGTGACGTCATTCACCCGGGTGAACGATTCAGCTGGAGTGCGTTCGGATGAAGTTGTTTTACCCAGCTGACTCATTCACCCGGGTGAATGACGTCACAGAAATGTTACTCATAAAATACGAACGATTGTGGTAAGTATAATATGGCGGCAAACTTTAAATTCAAGCAAATGCAATCCAGGTTATGTGTAGTTTACTTCGAGTGATTTTTGAGTAGGTACAATAAGATTTTATCTGTTTTATCGTCAATGGATCAAAACCGTATTCATATTTACCAGGCTGTTGTTTCAACATGCACTATTTATATGAATAACTTTATGATGGAAGACAGTAGTTCAAGTGAAGATGATGATGAACAGGTACAATTTTATTTCGATCACGGCCTCATTTGGACAGATTACGGAACTGTTTGTTAGTGGAGTATGAAGTGTCTTCAAGAGTAAAACAATTTTTGTTGAAGTTACAATTGCAAATTGCAGTGCAAATGAATTTTAAAGCAATTTTCGTATGAAAAGAGCAACTTCTCTGTCCTTGTAGTGATGTTTATTATACACACAAATACACAAAATATCTAATTATACAAAATCTCTGACAATGTTAATAACTGATAAAATGTCAAAATTCAATTTACTCACATCTGCGCATGTCGTGTGATTATCGTCCCAGTTTTAACAAGGGCGAAAAGTTGTTGTCCTAACGATTCTCCTCAAATAACCGAACGGCACGCTCGTACAAAACGCCTGTTAAAACCGAACGACTTTTGGGCGAAAAGTTTCATCTGGACGTCACCCGGGCGTTATATCCGAACGGCCCCCGTTATATTTTAGTTTTAGGAAAAACAAAATTATATAACAGTACTGCGCATGTAGTCGAGTGTAAATTTTTTTTTGCTAATGTTTTGCGGTGTGTTTAAAAATAATTTTAACTAATTTTTAAAAAAATATTAATTTTTTTTAGGGCAAGGATATGGCTAATGAAAGCCAATAGGGAAGACCTTTTGGACAAATTGGACACACTTCATAAAAAATTTATATAGGTGGAATGGAAGAACGGCAATGCCGAATTCTTACCGTTTGTGTTTCTTTCTTTCTTTTTTCGTTAAGAACACAATAAAGATTTTTTATTATTATTTATTATATGTACCTCATTGTAAAGTATTGTCTATTTTTATTTTTGTAAATAATGAATGTGTAGTAAACATATGTACATAATTACTATCTCAAATTTCTTTTTTAAAACTTTCCCAAATAGGTAGATCTGAATCCCATTATTATACTTATTTCTAAATTAGGCATCACTGTATTGAAGTATTGTCTATTTTTATTTTTGTAAATAATTAATGTGTAATAAACATATGTACATAATTACTATCGCAAATTTCTTTTTTAAAACTTTGCCAAATAGGTAGACCTGAATCCCATTAGTACTTTTTCTAAGTAGGCATCAACGTTTTATTCATGTCTATTTCAAAAGTTATTTATAAAATGTTTCAAGAGTTTTTAATACGGCACTGTTATCGCGCATTTACGATAACTACAAATATTATACGTCAAACTCTGACTTCTCTTCTCAGTGCGAGAGCGATAGCGAATGTCGATCAAGCTGTGGTTGTACTAGCTGCTGGCTGGCCACCGCGCCCGCCGGAGGGAACAGAAGACAAAGGCGTGGCCTGGGCCGACCGTACTTTGCCCACCACCGTCGCTGTGCTTGTTTACATCGCTTCCTCTTTCTTTAGATTTGGGCTAAAGATTTTCTAGTTTATGTGTATATATTTTAATCTAGAAATTTCTTTATTAAAAATAAATAAATTACGTTTTATAAATAAAGATCTACGTTTTTATTATATTTTTTTAGATCTTATATGATTTAAAATATTGAAAATACATTTTTCTTGATATTGAGTATTATTTGAATTTAGCGCCATTTAGTACAAACTGTCACATTTTAGTACAATTTTCCGCTTGATCCTAGTTTCTAGATCAGAGTAATGTTTCTAGTGGTACCCATGTGACTAAGGTTGTGTTCCGATATTATCCGCGACCAACCAGGATTTCGGTTAACCGAAATATTGGTAAACCTGAAAAATGTGTAATTAAGGAACTGGCTGGTTAATCAACATGGATGATGAATTGTTTTTATTGGGATTCATTCAACCTTAAATACCTTCATATTCCGTGCTTAACTATTTCTCTAGTCTTCAGTCAAAAAATAAATGAAACAGCAGATAATTTTGTATATTATAGTAAGATATAAGTAGTTTATAAGTAGATATAAGTGTAGCTTTCAGTCGACTTGGTTAAGTGGACTACAGAATACAATACAGAAAAGTAGAATTTATAAATATTTATTATAACTCTTAACGCAAGAACACCACCCCATCTGTCTTCACCATCTAAACAAAATATAATTAAAATCGTTGATAGAATTGATTTTTCTTCTCTCAACGCTAAAACCTAACCTGCTAACTCTTCGGTTGACCAATGCACCGCTCCCAGAGCACGGTCAATATTTTGACGTTTGGTTAACCTTTTTCAGGTGACCACAGTTCCAAAATTAAACAATTTTCAGGAATTTTTATTTAGGTTGTGTTCCGATATTAAACTTGGTTAACCAAAATCCCGGTTAAGCGTTCCATTAAATAAAAATTCCTGAAAATTGTTTAATTTTGGAACTGTGGTCACCTGAAAAAGGTTAACCAAACGTCAAAATATTGACCGTGCTCTGGGAGCGGTGCATTGGTCAACCGAAGAGTTAGCAGGTTAGGTTTTAGCGTTGAGAGAAGAAAAATCAATTCTCTCAACGATTTTAATTATATTTTGTTTAGATGGTGAAGACAGATGGGGTGGTGTTCTTGCGTTAAGAGTTATAATAAATATTTATAAATTCTACTTTTCTGTATTGTATTCTGTAGTCCACTTAACCAAGTCGACTGAAAGCTACACTTATATCTACTTATAAACTACTTATATCTTACTATAATATACCAAATTATCTGCTGTTTCATTTATTTTTTGACTGAAGACTAGAGAAATAGTTAAACACGGAATATGAAGGTATTTAAGGTTGAATGAATCCCAATAAAAACAATTCATCATCCATGTTGATTAACCAGCCAGTTCCTTAATTACACATTTTTCAGGTTTACCAATATTTCGGTTAACCGAAATCCTGGTTGGTCGCGGATAATATCGGAACACAACCTTAGGTTGTGTTCCGATATTAAACTTGGTTAACGAAAATCCCGGTTAAGCGTTCCATTAAGGTTGTGTTCCGATATTATCCGCGACCAACCAGGATTTCGGTTAACCGAAATATTGGTAAACCTGAAAAATGTGTAATTAAGGAACTGGCTGGTTAATCAACATGGATGATGAATTGTTTTTATTGGGATTCATTCAACCTTAAATACCTTCATATTCCGTGCTTAACTATTACTCTAGTCTTCAGTCAAAAAATAAATGAAACAGCAGATAATTTGGTATATTATAGTAAGATATAAGTAGTTTATAAGTAGATATAAGTGTAGCTTTCAGTCGACTTGGTCAAGTGGACTACAGAATACAATACAGAAAAGTAGAATTTATAAATATTTATTATAACACTTAACGCAAGAACACCACCCCATCTGCCTTCACCATCTAAACAAAATATAATTAAAATCGTTGAGAGAATTGATTTTTCTTCTCTCAACGCTAAAACCTAACCTGCTAACTCTTCGGTTGACCAATGCACCGCTCCCAGAGCACGGTCTATATTTTGACGTTTGGTTAACCTTTTTCAGGTAACGACAGTTCCAAAATTAAACAATTTTCAGGAATTTTTATTTAATGGAACGCTTAACCAAGTTTAATATCGGAACACAACCTAACTAAACAGTTGTCAGTCATGATACAATAAAGGAAGGTATGATATTGCGCATATCCCTCCCACATCCGTGTCGTCACCGAGAGCGCAAATTTGACATTTTACAATGTTTACATATGTAAAGGTGTGAAAGTTTCGTGGTTTTTACTACATTTTGTCCTCTAAATTAATTTTTTTTGGCAGAGTATTTGTATAATTCTAGTGTATACTAATTATAATCATATGTGAGTATAGTTAAAGTTAATTTTATATTAACACGTACCTAAACTAAAAGTGCAATAAAAATGCGTTGTGCTGTGTGCTTGTATAATAGTGATAATCGCAACCAAGAGCCCAATAATTTAAATAATATTAGGTAATTATATTGCTATGATATTTAGACAATGTAAACACTGCACTATCTATTATGTTACAAGGTTTTTCACGTTTCCACGGGATGAAGTAATAAAGAAACTGTGGGTAGTAGCTTGCTGTCGAGCAGAAAAGTTTAATGTACATACTGCTAGAATATGTTCCAAACACTTCACCGATGATGATTATGAGATAAATTTAAAGCCTGTAATAAATTATATAACCTGTAATAGATATGGTTCTGTAATGTGGTCATTAAATAAATTAAAAAAAATGAGAAACATTTAAAATTTTCGAATAATTAAAAAAAAATGAATACATTTAATAATACAGTCAATTTAGAATATTTACCGAGCTTAAGGAACAATTTTCACTTTTAGTCGTAGGTGTAAGGCGATCGGCGAAATATATGTATTAAAGTTAACTTGTTGCCCACATCCTATGTTTATGAAGCGTTTATCCTATATTTAAGTACTAATCATTTTACACACGAATCAGAATAACTAATTACTTATAATAAAAATTGCAATAATCACCGATAACAGTTATTATTATTGAAGTAGGTAAGAAATTAAACGAGCCAATTTTAAACCACCAGGGATTACGAGGGCATTTTGTATGTGATAGATACCTACCATATGGAGCATATCTAATCTGTGCTTATGATTATTAAAGAACACATTTAAGGACACTGGTTAAATTTCCCAATATTTTCCTATTCGGGACACTGTTTTGTGCCAATTATATGAAAGTTATGATAATGTTTCCATTGAAATCGTATATAACATTTGTATTTAGCGATCATTCTGCGCTCTCGGTGACGTAATGCGCACAGCGGACGCATTTTCGTACTCACGAATGTCATACCTTGTACTTATTATATCATGGTTGTCAGTTACTCATATGGTGGTACCTAACCTACAAAAATAAAAACAATAAATAGGCTAGGTCAATTGGTTAGAAAATATTGTTAAAAGAAGAAATAGGAAATTTGTAGGAAATAAGAGTTAATATATTGTTAATATGGCTACACGAAAAATAGCAGGTTGGTTTCTTACTGCCACTGGGAAGAAATTTTGTTATTATGGAGCTGGCGCGGTTGCAACGTGTGTACTTTTTGCGAAGTTTTTGCCCCACACTTTGTTGTTAGATCAGTATAAGGATATTGTGCATTTGTACAAGTAAGTATATTGAAGGATTAGAAAACACGTTCTTAAACTAGTTCATAAATTTTAGGAATGGATTATCAGTTCCTTTGTCGGGGAAGCTTCAGGAAAGATTCGTGAAGGCTTTAGATTTAGTTGAGGTAAATATTAACCCTAAAACCAATTTGCAAAAGCGGTAAAATTTTCATAGAATTGTAACTGATCCACTATCCACTATCATATATTGTATTGGTGATAATTAGTAAGTGGTAATTAGAGTGGTGAACAGCGTTCAATATTTAGTTTTCAAGACGAAGGGTATAAAGACACAGAATATCGGTTAAAAATTCAGGACAATGTTTTACTATAAAAATGGACAATGGAATTAATCTTAAATTCTTAAAGGTTAAATTCGAGGTTAAACTACAATTAACTAAAAATAAAGAGGTGCCGGTAGGTATACAGTACATATAACAAAATTGATCAACTAAAAACACAAAAGAACGACTTGGAATATAGCCGGTGTGAAGACATCCACATCCACAAATTTCGGTAGGACTATAATCGATAAGTCGTTACAAAATAAATTCTTGAAATTACGAAAATATCACTCAACCATCAACTGTTCTCCAGGGTGGTTTTAAATGATAAAATTAAGTAATTGGTCTCACATCACTTGTCAGGAATCAGATGGTAAGATAGGGATGATTTGAAAAAAAAGAGGATGTAATATATTTTATTAAAGACATAACTGCCTGCAACTTGGCCGGCGATAAAATTGGTATAAATCTATTAAGAAAAATTAAATAAACTAATCCCAAACACTACCTTCTAAACCCTTCAAAAACAAGAACTAAAAAACTTTTGAGTTAAGCAGGTTCTACCTACGAACTTTAATTGGCCTATATACTGGTCACTGCCGTTTAAAATATCATCTGTGCAAATTCGGCCTAGCAGAAGATGCTGAGTGCCGCTTGTGCTTAGAAGATGTTGAAACGGCAGATAACCTAACCTAACCTAACCTAACCTAATGCCAAACACTAACTTTGTCACAGGGCATCATGTCTTCAAAAGGGGATGATTTATAAAAATGGAAAATTGTCAAAATTTCAAGAATTAGCAGTTGACCGATCACAAAATTGGTATAGAATAGAATTTTATTTTTACAAAAATAAAGCAAGACAATATTACAAACTATAAACAGTTTTACACAATTATACAGGATGTCCAAAATAATAATAATAATAATAATAATAATAATATTTATTTTCCTTTTGACAAATTTACATTTATATAGGAATAGTCATACAATCTTAAACCTAACACAACATGTATATATACATACACACATATATACACATATACACACATAAATACACATACATATATAAAACTATACAGAATAAAATTCAGTCAAATTGTAAAAACATTTATCTAAAAGATAGCCATTCAGGTGTTTTTTAAAAGCAACTAAATTTGCGGACTGCTTAATATACATAGGCAATTTATTAAATATTTTCAAACCCAATAGATGGGGAGAATTAAGAGTGACATTGTATTTATAAGGTGGTATATAAAACAAGTTTGTTTGTCTTGTGCCTATCTCATGCACCTGACTATTCAATATAAAATCACTCTTACTTCTATAAATAGATACACACAAGTCCAATATTAGCAGACCCGTCAATGTTAAAATTTTATAAGTTTTAAAAATGCCTCGGCAAGAACATGTGCTAGCTACCCCTGCAATACACCTTAAAATACGTTTCTGAGCAATAAATACATCCAATGCTTGAGCGGAACTTCCCCAAAAGGACACGCCGTATCTCAATCTGGAGGATACCTGTGCATGATACACCATAATTAATTGGTCTGTTGACAAAATCACCCTCAAGTTTCTAAACAAAAAACACAGTGCATTTAACTTTGAAGCAACTTGAGCACACTACTGTTTCCACGTCAGACACTCATCCATAGTGATCCCTAAAAATCTAATTTCTTGAGATAATGTCAAATTTCTACTATTATTTATATTAATATTTAGTTGAGAACAATGTTTCTGTCTATTGTGGAACCTAATTATTTGCGTTTTATCATCATTAAAATGTAGCCCATTAGTTTTAAACCAATCCGACACAATATTTAAAACACTATTACATTTAGCTTCAAGAGATTTATCTCTGGCGTCAGAAACTAGCAGAGACTGATCGTCAGCATACATAACAGAAAAAGCGTCTGAAATCACAGCGTCTAGTTCATTCGTATATAACAGGAACAAAATTGGACCCAGTACAGAGCCCTGTGGAACCCCCATATTCAATTCCATATTTTTTGATTTAATGTTACCAATACCAATATTGCTCATATAAGTGATGTCCACATACTGTTTCCTGTTCATTAAAAATTATGAAATCCAGTTGTGTGCCACACCACGTATGCCATATTTATCTAATTTGGATAACAATTTTCCATGATTAACACAGTCGAATGCCCTGCTGAGATCACAAAATATCCCAACAGGGCACTCGCCTGACTCCAAAAACTCAATTAGCTTATTGTAAAAGGAACAAATGGCCGTTTGTGTCGACATATTAGAACGAAAACCATGCTGATTATTTGTAAGAATTTCGTGTTTTGTTAGAAACTTTAGCAAGCGATCTAAAAAAGAATATTCAAATATTTTAGAGAATCCGCATGGAACAGTTACAGGTCTATAATTTTGTACAAATCGAGGATCTTTCTTTTTGTGAATGGGAACTACTTTTCCTATCTTCAGTATTTCTGGGAAACTTCCCGACAAAAAAGATAAATTAACCAGGTAGGTAATTGGTTCAATAATGAAAACAATTACTTTTTTCAGTAGAAACATTGGAAGTTCGTCCGGTCCTGAAGAACGTTTATTTTTCAATCTATTATTTAATAAAGTCAGCATTTCATCACAGACGAAAGGCTCGAGGAAAATAGAATAAGAATTACTAGGAATAACAAAACTAGTATCACTGAGGGTATTACTAGATATTCCGTCAACAATTTTGATAGGTTCATCCACAAAAAATGTATTCAGAATAGTTGCTACTGTACTGGGGTCTTTACACAACACATCATTGTGAAGTATGTCGATATTACGAACTTTATTACTTTTATTTGTTAACTCAGCTACAACCCGTCAAGTAGTTTTTGCAATGTTACTTGAATTAACTATTTTATTTTGATAAAATTGTTTCTTGGTATTACGAACTAGATTATTATGTTTCGCCTTAGCCGTACGATACAAATCGGCTAATTCGGGGCATACATTCTTTATATTATGTAGATCTTTCAATCTCGAACTCGACACCTTCACTTCGCCGGTAACCCAGTTTTTATTACCACCAGTGCCATTATCAAAAAGCTTTCGCAAAGGGAAATGCTTATCAAAATAATGCAGGAATACCTCATAAAAATGTTTGAATGCCTCGTCAAATATGTTTATACAATAGACATCATCCCAGAGCTCACTCTGTAAGTCCACACAAAAATTATGTATGGAGTTGTCACAAAATATTCTTTTAAGTTGGGATCTTTTCTGTGTACCATGCACATGTTTACCCCCCATTTCAAATAACACAGTTCTATGATCCGATATAACATTATCAACAACACAGGATACATTATCATTTACTATGTTAGAAAATATATTGTCAATAGTAGTCGAGGTATTTATGCTAATCCTTGTAGGCCACTCAACCATTGGATGCAAGTCAAAAGCAAGCAATACACATTTAAAGCGCCTAAAGTCATTTGAAACCTTTGAGTGTAAATCAAAGTTAAAATCACCACATAAAATTATCCCTACAGTGGGTGTATATAAAAATTGCAATACATCATTAACGAGAGCCAAAAATCTATTTACATTTCCTTTTGGCGATCTATAGCATGTCAAAATAATTGTGGTAGTATTAGCGTTATTATCTCTCCATGAAATGCCGCATATTTCAAAATCCTTTTCAACACAAAACCTATCCAAATTTATCTTAGTAACAACATTTATTAAACCAGACCTGGAGTATATAGCTACACCACCCTTCTCGTGTACACTCCTACAAAAGGAACTACTTAAAGAAAAACCATTGATTTGCTTAATTACAATTGAATCCACAATACAATGGGTTTCTGTTAAACACAGATACTTTATGTCATGATAAGCATTAACATCTACTTCCAACAAATTTATTTTCTGAGTATTTAAGCTTTGCATGTTTAGTAAAAAAATGTCTGGATCATACATTACTTTACTGATGGTATGGTTATCCTCTTCTGAAAAAACCTGCTAATGCATGCACCATCAGGCCATAGTTTTGGATTCATGGCTTTCTTGAAGTTGTCTTCAAAAATTGAAACCCTGAATGAAGAATATAGATTCGGATACCTAGCGATTATTGGCTCACACTGTACTTCTGGAAAGGATTCCTTTAGAAGATCTTGTAGGTTCACAGTAGAAGTTTCACGGTCAATCCGTCACACATGTAAATGAGCTAGCTTCCGTACACCCTTTATTAGAGTGTCCTTATTATTACCCACGATCCTTCTCCTACGATTAGACGATTTATTGTAACTTACTTGCTTCCATTTACTATCTTCATTCTTCTGAGATGCAACAGAAGAGTCTGACGATTTATTTTGTTGAACATCAGTGTTAAGACTAATAATCTCGTCACACTTTAGTTTTGTCTGTATTTTTAAAAGCTCAGCTGATATTTGTTTATTCATTTGTAAGCTGGGGTCATTCACGTATGTTTTTTGTTTGTTGATATTAGAACTATTGTCTAGCCGTAGTTTTTCACCTTCGTTTTTAAGTTGTAAAAAAACTTTGTCCAGTTGTTTATTGACTGAATAGTTTTTTTCATCACTCTTATCTGCTGTAGTTTTTGTGGCATTACTATCTGTGATAGACTGTACTTTATCAATTGCCAGAGCCCCTTTTGATTGATTTATTAACAGAATCTGTTCATTTAATATTTTAATTTTATCCTGTAATTCATAGATTACAGTATCCTTCTGCCTAACGATATACGTAAAGACAGCAATATCAATTTTTTTGTCAGTAGATAAACTTTCCATAGCATCAAAGAAAGCATCGGTGACTGAGTCGCCATTTTCAACACCACAGCAGTTAACCAAACCGTCACTAATAACTTTAACACCTTTCGAATATCGCGCACAGCTTTGATGAAACGTACTGTCGCACTTTTCACATTTTAAATAGTTTTTCACGGCATTTTTACCACATCGTTTGCACACGACAAGGGAGCCAACATTCGACCGACCTTCAGTGGTAGCCATCTTTTTCATTAAGCCCTCTATCCCCTTATCTCAGAAAGTATAAAAGGTAGAGAAAAAAGTTAAATACGAAAGTGTTTTGTTTTTACCTGAATTTTTCATTTTTACAACTTTCTTGAATACAGGTTGTTCAGTTTCTCTGATCCAGGCATCAACTTTTTTTTTAAATGGGACACCCTATATTCAATTACGTTTTTGAACTTTCATTAAAATTCTAGGTCGATATACAGGTTGTTTTGACAGATGGCTCAAACATGTATATATTAAAATCCAGAAAATCGAAAATCTCTTATGGAACACCCTGTGTATTATTATATTTTTAGATTCTCTATTAAATTTTAACCTTATTCTATATAACGTTCCCTATTCTTATTTTGCTTAGTTTTCAAGATATTAAATGAATAAAGATAAAAATGAAAAATTCAGGTAAAAACAAAAAACTTTCGTATTTAACTTTTTTCTCTACCTTTTATACTTTTTGAGATAAGGGGATAGAGGATATCCCCTTATTTTGGACACTTTGTACAAATAAAGGAGGGGAACACAAAAACATCGCAATAATGCTTGTATGTGTAGGTACATGAAAACAATATTGAATAATATCGGAATATTACGCAATGATAAAGATGTATAAACGATGTATAATATTAAATTAAGGTAAGCATTTTTTTCTATTGCTTAAAATGTAATTTGCATATTTTATTTTGAATTTAATTTTACTTTTCAGTTTTTTTAGTTCCAGAGGCAGAGAATTTAAAACTTTTGGACCAAGGAATATACTGCACTGTTGTCCAATTGACTTTTTCATTTTAGGCTACTAGTATTGGTAATTCGCATATTGTAGTGAATGATTTGCTCTTGCACTCTTGCTCACCTTCATTTTTTGTAGAATATTTTTGAACACCAAGTGCAAACAAGAATAGTTGTCGGATATCCATGACATTAGCTATTTTAAACAGATTATCAGAAGATTTGGGTAGGATCAATGGCGGAGGTGTTAAGGTCAAAAAATGAGCTGGAGTTAAGGCTAGAGGTTCAGCAGGATCTGAGCTAAGGACACACACAAGGAATTCAATAATGCTTCAATTTGGGTTAAGAATGTAGTAATTTCTTCATAAGTTAATAACTGTTGACCGATGACTCTACAAATTTGTTTAAAAACAAATGTGTTTTTAAACTATGCACATTACTCTCTCATAATCCTCCAAAGTGAGGGAGGGTATGGAGGGTTTAATTTCCAACAAATATCTCTACTTGCTAATTCTGAATTTAAATTTTCGTTAAACTTATTTGAACCAACTAAAGAGTATAGATCCTCCAAATAACCTTTGGCCCAACAATAAAATTAGTACCACAATCAGAATACATATGCGCAACAAGACCTCTCCGAGCTAGGTTAGGTTAGGTTAGGTTCAAAAGTGAGTGGGCCGAAAACCAGACCCTCCACCGCGACCATGTGGCCTATTGTGGCTCACACCTACTTATATTTCACAAAACAGGTCCAGCCTCTTAATTAAGCTGATCATCTTATTGAGTGAGAACTTATTCAGATCCTCTGGTAGAAGTTGTCCTTTGCCAAATTGAGTATCTGATCCTTTCCCCAGCGGGGCAGGTGCATAATATGTGTCCTGCCGTTTCATCATCTTCTAAGCACATGCGGCACTCAGCATCTTCTGCTAGGCCGAATTTGTACAGATGATATTTTAAACGGCATTGACCAGTATATAGGCCAATTAAGGTTCGTAGGTGCAAGCTGCTTAACTCTAAAAGTTTTTTAGTTCTTGTTTTTGAAGGGTTTATTATGAACGGCTTCAAATGAACTAATCTTGGTAGTTCTTGCCAGTACTGGAGAATTTGCCCCTCAGCTCAGGTCAAGAGAGTTGCTTTGGCAGTACTCGAGGATATACCAAGCACCGGTTCTGGTCCGACAAATTCAGAAGTAGCACCCTCCCTGGCTAGAGAATCGGCTGCCTCATTCCCTTCATGGCCAGAATGGCCTGGGACTCAGACCAGAGTTACTCTATTTTTCTGCTCAAATGAACGAGTGGCTGCTGACAACTCTATATCGCTTTTGACTTACAATGGTAGGAACTAAGAGCTTTAAGTGCTGCTTGGCTGCTGAGAAGATTTTTATCCACTTGTGGGTAAGTTGCGTTTGTTCCAGCCTCTATACACACAATTCGATGGCATAGATTTCTGCCTGAAATATACTTGCATAATTATCAAGGAATGAGGATATTTTTACCGTTGGATTGCAACTATACACTTCGGCTCCAACACTCATGGGTGTTTTGGAGCCATCTGTAAACCAATAACTATCTGCCCTCAATAGGTCAACTTTATTCTGATCCCATTCATCTCTCCCTGGGAAGAGAAAGAGCAAGAGCAGTTCATGGATGGTTGTGGCAGGCATGCGATCTGAAATCACCCTCCAGGATGCTTAACTTTCCATGTGATCCAACAGCCTATTTGTGCTTCATAATGTCAGACTGCAGCATATTAATAGCTGCCTACTTTAGTCTATATGTTGCCATCTGGCCTCTCTCTCCAAATATATGTGAAGAAGAGGTAGGTCCAGTAGGATTTCTAGAGCTGCTGACGGTGTAGAGTTAATTGCTCCAGTTATGGCCAGGCAGGCTTGTCTCTGTAAACCAGAAAGTTTGATGTTGGTCCTTTGTTGTAGTCCTTTGGACCACCAAACTATGGAGCTGTACGCTATCATAGGTCGTATGACCATCACGTACAGCCAATATATTTGTTTGGGACCAATGCCTCAAGATTTCCCACAGATTTGTCAACATGTCCATGAAGACTGTCATGCCTTGTTGATCATTTCCTACAGATGGGAATTCCAATTAAGGGACTTATCCAGTACTACACCCAGATACTTCGCTTCTTCCGCAAATGGAATTATTTCACCAAGTAAGGAGAGAGGTCTTAGATTGTCCAGCTTCCTTTTCTTGGTAAATGGTACAATTACTGTTTTGTAGGGGTTTACAGACATCTGTTCCCTCTCACACCAACTCAGTACTATATCTAGTACCTCTTAGAGGGTGAGGGAAATTTCCTCTTCAAAGTTTTCTCTAACTAAAATGACTAGATCGTCCGCATATGCTTGAACCTCAACCTCCCACACAGAAAGTATGGCCAGCAGGTTATCCACAAGCAGTGACCAAAGTAGAGAGAAAGAACCCCACCTTGTGGACACCTCTTGCAGCCCTAAATCTGACCGTTTCTTCCTGAAGGAACGTCGTTATAGTTCTGGTTTCTAACATAGCCCGAATCCAGTCACTTATGGTTGGGTTGACTCCCCTAGCAGCAGGTGACCTAACTCCGTCACCTCTTCCCTCGTTGAATCTTCCCGACCTTCTAATGTAAGTCAGAATATCAGTCCATTCAAGGGAACTGTCCCTTGCAGTTCCCCGGCCCCTAAGACGTCGTGTCTTAGTCTGCCGAAAGCTACCCATTCTGCCAAGAAGTGGGAAGGCGATTCGTCGCACTCCCCACACTTTGGGCAGATAGGGTCTCCCTCAACACCCATCAATGATAGATGTTTTCTAAGCCTGTATTGACCCGTTAAAACTCCCACCAACTGGTTTAGAGCCTTCCGGCTACGACTTAACAGCCAGGCCGTCTTTGTCTTGCTTGACTCCACTATAAAGTTGCGAGCTTGTCTATAACTTCCACTCCTTCTCCACTTTTATCATTAAGAAACATGTTGACCCTTCGTGTAATACCTAAAATTCATTCTGGTCCCTCTGCCTTTGTGTAATACCTAAAATTCATTCTGGTCCCTGACTGTGTCTCTGAGATCCTATCAAGCCAGTTCATCGGCCCTTTCCTTCCCTGGGATTCCACTATGACCTGGTACCCATACCAATTTGACCTCTTTTCCTCTGGCCAGCTCCTCCAGGGTATCTCCGCACTCTTGGACAAGAGCGGATCTTGGCCTTGGAGGTGCTAAAGCCTTTAAGGCCGCCTGACTGTCGGAGCAGAAATAAATATTTTGCTCCATACAGTTCCTTACTTCTTCCTTGTTTGCTGCCATTAGGATAGCAAAGACTTCAGCCTGGAAGACTGTGGCATACGAACCCATTGCAAAGGTTTGCTGCACGCCCCTGTCCTCTACATAAATTCCTGCCCCTAAGAGCCTGTCCGCCATACGAGAACCATTTGTGTAGCAAACAAAAGAATCAAGGAGGAGTCTAAACTGATCCTGCTTCCATTCCTCCCTCTGGAAATGTGACAGCATATTTCCTCTTTACTCTAAGGCGATCCTTTGCTTCGATTACTCTTTTGGCAGATATAGGTATTTCCCTCTCCGCCATCTGTGCAACTGCCGCGTGGCCGTTATTTCTTCCTCCCGCCTGCCAGCTTCCTGAGTCCCGCATTCTTAAATAGGCCGCCATTGCCTCCCTCATTATTCATGTGGATATGCTTGGCAGCCCTAGCAGGACTACCAAGGCAGTAGAGTTGGGATTTGAGGCCAGAAGGTGATAGATCTGCATATTTTACTGGCTGGGCTGGACCTGGCTGGATGCTTTGTAATACCTGGCCGGGCCGGGCTGAAATTGAATTGGCCAGGCCCGACTGGCCGGCTCGGTTCGGGCCTGGCCTGGCCGAATCGGGCCTGGGCTGGCCTGGCCGTTTCGGGCCGGATCGGACCGACTTCGACTTAACCTAGGCTAACGGGTTTGCTGTATAACAATTTTAAAATACTATATGTCGGCGCCACCTTCAATAACTTCTGCACGCCTATGGTTCCAGACTATACCAACCAGTGCAGGTGCCTGTCACAGCACACTTTACGTCGGATTTATTAAGGTGTTAATATAAACATTGATACGACTATTCGGCTTATCGAATGATAGTTTAAAATTGGGACTATTACCTTATATGGATATAGGAACACGCTAAGGGAATCCAAAGCGAACGGAACGAAGCCAGCTAGCCCGAGAAAGGAGACGCTTTAGATTATTATATGTTTACCACTCTTAAGAGAAGGGTGCAGAGATTGAGAGGGCTAGCGGGTGGCGGACCGTTAGTTCCTTTATCTATTAATTATTAATTAAGTAATTCAGTATTGTACTCAGTCTAATATTGTTGTTCTAAGTGTCTAGTAATTGTATACTTAAGTACTAGTCCACTTGTGCAATATCAATAAAAGTATGTGTTTGTTAGTTATAATCAGTGGCGTTCGCATTAACATGTCCAAGCGGTCAAAACCTAAAGTCGCCCCTAAGGCTCCGACATCAGAAGTGGGATCAAGACTGCAAGAAGGACATTCCAGCGAAGTGGAGGCAGTGCTAGTGCTAGAATTGCAATTCTAAATCGAGTTTTTAATCGTATCAAAGAATTGAGAACTGATGTTAGTTTCGACCAGCTTATCAACGTCGTCCACTTCAATATTTGCAAATGGTTAGATTGTTCATGTTGGAAACAACTTCAAAGTTGGCAGATGCCAAACCTTTGTGTACAACTATGAACTTTGTGTGCTAGTTTGGTGAACAAAACATTGTGTGTTATTTTGGTTCGCCTCGCAGTGTATTTGAAAATCTTCATAAGTGACTGGTGCTATTTCCCTCCGGTCATCACACTGGATCGAAGCGCCGAGTTCTGCTCACCCTATTTCAAAAATGGAAAAAAAAAAACGCATTTCAGTGGAAAGAACCTGGACTGGACACCGCAGTCAACAGTGCAGACAATCCAGATCGTCACCGCATAGAACGTGAAGAGCAAGTTGAGGTGAAGTGTCCAGGACTGTTATCTGCTACACCGAAGCCGTAGCACCGAAGCACGGAAGCCGAAAAGCCAGACCTACAGAGAAGCAAGCCCCCTGTGAAATTGAAAGGTCACTTCTTGGAAAGCTGAAACTCAAATCTGGTGAGATCTTTCCTTTTCTGTTTGACACAGGCTCAGATTGCTCTATTTTAAGAGAATGTATTGCTACCCATTTTGATGGTAAACGTTTCAATAATTTAGCAACCTTAAAGTACATTGCTTGTGTAACAACTCCTCAAATTCTGTCAGTAATCGAATTTTAAGAGCTTTTCATAACGAAATGTGTATTTTTGTCAAATGATTTTATGACAGCTCTCATTATCATAGTTTAGTTTTTGACAAATAGAGGGTAATTAACTAGACAATAACTCGGAATTAAGAAATAACAATTTTATAGGAGCGACCGCTCAAAAATCCTACACACGCTAGATTCGCTGAAGCTGTGATGTTTTAAAATATTGCACGGATCAAGGTTCACTTTATTTAGACCTACTCTTATTTTCGATCTATTTAAAAGTCCAGATTTGCAAATAAGCTATGCTATACCTACTATTAATATCAATCAAATTAAAACTGGTTTAACTGACAATTATAACGAAATTTATTAAAACTTAATTCAAATAACGAGATAACTTTGTAATAATTGATATATCTTAAGGACGAGTGAAGCAGATTGGCTATTCGTTTAGTTTAATTCACTAAACGGTAAAACTGTATTCAATAAAGGCTATATAGAATATATCCTACTGAACGGTAACTTGTTAGAAATAAAATTTCACGATTGCTCAAAGCTAAATTACAAAAGCTTAATAGTTTATATTTTTCTAGTTCTGACCAACTTTGTATAAATTAACATGAACTTGATGTCAACACCGTACTTGACAAGTATCCTGTGTTACTTATTAGTTACCAAATAAATAATGGTAATAGTGATAATAACAGTATTAATTTCCCAAGTAAAACCAGAACAAAGATGTACAATGTATGTGTATAACAATTTATGCAAATAAATCTGGGTAAACCCAAGAAGGACTGGGCTAGGTAATAAATAAATAAATAATAAAATGACGAAGTGATTATGCTTCTTTTGTCTTTTGATGTAGTTTCAGCTTTATATCTGATTTTTATGCACTCTGACTGTAGAAAAGACAGCATTTGTTACATTTGACAGGTAGTATGAATAACTGACTATGGCGTTTGGTCTCACAATCATGTAATGACCCCTGTATATCATACGCTATCGACAAAGCATTACGGAATGTATTGCCTGTAGTTTATAGTTATATGACACATAACAATTTGATACATTTGTTATTAGAACGTTTTGAAATTGTGATTAAAGCTCTTGTCAAAGCAGCTTTCTAATTCAATATGAACAAGTGTAAATTTCTTGAATTAAAAGTCGAATACATCAGTTTTTCTGTATAATTTGGTACCTCCACCTTTGAACTCTTGTAAAACTTCTGTTCTCTTAAATTCACCTAATCGTGGTACCATTGGTAGGAAATCAAAAGCCTAGGAGTAATTAGTGTTGTAAAACAAGTTTATGTTTTTCTTTTTTTTGGAAAATATTTATCCTTTGGCACATACTGCAATTATAAATGTTATCTGATTCCACGCGTACACCCCTGGTGGATGAAGGCTAACGCATGAAGTACGCAGGTGGTAGACTTTTCTTAAAGAAACCCCACAAAAAGGACTGTTTCGAGTGTACCTAAGTGTAGACGTAATAATTGACCTGCATAGGGACTGGCTCACTGTATCACCATAGATTAGATAGATTTGTAGCACAACCACCCGATGACTGATGACAGTTTGTAAAAGACAACGCCGCCCTTAAAGCGACTGAACTAGACACAGATGTTGCTAAATCATAAAACACTCGAAATAATGTTTTGTTCCGTAAAATTGAAAGAAATAACCGTTCATATTGTTTACTTTTACGAGATTAATAATTTGTTCATTATAACAATTATATTAAATCATGTGCACACTGATTTAAAACATTTGAGATAAAAAACGAATGAATGAATCATTAAATTAGTTATCTAATTATAGTTTAGATTTTTTACGAACTTTTATTTCCAAAACTGTTCGAGAATTTGTTGTTAACCTATTTTGCAAAACTTGGAAAATAATAAAGAAATCGACACAAATCTAAGTTTGAATGTACCTATTCAATTCCTAAACATTAGAGCATTCTACTGGGAAAATTTCCACGTAAATATTTCTAGAAAATTGTGTGGTCTGACGAAAGTCACAACGAAGAAAACGTATCTACAATATTGTTAATGGTTTCCCGATTTGTGTAGTACAGAAATTGCTATCAGTTCCTTAAAGGAATTTACACATGTATGTGGTCAGAGCCAATGTTTGACTAAACCTATAATAGTAGGAATTTCAATTGTTATGTTGTAATTTTAATATAAATTTGTTTCATTGCCTATGGTATAAATAGAGCAAATTGACAAGGTGGAAAAGACAAGGACAAGAGTAGAAAGAGTTATAAAACATATTGACTACAACAATTGTTTTGAAAACAAACACAGTTCTCATTTAAATGTTTCAAGAAATACATAGAGAA
Source organism: Pogonocherus hispidulus (assembly GCA_963924545.1). Lineage (NCBI taxonomy): Eukaryota > Metazoa > Arthropoda > Insecta > Coleoptera > Cerambycidae > Pogonocherus > Pogonocherus hispidulus. Next base: position 59,895,769 of record OZ004692.1, read on the forward strand.
CACTATATACCTACCTACTAGTATTTCGGCTTGCTAGGCCTTTCTCAATAGAGTAAATGTCTATTACTGACTGATATTATATTACTGATATTGACTATAGTCAATGACTATATTTGAAACTGAAAATAATCGAAGTATCAAGACAGTTTAGGTGAAGTTCAACTAGCTCTAAATATCACGAAACATATACCTGGTTACTGGTTTTAGTCCTGTCAATCTATGGTTCAGCCAAACTGTTATTTGGAATATGATTTAATGAGTTTCTTATGAAAGTTATGGAAAGTACGTGAATATGTTAGTCACAATATAGCAAAGTCATGAAAAAGTGATATGTATGTATTACATATGTAAAGTATTTTGGAAAAGCTATTGTTAAGCCCTGTTTAGTAGTTGACTTTTTTTTAGTAAAAATAATGTAAGAATTATTTCAAAGCTTGCTAGAAAATTTAGAAGCCTCATACAATCTTTGATTCATATGTAATGATTTATAAGTTGGCAGTTGAAGGTAAAGATATAATACCCAAATTTGCACATAACAAGTTTAGCAATGTACCGCAGGAGAATACAGGTAGAGTCCCTGTTAAATAAATATTTGACTGTAAAAGTCAGAATGAGCCTGTGTCGGCGAGATATTAGCAATAGGCGTTAAGCATTCCTTATTTTAGAGATTATTTATTTTTATTATGATACCTGAGTGATATGAGTATATTTTTAGATTTGTCGATCCTGACAGCTAGTGTCGGAAGGGCACAATGTGTTGCCACTGTTATTTATTGATGTTGTCGATCCTGACAGGTAATGTCGGAAGGGCACAATGTGTTGCCAGTGTTATATATTGATGTTGTCGATCCTGGCAGGTAATGTCGGAAGGGCACAATGTGTTGCCAGTGTTATATATTGATGTTGCCGATCCTGACAGGTAATGTCGGAAGGGCACAATGTGTTGCCAGTGTTATTTATTGATGTTGTCGATCCTGACAGGTAAGGTCGGAAGGGCACAATGTGTTGCCACTGTTATATATTGATATGTGTATCCTGATAATAGGTAGTGCCAGAGAATGCACAATGTGTTACTACTCTTATATTGATTTTTGTCGCTCCTGACAGGTAGTGTAAGATGCGTATAATGTATTGCCAGTATTATAAACCAAATTTGTCGATTTTGACGACTTATTGTTAGATGAAGTATGTGTTGCCGCAATTATTATATTTTGAAAATGTCGATCCCGCTATATCCGGATGATGCACGATGGTTGTCCCCTGTATATCGATCCCAGTGAGAAACAATCTTCACTAGATGAGGTCCATAGGATTGGCTGAATATTTTATTTGGTATTAGTCCAGTATATTTAAATTCTCGTCAGGATGAACGAGCGGTGTTGATTTAAACACTATTCTGTTTTCATTTCTAGATAAGCCCGTAAGATGAGTGCCCGAGGACGTGCACGATGTCAGAATGGCCGTGTCGGCGCCACCTGCAATAACTTCTGCACGCCTATGGTTCCAGACTATACCAACCAGTGCAGGTGCCTGTCACAGCACACTTTACGTCGGATTTATTATTATGGTGTTAATATAAACATTGATACGACTATTCGGCTTATCGAATGATAGTTTAAGATTGGGACTATTACCTTATATGGATATAGGAACACGCTAAGGGAATCCAAAGCGAACGGAACGAAGCCAGCTAGCCCGAGAAAGGAGACGCTTTAGATTATTATATGTTTACCACTCTTAAGAGAAGGGTGCAGAGATTGAGAGGGCTATTGAGAGATTGTACTCAGTCTAATATTGTTGTTCTAAGTGTCTAGTAATTGTATACTTAAGTACTAGTCCACTTGTGCAATATCAATAAAAGTATGTGTTTGTTAGTTATAATCAGTGGCGTTCGCATTAACATGTCCAAGCGGTCAAAACCTAAAGTCGCCCCTAAGGCTCCGACATATATCTTGTTCTTCCTATGAGGAATTTGATTTCATAATAACTTGAGGTGTTTCACCCATTTATCTGACCACTTACGGCCAATCTCACTCAAACTACTTAAAATTTAAGGTGTCCCAAAATGGAAAAATTATACTTAGCAATAAGTATTACTCTGATATTTAAGCACATCTAAAAATTCTTATACAGACTTAGAATTCGATGCAGAATTTAAAAATGAAATATTTGAAAAAATAAAGTTGATGGTCATAACTTCTTTTTGGACTACCCTGTATACATGAATTGAGCATAAAAAAATCGCATGAAAAAATAAAAATCCACAAGTCCGAGTGTTTTTCCAAAAAACACACCGCTGAATTTTAAATGAATTTAGACATCACTTCTGGGACTCACTGTACATACATATAATATCTTATACTACTATATATATATTACAAGTGTTAAATGTAAAACATTATGTTTGTGTTTAAGTTGTTGAACAAATTTGTTTTCGGAGTTTGTATTTTATTCGATAATGAAATAAAAAATTATTCTATTAAGGTTGTTTTGCTCTATTTTGTGAGACATTTGAACGTTTCATTGAGACATAAAAGAGTTAATAAATTTATGAATTGTCATACCTATTGCCAATGTCAAGTAGATAGGATTTCTGGTATCGCCGAATGTGGCTTAGGTAGACTGGGTTGAATTTGGGCTGACCGATTCTGGCTAAACTTGCTTTGATAGAGCCGGGCCGGATTAGATTCGATTTGAGCTTCGATTCGACTTGCTTGGTCGGGTCTGGCCTGGTCTGACGTAGCCGAGTCGCGCCTGGCCTGGTCTGGCCGGGTTGGGTCTGGCTTAGCCTGGCCTGGCCTGGCCTGGTCTGGCTTGGCCTGGCCTGGCCTGGTCTGGCTGGGTCTGGCCTGGCCGGGCCGGGCCGAATTCAATCTGGCTTGGTCGGGCCTGGCTCAAATCTGGCCGGGCCTGGCCGGGCCATAATTGTCAAGAGGTCTGGCTTTAATTGGGCCAAACGTTCGGTGGGTTTATCTGGCCTGGCCTATACTCCGTCGGGCCGGGCCTGGCCTGAATTTTTTTAAAAAGTCGCAACTCTACGAGGCAGCTGTAGGTGTCATCCTCATTGCACCTGTAATTTCTATGCAGGCAAGTCTTTGGACCGTTGTCAGTTTATTGGACACCGTTACCCGGCCGACGCTTGGCCACCAGACTAGGGCGCCATATTGGAGCTTCGGTCTAATTACCATAGCGTATACCCAGTACAGCATCCTAGGACTGAGACCCCAATTCCTGCCTACTGTTCATATTAGTTGTCAGAAGGTGGTCGTTGACTTGAATAATTTTGTCTACATGTGGCCCTCAGATTAACTTGCTATCTAGGGTCACTCCTAAGTATTTCATCTCTCCCACGAGTGTCAAGAGGTTCTTGGTACATAGTGGGTGCCCTGAATTCCTCTAGTTTTCTTCTTTTTGTGAAAAAGATGATCTCAGTCTTCCTAGGGTAGACTGACAGACCCATCTCACTACACCACCTTTCAATTATCTTACAGACTACCTCCATTGTATCACAGACTATGTTTAAGAAGCGACCAGCCACTAGGACTAGCCCGTCGTCTGCATAGGCCTGCGTATAGAATCGTTGGGAGGTAAGGTGCCTCAAGGAACCAACCATCACAAGACACCATAGGTGGGGCCGATAGGCAGCTGCCTTGTGGGGAGCCCACCCCCATGTCCAGGTGACAGTCCCCTAAGACTACGCTAACCCTCATCTCTTCCAACGCGGATCTTCTGACCATTGTTACTGGTGTTCCTCTGGCCTGAAGGGAATAGCAGATAGTCCTACTCCTTGCTTTATCAATGGCTCCTTCTATATCAAAAAACACTGTAAGGGCAATCTCTTTGAACTGAAGTGCCCTTTCCACTTTATGCACAACATTATGCAGAGCTGTCTCTGTAGACCTCCCTCGCATATATGTGTGCTGCGGGTTGATATATAACTCCATGCCAGACTAGCTCTGAACAGTCTGATGAGAAACGGTATGATAATTTCCGGTCTGTTTTGGAGCAGAGTTGGAAACACACCATCCTCACCAGGTGATTTGACTGGCTGAAAAGATTTAATAGCACACGCAAAGGCTGGTCTTGTGATAACCCTCCTACCCACCAAAGAGTCGTTTTTGTTAGGTTGTTTAGATCGGCCTCCTGGTAGTGGTAGTTGTTGGTTATCCAAAATCGAACTACCTGGGAAAGTGGTTTTGTAACAAAAGCTCTAAGGTTTCCCTTCCAGAGTCTGTAAAGGTGCCTCAACCTGTATTACTAGTCCAGGATTCTTGAACGAGAGCAATGTCACTTTGCTCTTCTTGGAATCTTTTGCCAAGAACATAAGTTGCAGCCGTGGCATGTTGAATGTTTGCCTGTAGACACCTGATGTATGTAGACATCAGGGGGAGGAGATGAATTATTAAAAGAAAGGAGGGTTATAAAGCGAAACTAGGGTGCGGGGTTTAGGAGGTGTTTGGTTTGGGTTTGGGGGAGAGCAGTTCAACCTTCTTTCTAGAAGGCGGTTTTGATCGGCTCTTCCAAAGAGGAGATTTGTTTGGGAAGGATTTTCCTTTCTCAAGTAGTTTAATTCCATCGAGGTTGTTGGTTTAGCGTCCGACCTTTTAGTTGTTGGGGCAGGTTCTTTCCCCTGTACCCCTTTGATTTTTAGGCGGAATTGCACCTGTCCAAAACCAAGGTAGGGCCGATTATTCAGCCCTTCCAGAGCTGCCTTTGACACCTCCTGAATAGAGAATGTCCAGACCTGCCCTGGACCAGACTCTTCCCAGTGTAGTACTTTCCACTCCCGAGTATCCAAGCGGTGGTTCATTTTTCTCAGCCTGTTGAGAACTAAGTCCCATATAAGCCGTTTGTCAGCTTCTTCCCGAATATAGGCCACATATACAGGGTGTTGCAGTTTGAGAGGGACAAGGCTTAATGAGAGATAGAGGGTATCTAGGGTAACCAGAATCGCCTTTAGAAATGGCTCATTGACTATTCGTTATTAAGATACAGGGTGATTTATGATTTTCGGTCAAAACTATTTTTTATCATAACGTTGGTAAGAAATGAAATAATGGGTTCATATTTGGTAGGGTTAATCCACTAACGATACTTCATTCGTGCATGTATGACATGAAAAAATTCCAGGTCCGGACTTCATAAATTGTTAATTTTGTTTACCTCTAGAAAATATCACTCTGTATGTATTTTTTTTAAATTTCTATACGATATTCGGAAAGAACACAAAAAAAGTAATCTAAAAAACCTGTTTCTTTTTTTTTGTTACACTTTGGTGGTTATTTAAATACGCTATTAAATGTACAAGAATGCGACTTCTACAATTAAATTAAAATTAAGTAAAAGACACATGATAAAAATAGTTGCATCACGAGTGGGACATGGCTTAATGCCCATAGGTAACCCGAACCGCCTTTAGAAATGGCTCATTGACCATTCGTTATTAAGATACAGGGTGATTTATGATTTTCGGTCAAAACTACAAAACAACTTTTTACACTTGTTTAATACAAGGAAGAAAACAACAAACTAATATTTAAATGTACTTTAAAATGGCAAATTAATTTTACAGCAAATTTTCGAAGTGGTCTCCCCTAACTCCCATACATTTTTTTGCACGTTTAGCTAGGTTTCCAATTGTTAACGTATCATTGCTGGATTATTTCGTATTTCGTCACAAGTTGTAATGATAAGATGGGTTAATTCTTCCCTGTTGTTGATTTCTACTTTATAAACTTCGTTTTTTAAGTGGCCCCATAAAATGTAATCACAAGGATTACAATCCGGTGACCTCGATGGCCATTCTTGTGGACCTTCATGACCAATCCATCTGTTTGGATATTCATAATTGAAATGTTCTGTAACCTGATTGCTAAAATGTGATGGAGCTTCATCATGCTGAAAGAACATGCCTCTAATATGGATATTTTCTAACAGTTTCGGTAAGATTGTTTAAGAAAATTTGTTTAAGATTGTAAGAAAATTTAAGTAAAGTTACCATTACCATTATTTAACCTGTCTTCAAAAAAATGTGGCCCTATCAAATGTCCATTTACAAGCACGACCTAAACATTTACAGAAAATCTGTGCTGCGAATAACATTGGCGTTTTGTATGGGGGTTTTGTTGTGCCCACGTTTCTTGAGTTATTTACTCCATCTTTCATAAATTGCGCCTCATCAGTAAATAAGGTTCTCTAAATGACCGGGCAGTGGTTGGATAACCAACGTGAAAAAGTCAATAGGTGAATGCCGTCGCCTGGTTCAAGACGGTGTACCTGCTGAATGTGATATGGATAATACCGTTCCCTTTTCAATGTTCTCCATACACTCCAATGAGGAACATTAATGGCAGAACTAATTCTCCTTGGGCTAATCTTTAGATTTTATTAAACAATATATAAAATATTGTTCTGTTCTTGAATGTCTTGATGTAAATTACGCTCGACAACTTTAGAAGCAGGAACCTTCGGTATTGCCTTGAATACTGGAAGACCTTACTGAAAGTTTTGTAGTTAGCGTGCCGATGATCAGGAAAATGTCGCTGATTTTTCCTTTGTACCGCCCTACTATTTCCATTACAAAAACCATAGACGGATATCATGTCAGCATATTCCTCATTTGAAAATAGTTGCGGCATAGTTGTTTAAAATACAAAATTTTTAAAACTTACAGTACGTACACAAATTAAATAAAGTTAATGAACACACAATAACAGCAATAAAACACTTATGTCAAACAATTCACTGCTCAATTATCTGTCACCTTGACTGAGCCTACTATGATTAGTTATAAAAATTGATATTTTATTCTGTGATCAGTTATAACAAAATTAAACGGCTATAATTTTTAGATTCAGGCATATTTTCCTATAGGCATATAATAAGATTGATCTTTTAAATAAGTGTGGGTATTACACTCAACTTGGAACACCTATCCTCAATCAAGCTTTCACTAATTTTAGTTGCAAAACTATTTTTATCATGTGTCTTTTACTTAATTTAATTGTAGAATGTACATTTAATAGCGTATTTAAATAACCACGAAAGTGTAACAAAAAAAGAAACAGGTCTTTTAGATTACTTTTTTGTGTTCTTTCCGAATATCGTATAGGAAATTCAAAAAAATACATACAGGGTGATGTTTTCTAGAGGTAAACAAAAAATTAACAATTTATGAAGTGCGGACCTGGATTTTTTTCCTGTCATTCATGCACGAATGAAGTATCGTTAGTGCATTCACCCTACCAAATATGAACCCATTATATCATTTCCTACCAAAGTTATGATAAAAAATAGTTTTGACTGAAAATCATAAATTGCCCTGTATCTTAATAACGAATGGTCAATGACCCATTTCTAAAGGCGGTTCTGATTACCTTAGATACCCTGTATCTCCCATTAAGCTTTATCCCTCTCGAAATGCAACATCCTGTATATGTAGTTTGGGTAAATCCTGACCCTGCACGGATTGAAGACAAGCTTGACGCACATGAGACAACCATGAGACGCACACAGGCGATGAAAATCCATCCAGGTTGATGTATGCAGCTATGGACTATGGAATCTCACCTGAGGTCCATCATCTGGTAGTTCATCTACAGCTGACATTATCACCCTCTGCAGAGTTCCTAACTTGTTATTGGTCAAGGCCGTTTCGGGATACTCAGGGTGGATAATTCCCACCCTAGTCCCCTCTGTTACACCTTTTAATGAAGGTTTGGTATATTCACCTTCCCGGGGTCTCTTCGCTCCCAGATCCGGTGAACTACCATCTGAACGGATGGGTTTGCTCGTTACCGCTGGCAAAGAGAAGGATTGGTTACCTCTCTCCTGCTGGGGATCAAGTTTTGGCTGGTTCAACACTTTACTTAAGGCGGTCTGGTAAGGTACTCCGCCCTTAACAATCTAATTAGGCGCTTCCTTGCAGCTGTTCCTAGTCGTGTCTGTTTAAGGGAGAGGTTGTTCAAACATGTGGATGCTTCATCCCCTGGAGTGTCTCCTCCTCCGGTCTCAGGTGTCGTAGACTTTACCAGCCTCCTCTCCTGATCTCTCCTCTCCGTTCATTAAGAGTAGGATTGATTCCAATCTCTATGAATTCCTCAGTTGCCTGGGGATCGAGGGTTTGACCTCCCTCATCAGGTTGGTTTTTTACTGTCTTCCATAAAAGTCCTACAAGTAGAAAGGAATTCAAATTCACCACAGAGCAGCCCCGCATTACTGTGGTATACTCTGGAAGGTTGCCCGGTAGTTCAGAGGCCCTGTTAGGGGCACCTATCACTCCGGTGCCATTTGGCCATGGACACGGGTTACCCAACATCCTGACTTGGGGGAATTTATCCACTTTCCTTGTCTAGATCCGCCGTGTTTAGTCGTATGCAGGGCCACCTCGAGCAGGATGTGGCTCTTCACCACGCACAGGCGGTCTTGAGAAAAGCTTCCTCATGGGATTGCCAATTCCCACTCAGCTATTCCCTTGTAGTCAGTGCCTAGGTGCTAGACTCCCTGACCCCCCTACTCCTTACTTGAAAGGTATTTTTATTCTCTATTCAACCGTGTACTTAGTTTTAAAATCGTAAAGAGAAGAATATGAAAAGAACAAGTAATTTTATTTTGTACTCAAGATTAGCAATGTAAAAACTAAATTAAATGCTCACCACCATCAACCTCCATGCAGAAATACAAACGTTGCTAGAAGTTGTTCTTAGTCATAGATGAAGCTATCTAATGATTATACCCTTCAAAGTATCATATTGAAAGAAAAATAAATATCTACATACCCCGTTTGTATTACTGTATGGAATGAATTGAATGAATTTTTAGTACAAAGTAGAATTTGATTTTCTTCTCCTATTCTTCTCTTTACGCAACTTCAAACGTTAATTACTCGATAAAGAATCGAGCGATTTTAAAACTAAGCACGCCGATAAATAGAGAATAAAAATAGTTGACAAGTTTTAGACTTGCACATATTGACGACACTTTTTTATAGGGAAACTTTTGTAATCAATAGCAACTCTCGATCGTCGTTTGTCTTTCAGTTATGTGTGTCAACTTTTGTTTTTCTTATAGCGGCCATTTTGGATTATTTTATGTGATTGTCCTTGAAAGCTTTTCAAAGATATGTCACATGTTTGATATATCTTTTATTTATTTAAGGGACACTATTCGAGAAAAACTAATTTGAATAAAAAGGTAGGCGAATAATTTTATTCTAATGAAAAGAAGAGAAAGGAGGTATAAAGTTATTTGTGTAATATGGAACAAAATTAAATTATCAACTAATAAGCAATGATAACTAAACAATGTGAACAATAGGCTGTTAGTAACATATTTAGAAAAATTTTCCAAAAAAACACGTCAGCCAGATTCGTGAATATTTCGAAGACTAGTACATCCATACAATCGAAGATCAATTAATGTAAAGTGGAAATAAAAAGAAAACACAATTAAAACCATTAAAAACAGGTGAATTAGTGGCAGAGTGAGGAGGATTTCCATTTTATTTTAAGGTATAAGAAACCTGTAAACAACTGCAAGAAATCAAATTTTGAGCCGAAGGAATGCAAATTGAGAGATATTGTCGTCGTAGTGACAAAGCACATATTGGAGCAGAATAACAAGCACCTGGAGGATAGGCAGCCAACTACGCTGGAAAGTAAAATAAAAGGCTATGAATAAGGTAGACAAATTTTGAAACAAAACAATATTGGGAAAAAAGAGATATAAAGGACATAAAATTAGTTAAGTTAGAGCATTTATATAAACAATGAAAATTCACAATCATGATTGGGGAAAACATGTTGAGGAAATAAGTTAAATTAAGTAAACAGTTTTCTAAACACTCAAACAATTAACCAAAAGTTAATCAATTGTTAAATGTTCTAAAATTAAAATTTAAATTATTTTCATTAAAAACTATATTATGACCTATAGCTGCATTTAATTAAAAATTTAAAACTCAAATAAGAAGTTGATACAGATAACTGAAAAACAAAAAACGATCGAAGGTTCATATTGATCACAAAAGTTTCCCTGTAAAAAAGTGTCTTCATAATGTGCAAGTCTAAAACTTGTTAAATAAAGTGCAACTCGATCCCTATTACTCGGGACTCGAAATATAGGAAATACTATAAGAATATTAGTATGTATTAGTTATTTCTTGCTGAAATTCTTGGAACCTGTATTTGAATATTGTCCAAGATATCCAGACAGTCTAAAAACTTATTAAAAACCTTTAAAAAAATCACTTCGTAAGTTGATCTGCTTTTTGAAAGTTCTTGAAGTTCAAAGCGATTTAGTAATACATCATGTGAAAAGCCAACTGGAAGGTATATACAGCCTGTTAGGGGTTTAACTGCCATTACTTCAGCATAAGATAGATTAATCACAAATGAACAAAAAAGTTGTATATTACATAAGCGTAAGTTAAACCATTTTTAAAATACGTTGAGTAATAACATCAAAGAATTTTATTACAATTTGGCAACAGTGTCGAATACACAGGACCTTTTTTGAGCAGCTGGGAGCTTAGCTGCCCAAAGCGCGCGGCAACTTGTTTTTTAAGTGGATGACAAAAAATCCAAATGTAAACAATAACAGTCATGAATAACTAAGTGAAGACATTTAGATGATAATTATTGTGGATTTAATTTTGAAATAGAATCGTACAATAATGAATGAATAATGAATTTTTAAATATGAAGATAGTCTTGTAATTGTTTCAATTTTAGTAATTTGTAAACATTTAAAACAGTAACATAACTTTAATAGATTATATGAATTTGAAAAATATGCAACAAAAATATCTAAGAAGACACGTCGCACAATTATTCATAAGTACTTATTAAAAACAAGAATGTAGACACTCACCGAACATGAAAATACAGTAATTTTTTAACACAGATTGTTTTTCATGGGTATATCGGTCACTTAATTACATATAAAAAAGGTTACATTTTTTATATATATATATATTTCTGACGTTTCGGCTTTATTAGGCCATCTTCAGAGATTCTGCAGAAGATTACATTTTGCAATTAATTATTTGTTTTTAATAATAATATTTTCGTGATATATTATACTTACATTTATAGGATGTGTCATGTATTGTAACTAACTAAATTATAATAATTTTAATTTGTTTGAAATGATTATTGCGTTATTTTGCTGCATACCTACATGTTTGTTTGAAGTTGTTGTATGCAGCAAAATAACGCAACAATCGTTTCAAACAATTTAAAATTATTATAATTTAGTTAGTTACAATACATGACATATCCTATAATTGTAAGTATAATATATCATGAAAATATTAAACAAATAATTGTAAAATATAATCTTCTGAGATGGCCTAATAAAGCCGAAACCTCAGAAATATACATATATAAAAAAAATTTAACCTTTTTTATATGTAATTAAGTGACCGATATACCCATAAAAAACAATCTATGTTAAATCTCTAACGGTCAAGAAAAGAAAAATTAAAAAAGTAATTTTTTAATGTATAACTAGGTACACAATAAACTACAGCAAATGTTCCAAATATCCACTGTTGTTTTTAATACACGCACAATATCTCCGAGTCCAAGTTTCATAATTCTCCATAAATTATTAACATATAGCGATACTCGTGTGCTAAACATTTTAATAATCACGTTTTAGAACGAGAAACTAAATAGTAGGCCATGGATTACACAATTATTGAAAAAAAAAAACATGCTTGTGAAGACAAAAGTTATGCAAATAACTCATAACTTTGTTAATTATATTATTTTCATTTATTTCAATAAATATTTTGTTTCAATTGTACAATCCATGGCCTAATATCAAAATTTACAGAATAAATATTCTGTAAACTTTGCTAATACTGATAATTTCTTGTATTGTTCCTAAATACGTATTATCATTTCTAAGAAAAATAAAAATGGTGCCATATTCAAAATTTGATAGGATTTTAAATTATGAAATAAAATACAGGGTGTTCCCTTTAAAAAAATCACTGTACATGTTGCTGCTTTTTAATCAGAGGGTTGAAAAGAGCACAAAAAATCATTTAGAATTACTTTTTGAAAAATTTGAATATCTCGACATTTACGAAGTTACTAAGTGTGTAATGCAAACTCACCCACACTATACACGAAGTCTCATACATATCTATAAAATGTATTTTAGGTTGAGTCTGAAGAAAGATATTTATATAAACCATTTCATTGTTATGGGTTTGATGTCATGAGTGCAGGAAGCAGTTTCAGTAAATTTGGAGTTATTGTTGGAATACCTATAAACTTTACATATGATAATGTTAGTATGGTGGATAGATCAAATATTAAGGTAAGTGCAATTTTTATAGATTTCCTATATTAATATATATGTATGAGACTAACCTAAAATTAAGTTTTGTAAATCGAAATAATTGGGAACCATAATTGAAAACTGCTACTAACTAAGAACGTGTTTTGTAATACTCGTATACTAATTATATATATTAAAACGCGTCGATTCTGTCTCCCTCTAAATTCCGTCGCCGAATCCGCAAAGTTTCAAAGCTATCTCCTCCGTGGGGCAATCTCGGAACGATCTCCGCGGACCACCGGAGGACGCCCCCGGCCTTTCTCCAATGCGTAGGGGTATTTTCGTCCCGTTTCCTACGCGTTTTCCCAATTTAAACGCCTTTTCAAAAAACCTCTGCAAAATTTTCGTCGACCGCCGTTCGGCGAGAGAGTTACAGCTAGCACCGGCGTTTGTCCTCGCGCCTAATGAGCCCGTCACGCCCACCAAAATCCCGACTTTTCGCGGGACTCCCTAGACTCTTTTTCTAATTTTGGGGCCTCGAGAATCGCTTCACGCGAAAGTTCCATTCTTTCTCTAATCCTTTGAGATTTTTTTTCGAGACCGTACGTCGACTCCTTCTACGTCTATTTCGTCTTTGAAAATCTCGAGTCGCATCCGTCTCAACTTCTATCTCATTTTATATACCCATGTGAGATCGCACTAACGAAACAAGCACCTCCCATGAAAACTGTCAAATTAATTAAACTTCAAATAGGTTATTTTCATTATTTTCCTATGAGAAATATTGCTAACGGAATCGATAGTACCGACTGCCAAACACCTGATTACACCAAAATACTGATGCGAAATGCTTTTCTAATCAGAAAATCCGTAAGAATTAATTGTTCAGGTTAATACGTAAAGTTTACATACTTAACAGATTCTGCGGCATAAAGTGACAACGGGAAGTTTAGCGCAATGGTATAGTTCAAACTTCGTAATCCTGATATCACGAGTTCGAATCACGACGAAGGCGAGTTTTTTTTTTATTTTTATCCCAATTATTTATTAGTATTTATTATAACATGTAAACTTTGATATTAGTGGTTAGTTGTTCTGTTTCATTGCCCGTAGTTTTTATTCTTTCTGCAGGTAAAGTTTGGAATTAATTCGTTCATTTTGGCGGTCTGTAAAATTCATAATTTTTAGCTTACAAAAATAAATATCTTCAACAATATTTATTTGTTGCAACAATTATGACAGCAATATATTTTTTAACGCCGCCGTTACACCTTTTCGAAGGGCGGGGTTAGCCAAAATTTTAGAAAAATTTGAGTTTTATGCTTAATTAAATAATTACCTTTATTAGTTCATAGTTAAAAGTTAGTTCACCTTTATTAGTTGTAAAAAAAATTTTCCCTTCAATATACACCTAATCTGTGTATCTTTAACAGTTACATATTTAATTCAAGCATTGTAGACATATATTGGGTATAAAGTGATCAAGTTAGCGTTATAATAAATTATGGAAGAATACAAGTTATGAATAAATTTTTTTTTCTAGATAGTTCTGTAAATAGTTTCACAAAATGTTTACTAAAAAATGAATTATACTTTCAGCACTTAAAAAATAATGTTTTGCCATCAAAAGTAGAGTACCCCTACAATTCATCAAAATATTATTAAAAAAAAATCGTTTGGTATAATTACATCATTATTCCAGATAAAAAATTTCTGCTTTTTGTCTCTAAATTTATTATTTCATATACAAGTGCTTATCTCAAATTTCTTAAATACGTATGTATTTTCTTAAAAATAAAACTCTTTTAGAGGCTTTTGTCACCCGAAGGGTGACCCCAGGCCGCAGGCCTGGACCCCCGGTAGGGCTAGAAATTCTCCCATTTCTAGTGTGTGTTTTAAAATGCTAACAACATTTATACATTTATTTATTTGTATTATAACCATCACTATTTGTAGGCACAAACAATAATGAGTAAAGAATGAACATGAGTAATTTTAGATAAATATTTAAATTAGGGACGTATAGTGCAAGTGACGCACCGCTTCACCTAAAATTGCCGTGTTTGGTTGTATCATTTAAAACTATATTTAATTTCATATAAATTTTGTAATTTAGATATACAGGGTGTTAGTTAAATATGCGGCAAAAATTCAAGAGGTTATTCCTTGGACTATTCTAAGGATATTTTATCCTTTGATGATTTTTGAAAAAGCGCGAAGATATAGGGCGAAAAAAATTTTCAACAAATCCAATTTTGGTATTTTTCACATTATTAATGTAGGTGAAATAAAAGTATGGCGCACTGTGGAAATTTTAAAAATTCCGGACATAAATTTTAACCATACGGCTTATGACAGAAATTGTAGTGCATATAAGAGAATTTATGAGCAGATAAAGATGAAGGTAGATTATCCGATTTGTTCGGAGAGAAACCAATAGCAGTTAAAGTCTGATGTGATATGCTTTAATTGTCAGGGTTTCTTAAATAATAGAGATGAAATTATGATGTTGGTTGCAAGATATAACCCTGTTATGTTGTGTTTGACAGAGACCCATGTGGATAACAAAATATATGACAGCGAAGTATATATAAAAAGGTATCGTATGGAAAAATGTCTTACTGATAATAGAAGAACAGGTGGTGTTTTATTGTATATTAAAAAAAGACATAGATTATAAAATTTTTATAAATGAATAAATTGAAAATTATGCGTGGATATTGGGAGGTGATGTAAATGTTCAAGGTGAATTATATCATATAATAACAATGTATCATCCACCCCAGACGATAAAGACATGCAACATGAAAATTGGCTAAATCCAGAAATATCAGATCACAATATATTGAAATTTGAAATTAGAAATGATGGTATCAAAGAGAAGAAGTTTACGATGAGAAGGTATAGAAATAGCAAAAATTATAATAAAGAAACATTTCAAGATAAATTAAGGGAAACAATATGGAATGGTAACATATCAGATGTAAATAGAATCTCGGAGAAATTTGTTGCTGACATGGGAATTGTGCTGGAAACTATGTGTCTAGTAAATGATGTTAAAATCTATAATAATAATACTATTACAGGAAACTGGATTGATGAAGAGGTAAAAGAAAATATTTCTCAGAGGAATAAATTATACAAAATAGCGGTGTTTACAAAAAATGGAAATGACAAAAAAAAATACAAAACGAAGAGGAATTTTGTCACAAAAATAATAAGAGATAAAAAAGAGGAGTTTTTTAAAAGCATTATAAGAAATAAAAAAGGTGCGGAATTATGGAAAGAACTTAAAAGACTGTTGCCAGGAAAAAATCTAATCTGTGATGATATAGTCTTTGACAATGTAGTAGAAAAAGAGCAGACTATTATAGCTAAGAAATTTAATTTGTATTTTATTAACAGCATTGAAACCATTGTAGGCTCTATGAAAGTTCAATTAATTGATGAAGAAACTTTGTGTAAAAAAGGTTCAAGTGTATTTGGAAGTTTTGTGGCAATTGAGATGAGTCGACTAAGAGAAATAATTATTTGCATTAAAAAATACAATGGATCCTGAGCACTTTGTTTTTACGGATATGATTAAAGATGCTTTTGAAGTAGTAGGAGCTCGCTTTTTTGATGTCGTAAATTCATCCTTATATCATGGAGTTTTTCCGGAAAAATGAAAATTTCCTATGTAATACCAGTACCAAAAATCCTGAACTCACAACAATGTGAACATCATAGGCCCATTTATACTGTTACAATATTTGGAAAGATAATAGAAGCAGAGGTGAAGCAGCAGCTTGTGGATTTTTGTGAGAGTAATAATATATTAGTACCCAACCAGTCGGGGTTTAGGAAAACATTCTCATGTGAATCTGCAGTTATAAATTTATGTGATGAATGGATAGAATGTATGGAAAACAAGGAGGTCATTTTGGTGGTATTCTTGGATCTAAAAAGAGTGTTTGAAACAATAAATAAGCAGATACTGATTTCTAGGCTGGAGCGAATAGGATTAACAAATACTGTTTTAAATTGGTTCAAAAGTTATTTAAAAAACAGAACACAATGTGTTAAATATAAATGTGCAGTATCAGATAAATTGAAAGTAAATCATGGTGTACCTCAAGGTATTATCCTGGGCCCTATTCTGTTTGCTTTGTATATAAATGGTATTGTGGATAATGTTCAGAAATGTAAAGTTTCGATGTTTGCTGATGATACAGTTGTATATATAAGTAGCACAGACATTGATCGGATGTGTGAAACAATTAATGTTGAATTAGATCGTGGTTAATAAGTGGCTACTGAAAAGTAGCAAGCAACTTAATTTAGATAAAACCAAATTTATGTTAATAGGAAATAATTATAAGATAAATAAGTTAAGTATTTGTATAGATTCTAATGTTGCTGTTAATGGCTATAATATTGAGAGAGTAGATCATATAAAATACTTAGGAGTTATTATAGATGAAAATTTGAACTTCAAGAAACATTGTGATTATGTATTAAATAAGATATCAAAAAAAGTATATTGGTTTAGAAGAGTAGGTAAAAATGTGTCTATGAATACTAGGATGTTAATGTACAACTCAATAATTGGTCCACATTTTGAGTATTGCTCAACTGTTTTATTCAATTTAAACCAAAATGAAATGAACAAACTCCAAAGAATGCAGAATAAAGCTATGAGAATTATACTAAAATGTAACCGTTACACACCAATAAAACTAATGCTTGAAATACTCAACTTTATGAGTGTTAACCAAAAAACTATTTTTAGGTCATTAGATTTTATACAGGGTGTCCCCGTTTTTTCGTTCATAACTTTGGCAAAAGATAGAGCATGCAAAAATAATAGGGTTTTTCCTATAACATTTTTTTCTATGACGCTTCGTTCTCGTTATACGGGGCGTTCAATTTTTAAAAACAAATTTTATTTTCTTTAATATTTACTGAACCTATAAATATTTTTTGTTGAAACTTGGCACACACTAATCGTGATAAAAATCTAATATTTTGACGTAAAAAATACTTTTCGACTAAAGACAGTGCCGTAGTTATGGGGTTTTGTTAGCATTTAAACCCCCTAAACTTCTACGCCAATGGCGAAAAATGATTTTTCGATACAGAAGTTAGTATTTTGATGCTTTGCCTAAAAAAAAGTACCCTTGACAAAATTCGCTAGGAAGCTCCCTTTCTGAGATATTTGGAACATTTAATAACGGTTATCTTATGAAATTATTTAAATCTTGGCTAAAAATTATTATTGTAGAATTATGCAGGCACTGCAAGTTTAAATTTTTAACAACAGTATAACACTATTGACATATGTCATGTTTAATCAGTTTGTTTGCTTGTAGTTTGTGTAATTTGTTGAAATAAATTCTCATTTCAACGCCCTCCCCCCGCAGCGTATACCCTAATGTGAAAAAATAATATTACAAATACAATATTATAATTATTACAAACGGCAAAAACAATAATAATTTACAAATGATTTAATCTAATAAATGCTCAAAATGATATCCTTCTTCTTGAAAGCAAAGATGACATCGATTTCTTAATGAACGTCTTGTACGAATTAGCATGCCATTATTTATTTCATTACAAGCCATTCGAATACGATTTATTAAATCTCTATTGTTAACTGGGGTCGCATATACTTTTTTTTTAAGAAGCCCTAAACAAAAAAATCTAGGGGATTGAGATCAGGTGATCGAGCCGACCAAGCAACTGGACCACCTCGACCAATCCACCTTTCCCCGTAGACAGTATCTAGCCACTCCCGAACTTGCCGTCCATAATGTGCAGGACAACCGTCTAATTGCATCCAAGCATTTCTTCTCTCGGGGAGTGGTATTTCCTCCCACATGTTAAAATGATTTGTTTCCAAAAATTGAAGAAATGTAGCGGCATTAAGTCCATCCGGTAAAGGTATGGTCCAAAAATATTGTTGTTGAAAATTCCAACCCACACATTGACACTGAATTCTTCTTGGAAATTTCTCGGTCTTATACCATGCGGGTTTTCATGGACCCATAAATGTAAGTTATGAAAATTTATAACTTCCCGTTGAGTAAAATGGGACTCATCTCTCCACAGTATTTGCCGGAGAAAGTGTTCGTTGTTATTCAGGGAATTAATAATAAAATTGGAAAACTCTAAACGCCTTTCGTTATCTCCTGGATGTAAAGCTTGTACGGGATGTAGATGAAAAGCTCTTTGACGATCTTTGTGCTAAGTTTTCAAAATTGTAACACGAGGTATATTAAGAATGTGAGTAGCTGTTCGAACACTCATAGATCTTGTTTCTTCAAATAACCGAAGAACACGTCTAGTTCTACCTCTAACTAAAACATTATTATTTCTATTTTGTTTTCTCCTACGTGCAGGACCATCTTCTGAAAGATGCTGATGAACTCTTCTGAATACTGCTGGGGATAGATGTCTTGTATTTGGAAACCGTCTTTGGTATTCAGCTGCAGCAGCTACGGAATTTCCGTTAGAAAATCCATAAACAAAATGTATATTTGTGTATTCTTGATTAGTAAATCTAAACGACATTATTAACTTATTTAAACTATAACTGTAACTAATTTCAACCAATTACTCAAACTAGGTACATCCAACACTAATTTAAACAAACTGATTAAACATGCATATGTCAATACTATTGTTAAAAATTGAAACTTGCAATGCCTACTTAATTTTACACTAACTTTTAGCCAAGATTTAAATAATTTCATAAGCTAACCATTGTTAAATGATCCAAATATCTCAAAAAGAAGACTTCCTAGCGATTTTTGTCAAGAGTACTTTTTTTTAGACAAAGGATCAAAATACTAACATCTGTATCGAAAAATCATTTTTCATCATTGGCGTAGAAGTTTAGGGGGTTTAATTGCTAACAAAACCCCATAACTACGGCACTGTCTTTAGTCGAAAAATATTTTTTTACGTCAAAATATTAGATTTTTATCACGATTAGTGTGTGCCAAGTTTCAACAAAAAATATTTGTAGGTTTAGTAAATATTAAAGAAAATAAAATTTGTTTTTAAAAATTGAACGCCCCGTATAACGACAACGAAGCGTCTTAGAAAAAAATTTTATAGGAAAAACCCTATTATTTTTGCATGCTCTATCCTTTGCCAAAGTTATGAACGAAAAAACGGGGACACCCAGTATATAGGATTAAGACAGGGTATGCAGCTGGGTATCTATGCAATAAAGTGCAAAATGTAAATGAAATTCACTCGTATGATATTAGAAATAAATATAACTTTTATATAAGATATGCTAGGACAACTATGTTGAATAAAACAATTTTGTACAAGGGATTAAGGGTGTTTAATGCATTGCATATTGAACTGAAAAATTGTGAACACTACAAAAAGTTTAAAATTGCTTTGAAGGAATATGTAATGAAGACTTATACGTAGATTATATTAAAGTTTTTGTATGTTTTGTTTAGCTATTGCTAATAAAGATTTTATTATTATTATTATTATTATTATTATTATTATTATTATTATTACACTGGACGTATCAAGTAAAAGACATGTAAGAAAAAGGAGTTGTTTTTTCTTACCAACATCCCGTGATACTTCGGAGTGATTATTTTGTATGTTTTTGTATGCTGTGTTTTTGTAGTTTGTATGTGTCGCATTTGTTAAGATTGATTGACGTTTGGCTAGTTGACGTTTAAACGGTTGTGAGTGAAGTCCTCCATCATGGCTCGCTATACCAATGCTGAGATGGGTGACATGCATTTTATTTATGGACTTGCTGATGGCAATGCATTAGAAGCTAGGCGACTGTACATTGAACGATTTCCTAACCACATTGCTCCCGATAGGAAAATCTTTTAAAGTATTCATCAACGTCTTCTAGAAACGGGAACATTGAAGCTCAGTGGAGGACCAAGAAGGCCAAGGACTGTAAGAGCGGTAGACGTAGAAGAGAATGTGCTGGACATGATAGAAGAAGATCCAGGTACTTCTACACAAAGAATAGCAAATACTTTGAATGTAAGTAATTGGACTGTTTGGAAAATTCTGAGAGATAATTTGTTGTACCCATACCACATTCAACGCGTTCAGACACTTCTCCACGTATTGCATTTTGTCAATACGTGGTTGTACGTGGTGGTACGTGTGGCTTTTGCACACATTGGTTGAAATCCCTCAACTACTTACGCTGATTCTTTTTTTACCGATGAAGCCAGTTTCTCGCGAAATGCAATAAGGAAATTCCACAATAACCATGTGCGGGCTGACGAAAATCCACATGAGATTTATGAAGATCGGTTTCAACATCAGTTCTCGTTGAACGTTTGGGTTGGAATTGTGGGTGACTGGCTAATTAGACCGGTATTTTTACCAAGAAGACTTACCGGCGAAGTATACCGCAACTTTTTGGAACAAACGCTACCTCAGTTTTTGGAGGATGTACCATTGGCTACAAGACAGGCAATGTGGTTTATGCATAATGGTGGACCACCTCATTTTAGTGTAGTTGCTCGAGAGTTTTTAACAGCAACATACGTAGATCGCTGGATTGGTCGAGGTGGACCTCACGTATGGTCTGCTCGATCCCCGGACTTAAATCCCCTGGATTATTTCCTATGGGGCCATCTAAACTCATTAGTTTATACTAGGCCAGTGGAAGATGTGGACGATTTAAGAGATCGGAAAATTGTTGGGTGTAACTCAATAAGAAACGACCCTGGTGTTTTTGAAAGAGTTCGGGAGTCTATGAGGAGAAGATTGGATGGTTACATCCGAGCTGGAGGTAGCCATTTTGAACAATTCTTGTAGGTTCAGAAATGTTACATGTAATTTTTAGTAATAAATTGTTATTTGTTGAAAATTATTTTCGCCCTATATCTTCGCAACAAAGCGCTTTTTCAAAAATCATCAAAGGATAAAATATCCTTAGAATAGTCCAAGGAATAACCTCTTGAATTTTTGCCGCATGTTTAACTAACACCCTGTATTTTGACACTGAAAATATTTTGTGTTTGTTTTATCCACAGAAATAAACAGAATAATTATTATAAAACGTTGCGCGCTGAACGCCTTCTAAAAAAACATTGCCTTCGTTGAGAGTGAAATTAAACCTCATACCGTTCCGTTCTTATAATAAGCAAGTGACGCAGATTGCTATCAGGTGGTATTTCCGCGGCAGTCGGAACGGCGGTTGCCATGGGGACAAGGTGGCCGATACGTGACTAAACTGCCTTGTGGGCGAATGAGTATCGCGGATTTCGATAGCCGCATCACATCACTCCTACCGTCCTGCCAGTTTTGCCTCTATACGTGACGTCGTGCTGGCTAAAAAACAATTCTTAATAATCAGTGGCGGCGCCTGAACATTAATTGTATGTGCTCTGCTTAGGGTTGTCACATTGGTGGAATTCAATTCAATTCCGGGATATTAAGTCTGGCCGGAGCCGCAAAATTTTTAAAATTTTCAAGGTCACGCGTTTTTATGGCACTTCTGAACTTCAACCGGGAATTTCAATCGGGACCGTACAGCTAATTTCCGGTACAACAATCACAGAAAATCCCGGTCATGCCCATGTGGCAATCCTATAGGGTTCTAATCTAACTGACTTCTTATGTTTATTTTACCTAATAGGGCCAAGTTAACCTCATTTGACAAATGATTTGATTGTTATTTTATGTCTCTTGATGCTCTGACTTAAATGACTTAAATCTGTCACGCCGTATATTGTCCATGCTTTATCCCCACCGAAAAGTAAGCACGGAAAACAAAAGAGTGCATTTTTTATATCACACCCGCACATCCACTCTGTTTTTGTGTATACATTATTGTTAAATTGTCTTTTGTAACACAAAATTTAATTGTGGTGCTGGCCTACCTAATTCTTTTATTTTCAGTTTATCCTCATAAGGCAGAGAACCAAATAAAGTTTTTTGTAAAAATGAAACGCTATTCATTTTGGTAACTAGGTATAATATCCGTGGACGCCTAAACGAAAATATTTACCCATGCCGCTCACAGAAATAAACAACCACGTACCACGTCCTATTACGATTACGAAATATTACTGAATTTACTGCAGTGGCTGTTGTTGTTGCAGCCACATAAGCCCGTATGATCGTGTACTGGGTCACGTGCCTAATTGGCCAATAAACTCTCTTTCTCTCAATGTCGAAAAAAAGGGACAGTCAAAAGACAAAGTGTTCGTTCGGAAGTTTCGGAATGAGTGGTATTCGGAGTTATAATGTTTAATGTTTAATTGTGGGTGTAAAAAAAATTAGGCGTGTGAAATAAGGAAGGATTTAACAATTTTGGGAATGTAACGCGAGGCTGTCAGAAGTACGATGCTTCTTTAGAACATATACGGTGTGCATTAATCCTTTCCACACGGCTCCATAACGTATCAGCTTACGTACCAGACGGCTTCATTTTAAATGCCGCACAGACGATTGCCGCATATATACGGCGCTAACTTTTGCTACTGTAAATAACTTTGTGCCTATATTGAAACAGTAGTTTCAGTAGTAGAAAAAATCTAAATAAACAACAAGTGGTCTGATTGCCTCAGGTTTTATTGCGCATGCGTAAAATATGACGCCGTTTACGTACGGCTTCTGTCTGAACAACATATCATACATGCCGTTTTTATATGGCATTCGTCCTGTTGGAAAGTTCACATGAGCCGTTTAACCACGGCAATAGTCTCTTAAATCCGCGTAATATTAATTTATCCGTATTTAAACGTATATATACGGCACTCGTCTGTGAGGCAAATCCAAGAAAACCGTTCATGTACGTCTACAGTCCTTAAAGGGTTAATATTCGCAGAATTAAGAAAATACTTCAATACAATTGAAGACGCTTTGAGTCCGCGTCACCTATTTAATATAATAGTTTATTGAAATAGGCATTACCTAATATACATATACATTTACTCAATTAATATACAAATACATCTACTTAAGCATCCAACATACCAATTATTACAAATTGTACATATACAAACACAACATCACAGACACATGGTAGCACCAACTATACGACATTATCTGTCAACATGACCATTTTTCAAATTTTCAAGTAGATGCTTTTTAAATGCACAAATAGTGTTACACTCCCTAATATTTTTTGGCAATAAGTTATATTCCCTAAAACCATCAGAAAACAAATAACGCATATACTTGGTGGAATTTTTCCTCTCAATATATAACTGATCATTAGCTCTAGTTCCATGATCATGGATTTCATAGTTATACTGAACAAACTGATCAAAATAGGATGGTGCCCGACCATGCAATATTTTAAAAATAAAAATCAGGGTACAAAATTGTAAACGTTGTTTTACACTAAGCCAGTTTAATACTTCTAACATCAACACAATCGGCGTATATTCACCACACTCTAGTATAATCCTCATACCTCTATTTTGTAATTTTTGCAACATGTTAATACTGTTATTATCAAGAAAGTTTAATATGCTGGCACAATAATCGAAATGCGGTTGAATTATGCAATGAAAGACTCTAATGCGAGTTGTCATAGTGAGGTGTTCTGACACTCTAGAAAAAAAGAATAGTTTTTTTGAAATCTTCTTTTGTACATATATAAAATGATTTTTTAAACTTAAGTCATTGCTGATAACAAAACCTAAGTATTTGATTTCTGTCACCACTTCTAATTTGTTATTATTAATTTTTATGTTAATCTCATTTCTATTTAATTTTAAATAATTATATTTTTTTGTACAAATCATTGCTTTAGTTTTATTTGTGTTTAGTTTTAACTTATTAGCACTCAGGAAAGTAGACAGTTTTTCCAATTCCACATTCATTTTATCAATGGCAATATTGACATCCTCGTGATAAATAGCAATGAGTGTGTCATCTGCAAACAGGTTAACAAAATCACAGTTAATGGACATACATATATCATTGAGGTAAATAATGAAAAGAAGTGGCCCAAGAACACTTCCCTGGGGCACCCCAATATCAACTGATAAGGCACTTGACACCGTATTGCGAACCTTGACACACTGGTACCTATTGTTTAAATAGTTTTTAAACCACGTTAATACTGCCCCGCCAATTCCATAATATTTAAGTTTTTCAATTAAGATGTTCCTATCAATTGTTTCAAATGCTCTTTTAAAATCCAAGAAAACTGCCACCACATATTTATTGTTATCAATTACCTTTGACCAACTTGCAAAAGTCAACTGCAATGCAGTCTCACAGGAATGCTTAACTCTAAAACCCGACTGGTTACCCATAAATAAGTTGTTCCTGTTAAAGTAGTCAGATAATTGCTCCTTGACAACCAACTCTAATATTTTCTCCAAAGGCGGCAAAGTATTTATTGGTCTAAAATCTACTGCTTGATTAGAATATTCTACTTTTGGAATTGGAATAACAGTACTGGTTTTCAATGCTTCCGGAAATTGACCACTCCTCAAACTACAGTTAACAAAATGCAAAAACACATGTCCAATGACCTGAAAGACTTCTTTTAAAATTTTTGCATTCAGTATTTGATCAACATTACATTTATTATCTAGAGATGACACTACCACTTTGAGGTCATTTAGAGTCAGTAATGCAAACTCTGTAAACTCACACTCATGTCGATAATAATCAACAGTAGACCATTGGTATGCACTATTGATTGAATCAGCTATTTCATGAATACTTGTTATAAAATAATTATTAAAACCTTCAGCCATATCTTCCTCGGAATTAACCACCTTTACCTCCCCGTTAATTTCAAAATGCATATAACAATTATCAAACTGAAAATGTTTTGGCTTGATCAATGTTTTTAAGGTTTTCCACATTAATTTAGAATTATTACTATAAGCATCAATTTTACGTTCATAATATGTTTTCTTTTTAGACCTCAATAAATTAACAACCATGTTTCTCTTTTGTTTATATACCTGCCACAAGTTCCGTTTGTCATCATTATTACACCTCTTAAAATTTTTATAGGCAGCATCTCTTTCTGAAGATATATTTTTTATTTCCATATCATACCAAGGTAAAGCATTAAATTTGTTTTTTATAGCCTGAATTGGTGCTACCATATTTACAACATTTTGACAATTTCTTAATACATTATAAAAAATATCATTGACACAAACTGAATTTAATGGCCAATTTAACCCTATCAAATTTAAACATATATTCTGCATATTACCATCACTCAAATTTCTAAATGTTCTATTGTTATTACTACTTAGTACCGACTTATCTAATATGTCAACAGTAATTATTGAGTGATCAGTAATTTTTGGAATATGGTGTACCTGAGGCTTTATAGAATTACAGTTTGTTATCACCAAATCAATCAAAGTTTCACTTCCATCAACACATCTTGTACATTCAGTAACCATTTGTTCCAATCCATACATAGCTATTAAAGTTTTAAATCTATCACCATAAAAAGACTGTTCCTTATAGTTAATGTTAAAGTCACCTACAATAACAAATTTTTGATTTTTACTGCTTAAATTTTCACACCAACTTTCAAAGTCTTCCAAAAATTCAGCTTTGCTTGCCCCTGGGGACCTATATAAAGTACCAATTTTCCATTTAACTTTATTAAATGCTATATTGACAAATGTACACCAATAATTGCCGTCCTTAACATATTGCTTAATACCATCATATTTAATTCCATGTTTTATATATATTACTACTCCCCCTGTGTGTCGACTGCTAGAATCACACCTAACTGTGCTATACTGTTCCATATCTATCTCACAATTCAACACATCACAAGTAGTTCTAGTCTCACTAAGTAATATAACCGACGGGCAAGTTTTCACTATATCATTCATAATCTGGTCCCTATGGCATAACAAACTTTGGGCATTAAGATAAATTAGATCCTCATACGATTGCATACTAGGTTTAATTAGTTGTTTTTTATATTTGAAATTTTATCAACAATTGAAGGTACATTATTAATATATCTAATAATCTTATTGCCACCATTATTATTAATTTCAAGAAGTTTCTCTTTCAGTTGTTTATAATAATTCTGTTGCATTTTAGTTTTATCAGAAAATATTAGTACATTCTGAACCTTGTTTCTATTTCTAAGAACCGCCAAAGCTTTATTTGAATCTGGCAAAATAACTTTAATAGGCCTTGTTTTTCCTTCCACATATCTTCCCAAACGGTATACTTTAAAAGTGTCTACTGAAATTTCAGTTTTTTCAATAATTTCTTGAACACGAATGGAATCCTCTTCAATTCTAGTCTGCTGGCTGTCTTTTTTTGATTCTCTAATATTCAGCATTATTACATTAGACGCTCTTACTTGTCTCTCATGCAATTCATGCATTACCTTTTCATTATGTAAAATTTCTGCATTCGGATCACCAGTACTACGTTCATTATTACTGGTACCTTTGGAATTCATACTCTCTAATTTATTACTCATTTCATCTATTTGATTCTGCATTTCATTAATTTTTTTCAGCAGTTTGGGAATTTGTACGAATCCTTGTTCACATTCATCGCACAGGAAGATCATCTTTCTTTTCTTTAATGTAATACACCTAAGCTCAGTTGCCCCCAATCCACAACATCTTTCACATAAAAGATTTGAACAGCTGTCACATTTTATTAATGGTTGAGGAAGAGTACCCAATTCTATTTTATCCTCCTGTCTATTACACTTTTTACACACCTTCATTTTTTTTTTTTTAAAAAGCCAGTCTATTGGCTTTATCACAATACTTTTTTGTAGCACTTACTTTATGAAAGTTTTTTAACTTATTTTAACCAGGTTTAATCACTCAACTAACAACAAAATTACACTAATTGTTATTATCAGAAACAGCAACAGTTTTACAATATCATCACTCTATAGTTTGTTTCTTTATCGGCACACTGATATAAAATATGAATATATTTGTCACTTATTTCACTAGAAATTTCCAATTGTTTCTTTAGCTATGTATGTATGTATGCTATGTGTTTAACCACACTTAACCATGACCCACTTACTGACCATTACAACCCATTTACTGACCCACGAGCCGCTACTAGTAAATAATAATAATGGCAACAACATAAACAATACAGACCTAGATAATACGGAAACAGAGCAGCACAGACAAACAGAAATGGAAGGTAACCAATACTAGTCAGATGACATGTCACTCAAAATCTAGATTTTAAAATATTTAAATTAGCATTTATATACAAATCATAGTTATCAAAATCAAGTTGCATCTTATTTATTGGATCATACCATTTTGTTACGTTAATGAAAAATCCATACCATAGTTTATAGTGTGATTATCAGGGTAGAACCTTGATAATCCCACTATACTCAGTTAGTACATTGGGTAGTTCAGAAATTAAATCCAAATAATAATAGTAATAATAAAAAGCAAATTCTAAAGTCGATAGAACCCATGATCAAATGAAATAAGTGGATCTATCTCAAACAGTAGTACATCTAAAGTATGCTCACGTCTAAGTACCTATTTTAGAAAATTTCCTGAAAAACTTATAGGGGTAACTGTTGAGAGATGTAGTTATTAAGATCCATCAAACTCGTAGAAAAACCAAGTTGAGTTGAGACAGCGAGTGAATGCGCACGCACTTCTCAAGCCAACGGCTCAGTTCTGTAATCAGCGCTCGAGGGAAAGGTCACGTTTCTCAATCTCTCTTCAAAGTGTAATAGATATAAGTAGTTACTAAAGCTATTAAACAGTGTAATGGTAATTTTTGTATTGTTATACTGAATACATTGTTAACAGTGAAGATTAAACAACTTACAACAAACCGAGGAACCAATTTTCAATTAAACACAAATACAGTCCACTCTCTAAAAACAAATTCCGAAGATTGTGTGCTCATACACAAAACATTGGTCCAATTGATCCGGATTATTCCAGAAGACACCTACAATAGGCTTCGGAATTTACATCGCAAATATCAAGAAGTTTGAAGAGCTGTCTCCTCGCAAAGTTGTGAGCCTCTATTCTCTATTCTCTCGCTGTTACGCAGTTACCCTCAACAAGAAGCTGAAGTACCTATTTACAATCTACACCCTGCACCCCGTAATTCAGATTGCAGCATAAAGTCAGTGTTGTGATTGTGAATTAGTGAAAATTAGAAAAGTGATAGTGCACTTGTGCAGTGACATCATCACATCAAAAATCAACAGGTTAGCTTAGCTAACGCTCGCAGTAAGTAAAGTCCCGCCAAAACACCGCTGCGCATCTCTCTCCTGCCCGCACCACAGTTCGATCAGCCCTGGTTTCCTGGTTACACGTTGCCAACCGAGTCAAGGTCAGACGTTCAGTTTTTTATGCTGTTTGTTTATTAAACATTCCGTCGTTTTTGTCACACTTGTTTCTTAGGTATTCAGATTATTTAAAAATCAATACTTAAACCCATTGTTATTTTGAATATATAAAATATTTGATTTTGTATAATTCTAAAGTAATATAAAACTTGTAGTTAACAAAATCGCTCGATAAGTTCAAATATTTATAATTTGTATTTACATTTCATAACTTCAAATTACTTGTATAAATAAAATGGAAGCTTTAATTAAGCAAAGAGCTAGTGCTAAAGCGGCTATCACTAGAATTGAAACTTTTTTAAAGAAAAATGAAAATAATGCTAACATAGACGTAAATGAATATGTAACACGAGAAACCGCATTAGTTAAAGCTTTTGAAAAATATTCACTAACACAGGATAATATCGAGCTTGAGATCGAGGAAATTGACGAGTCCCAAGAGCAGGACAGAGTGGATACAGAAACAAAATTTTTTTCTGTACACGCTGCGATAAAAACAAAAATTCAATCAACTTGCATTATACCCGCGATAAATTCTACCATCTCTCCACGCCCTCCTTCGCAGCAAGTCTCTAACATGAATATCACTAGTCAAGTAAAACTACCAAGCGTAATTATGCCTTCATTTTCAGGTAAATATGAAGATTGGAAATCGTTCATAGATTTATTTACAGCATTCATAGATAGTAACGCTCAGCTAACAGATGTGCAAAAATTTGTATATTTAAAATCTGCACTAAAAAGTGAGCCGTTAAATCTAATTAGTAAACTTCAGTTGACTAATGAAAATTACAAAAAAGCATTAGATCTTTTAAATGAGAGGTATAACAACAAATTAATGATAATAAATACGCATATCAAAAACCTACTAGAGGTTCCTTCACTAAACAAATGTTCCGCTAATCTCTTAAGAGAATTTTTAACTCACATAAAATAACACTTAAATTCACTAGAAGCGTTAAATATATCTATAGCAGAATGGGACCTATTGCTAATTTACAGTTTTAGCCAAAAGTTAGATTTTAATACTCGCAAAGCATTTGAATTAGAAAAAAGTACAACTGAACTTCCTACGTTAAAGGAATTTTTTGCATTCCTAGAAAAAAGGTGTGCAGCTTTAGAAAATCTCTCTACTTCAGATACTAAAGGAAAAGCCACTCATCTAGTAAATATGTCCTTTAACGCAAACAAATCTTTAAAATGCACCTTTTGTAAGTTGACGAATCACAACATTTATAAATGTTTAAAATTTAAAGCGCTGCCACATACGCAAAAACGTCAATTTATTCAAAACAATAAACTTTGTTATAACTGTTTCGGTTCAAAACACTCGGTAGAAAATTGTACATCTCGGGGATGTTCAATTTGTCAAAAGAAACATCATTCACTTTTACATTTTGAAAATGAGCACCAAAAGAAATCTGACAGCACAGTTCAGTCAAATGAAATAAATTCACCTAACAGCTCGCCTAATGGTAACTCTGAAAATAACCCGCAAAGTTCGTCTATTACTACTCATTCAAGTTTTTGTGCAAACGATGTACAAATTCTATTAGCGACGGCAAATGTAAATGTTATTTCCGCAAACGGAGAATTAATACAAGCCAAAGCACTCTTAGACAATGGAAGTCAAACCTCATTTATATCCCAAGAATTTGTTAATAAAGTAAATTACACAACTTATAAAAAGAACACGCACATCTCGGGTATTTCTAATACAGAAGTATTTTTAAAACACATGGTAAATATTGTAATTTGTTCAAAGAGAGAACTGAACAAGAAATTTAATGTTTCTTGTGCAATACTACCTAAGGTCACTTGCTCATTGCAACAATTTAATATTAATAAAGGTGACTTACCCATTCCCGAAAATATTAACTTGGCAGATATCACATTTAACACCCCATCGAAAATAGATTTATTATTAGGTTCAGACATTTATTATGACATTATTCGCCCAGGAATAATTCAGCTAGGAAATAAAATGCCGACGTTGCAAAACACTCACTTTGGTTGGGTCCTAGCAGGTCCAGTCCCAAATAATTGTTGCTCTACAAATATCAGTCTTTCTTTATGTTCGCATTTTTGTAACATTAACGATGTTATTCCTAAATTTTGGCAACAAGAAGAAATTTCTGTTAAACATATTTTAACGCCAGAAGAAGAACAATGTGAACAATTATTCCTAAATACTACAAAACAATTAACAAATGGCTCGTTTCAAGTAAATTTGCCACTGCGTTCTCCCAATGAGTATCTTAAATTAGGAGATTCCTATACACTCGCTAGAAAAAGATTCCTGTTACTAGAGAAAAGATTTGAAAAAGATAAAACATTATTCTCACGATATAAGGCATTTATCGATGAATACGTTGCTTTAAATCACGGTAAATATATACCATTACAATTAAAAAATCATAAGTCAGAAAATAAATATTTTTTACCCCACCACTGTGTGATTCGAGAATCTAGCGCCACAACCAAACTCCGAATAGTTTTTGACGCCTCGATGAAAACCGGAACTACTTATTCTTTAAATGACATTATGTTCAAGGGTTTTTCAGTTCAGCCA
Source organism: Pogonocherus hispidulus (assembly GCA_963924545.1). NCBI lineage: Eukaryota > Metazoa > Arthropoda > Insecta > Coleoptera > Cerambycidae > Pogonocherus > Pogonocherus hispidulus. The sequence goes on from OZ004692.1 coordinate 59,926,953, forward strand.
GAGTTATTTGACATTCTGTGTAGGTTTAGAATGTTCACATTTGTGGTAATAACGGACATACAAAAAATGTATCGCCAGATAAAAATTAATCCTTCTCAGTTGTTTTTACAAAACATATTATGGAGAGATCACCCTAGTGAAGAATTAAAGTGTATCGAATTACAAACTGTAACTTACGGTACAAATTCAGCGCCCTATCTTGCAACGAGATGCTTAGTCAAACTCGCCAATGAACAAAAAATAAATTTTCCGCATGCTTCGCAAGCAATACTCACACAATGTTATGTAGATGACATATTGTTCGGTAGCAATGACTTTGAAACTTTGCTAGACACTAGAAGTGAACTAGTAAAAATGTTAAACTCCGCAGGATTTAAGTTGCACAAATGGTGTTCCGATTCACAAAAATTTTTAGACATAATTTCAGAAAACAAGCAAAGTGATGCCTTTGATATCAAATTAGAAAATACTTCTAACAAAGTTTTAGGTTTGTCATGGTGTCCAAATTCGGATAATTTTAAAATAAATATACCTGTGATAAATAATGAAAAGTTGCCCACAAAAAGAAATGTACTATAACAAATCGCACAATTATTTGACCCTTTAGGGTTTATTGGCCCGGTGATTGTTACAGCTAAAATCATTATGCAAAAAATATGGATTCAGAAATTAGAATGGGACGATAATCTTCCTCCGGATTTAATAAATGAATGGAATAAATATATTTATAATATTTCTCATTTATCAAACGTACAAATTCCACGTCATATATTTCTGACACATAAAATATTAGCAATCCAATTACATGGTTACTCAGATGCATCTTTAAAGGCGTTTGGTGCATGCTTATACGTACGAACATTGTACACTGATGGAATTGTTTCTTGCAATTTAATATGCTCCAAGTCGCGAATCGCCCCGTTAAAAACAATTTCATTGCCTAGATTAGAACTTTGTGGAGCAATTTTGCTTTCAAAATTGACAAGTAAGATCATTTCTATATTTCCATTTAAATTTGATTGTGTTAACTTGTGGACAGATTCACAAATAACTCTATGTTGGCTAAAATCTCATCCTTCAAGGTGGACTACATTTATAGCAAATAGAGTTGCACAAATACAAGAATTAACTTCGAATTTCCAGTGGCGTCACGTTAAATCTAAAGATAATCCCGCAGATTTATTATCTCGAGGATTAAGTTCTAATGAAATAACAAATAACCTTTTTTGGTGGCACGGACCTCAGGATTTACACAATTATTCTTTCAAATTAGAAGGTCATGACACGGAAATTATTTTGGAAGAAATTCCTGAACAAAGGAAAATTGCTATGTTAACTACCCCAGTACCTGATCAAGCTATATTTTCAAAGTTTTCTAGCTTCACACGATTACAAAGAGTCATAGTATATTGTTATAGATTCACAAATAATGCAAGAAAAAATTCGGTCAAATGTTATGAAGCTCTCACAGTTAAGGAATTACATAATTCTCACACAGTAATAATTAAAGCTATACAAATTTCTCATTTTTCAAATGAATTTGCGCAGTTTAAAGCTAATAAACCTATTTCGGTTAATGCTATAGCTTCATTATATCCTTGGATAGACGAACATGGATTAATTCGTATTAATGGACGTCTTTCTAATGCAAATATTAGTTTCGATCAGAAATATCCCATATTACTTCCAGCAAGGAATCATGTTGTAAAATTATTGTTAAAAAGAGAACATTTAAAATTATTTCACGCAAGCGCACATACTGTCTTGTCAAACATTAGATTAAGATATTGGCCAGTAAATGGCTTAAGACAAATAAAACAAATAATAAAAAATTGTCTAGTTTGTCACCGATTCAAAGCTTTATCGGCAAAACAGATTATGGGCAACTTACCTAAGGATAGAGTCTCTAAAGCCAGACCGTTCATCAAAGTCGGTGTAGATTTCGGTGGACCTTTATTCATAAAATCATCCAAATTAAGACGTGCTTCAATAACAAAATGTTACATTTCACTTTTCGTGTGTATGGTAACCAAAGCTATACACATCGAGGTAGTTTCAAGCCTCTCAACAGAAGCATTTCTGCTTACGTTAAAAAGATTTATAGCGCGTAAAGGAAACCCATCAGTCATTTATAGCGACAACGCTACAAATTTTGTTGGATCATCCAATCAATTAAAGAACTTATATAAATTTTTTAAATCTCAACAAACAATTGATGAAATTAAAACATTTTTGGCTAATAATGAAACGGAATGGAAGTTCATCCCGCCTAGAAGCCCACATTGGGGAGGTATCTGGGAGGCAGCTATCAAAAGCGCAAAATATCACTTAAAACGCATCGTTGGAAACGCGCATTTAACCTTCGAAAAGCTTGCCACTGTACTCTCTCAAATTGAAGCGATTCCAAACTCGCGACCAATTTGCGCTCTCTCCACTGATCCTTCAGACTTCACTTGTCTGACGCCAGGTCATTTTTTAATTGGTGATAATTTAACTTCATATCCTGATAAAGACTTTACAAATATTGCAGAAAATCGATTATCTCTTAGGCAACGTTGTATGAAAATGCAACAAATTTTCTGGATCTGTTGATTATTTGAATAGACTACAAAACCGTCCAAAATGGTACAGACCTAGCGAAAACTTAAAGGTCAACGACATTGTTCTCCTAAAAGAAGACAATGTGCCTCCACTTCATTGGCCCAGAGCCAGAATCATTGAAGTTTTTCCCGGTTCCGATAAGAAGGTTAGAGTGGTAAAACTTAAAACCTCTGAAGGTACAATTATGCGACCTCTTTCAAAATTATGCCCACTTCCTCATGAAGACTAAAATTTCAATTTTGTAAATTTTTTCTTGAAGTTTGCACTTCAACGCGGGGGAGGATGTTGAGAGATGTAGTTATTAAGATCCATCAAATTCGTAGAAAAACCAAGTTGAGTTGAGACAGCGAGAGAATGCGCGCGCACTTCTCAAGCCAACGGCTCAGTTCTGTAATCAGCGCTCGAGGGAAAGGTCACGTTTCTCAATCTCTCTTCAAAGTGTAATAGATATAAGTAGTTACTAAACCTATTAAACAGTGTAATGGTAATTTTTGTATTGTTATACTGAATACATTGTTAACAGTGAAGATTAAACAACTTACAACAAACCGAGGAACCAATTTTCAATTAAACACAAATACAGTCCACTCCCTAAAAACAAATTCCGAAAATTGTGTGCTCATACACAAAACAGGTAACACTTTTAAAAGTTTCAATGCTTTATATCTTGAGAACCAAGAGAAATATAAAAACCTATTCAAAACTGTATGGGAAATATAGAGGGGGAACCGGAATGATATAATTATTGACATTTTGTCACCTACCCTTTATGACCCAGAAAACTAAATTGTCTGAACATAAAAATCTTAAAGGCACCCCTCTAACTATGACAGATAAATGAAAAGCTCTTGAAAAATGAGCTAAGTGATACCTCGTGTGCTGTATTTTCCTCTCTAAAGTTAGCACTTCCACATAGTAAAATTTCAGAAAAAACTATGCGAACATAAGGGCTAGTTTAATGCCCATTTTTTAAATTTAGGGCTGTTGCCAGGCAGAATTGGTGGTACTGCTAACTTTTGTTAAACTTAGCAACAAGCAACAACACAAAGTAAGAAATTATGTTTTTCATCCAATTTAAATTAGTGGTCTTTTAACACGTTAATCGCCCACGTCAAATAGTAAAATTTTTCCACACAGGCCCAAACTCTCTATAGAGATATTTTTGTTGATAACTTTAAAATAATGTAATGTAACTTACAAACATTATTTGCGAGATATTTTTTTCATAAAAAAAACAATTTTAAAATGTGAACCAACGTTTGGTTCTCGGAGCCCATGTATGTGTGAGGCCCTGTGACTCGAACACGATTCACGCATTATGCAGGCTTCCAATTCCTGTTTTGTCTTGTTTGTACGCTTGAACAGTCACATTTACTTGCAAATAAATCGAAAAATCTCTGTAATTTTTAATGTTATAGTTTGAAAATAAAATAGTATATATATTATTCGAAGCAAAATAAAGCTTTATGTGTTTCAGCTGGTTTGGCTGCCTCATTTTGTTCGGTAGTCAACTCATCAGCTTCAGCACATAAAGTTTTACTTTGTAATAATATAATGTACTATTTTCTTTCGAATATTTTATTATGCATATTTGTCAAATCAAAAACAAAAAAATCCCAGGGCCAAAGGTTGTTTGGGACGGCCAGGCCCCATATTTTAATATCCCATATGAAGTAATGTAAAGCAAGAACTAAACGGCGATTCACAGAGCCGAGAACGAAAGCAAGTCGTGAAGCCCATATATGGGTCACAGGGCCTGGTGGTATAATTTTGTTGAGACTCAGATGTCCGGTCACATGGCGATTAACGTGTTAAGGGCTATTTAAAAGCTCTTCAGTAACATGTATATTGTTTCCTTGCTCACGCAGGGAAATATATATGCTGGCCAGTTGCAAATTTCATTCTGATTTTCTCCATGTCTATTAATGACTTACTTAATGTGGTGGATCCACAATATTCTGAATTGCATTACATGAACATTATCGCCTAATAATTTAACTAAACACCTTTAGTTGTCTTGAACTAAGTATAATTATTCATAACAATTAACAATTATAATTAACAATAAACTGGAATTTTCAATCATTATTTCTACATTCACCGTTGCTGCTGTTAGTAGCTTAGTAGTAGTGGTATAAGGGGCGGCCAAGACCTGGCAAGTAGGCCACAAGCGGGCCCTTTTTGCCTACCCCTGTCGTCCCCTACCTAACTCCGTCACCTCTTCCCTCGTCGAACCTACCCGACCTTCTAATGTAGGTCAGAATATCGGTCCATTCAAGGGAACTTACCTCTTCCCCTTGCAGCACCCCAGCCCCCCAGACGTCGTGTCTTAGTCTGCCGAAAGCTACACATTCTGCGAAGAAGTGGGAAGGCGTTTCGTCGCTCTCCCCACACTTTGGGCAGATAGGGTCTCCCTCAACACCCATCAATGATAGATGTCTTCTAAGCCTGCAGTGACCCGTTAAAACTCCCACCAACTGGTTTAGAGCCTTCTGGCTATGGCTTAACAGCCACGCCGTTTTGATCTTGCTTGGCTCCACTATAAAGTTGCGAGCTTGTCTACAACTTCCACTCCTTCTCCAGTTTTTACTTAGTGTTTCATGAGCCGAATCATTAAGAGCCACATTGACCTGCCTCCGTGTAATGCCTAAGATCGGTTCTGGTCCTTGGCTGGGTCCCTGAGATCCGAGTCGAGCCAGTTCGTCGGCCCTTTCATTCCCTGGGATTCCACTATGCCCTGGTACCCATACCAATTTAACCTCTTTTCCTCTGGCCAGCTCCTCCAGGGTATCTCCGCACTCTTGGACAAGAGCGGATGTTGTCCTTGGAGATGCTAAAGCCTTTAAGGCTGCCTGACTGTTGGAGCAGAAATAAATATTCTGCTCCGTACAGTTCCTTACTTCTTTCTTATTTGCTGCCATTAGGATAGCAAAGACTTCAGCCTGGAAGACTGTGGCATACGAACCCAGAGCAGAGCTTTGCTGCACGCCCCTGTCCTCCACATAAATTCCTGCCCCTGAGAACCTGTCCGCCATACGAGAGCCATCTGTGTAGCAGACCAGAGAATCAGGGGGGAATCTAAACTGGTCCTGCTTCCATTCGTCCCTCTTTAAAAATTAATAATAATAATAATAATAATAATAATAAGGACTTTATTACCATAAAATAATCATATAAGTACTACATTAGCAACCAAACAGTGAGGCGAAGTTCATGCAAACCTGCTCTTCCACTTAACCTCCAATACAAGTGATAATCATTAACAACAATGATCAAACATAGAATAAAGAGGAGAAGAAAAAATAAAACAAAATTACAACTATTACATTATACACAAAACAAAATTATAAATATTCTCAGCAGGAATTTCGCTGTAAACTTTACTAATATTGTAAGAGAAAGATCTCTCAAAGAGGGTTGTTTTATGGAGAGGTATTGTAATTAATGATTTTCTCCTAACATTAATGTTATGAACATCGGTGCGAAACCTGATTTTATTATAAAGATAAGGCGGAACCTTCGTGAGCACAACCTTGCGATACAGGACAGAGGAATGGAGTTTCCTTCTAGTTTCCATACTAAGTCATCGTAAGATAATTTATGTGAAATATGCTCTCCTCTAGGTACACGACAAATCAAACGCATGCAGGAATTTTGCATTTTCTGTATTTTTTTTTGCAATTAATAAATCTATACAGGGTCCCTAAACAACATCACAGTAATTAAAGTGTGATAGAACTAAAGAATTACATAATAGTTTCAAGGTATGAGAATTTAATAATTTCCTACTTGTATAAATATTTTTAAGGTTAACGAATGCTTTTTTAATACAATTATTAATGTGGGACCTAAATCTTAAATTGTTATCTATTATCAAACCTAAATTCTTAGCCTAATCCACTACCTCAATAGGCATATCATTCAAAACTACCCGCAGGTCCTCTAAATATCTTAAACGAGCATTGGTTCTACCAAACAACATAACTTTAGATTTACTAGGATTAATATTTAAATTATGATCTACAGATTTTTTCATCAATTTCTTTAATTCATCATTAATATATACATTAGTCTGCGCCATATCCTCACATTCGAAAGTATAATAAATTTGTGAATCATCTGCATAACAGTGTACATTGCCATGTGTTTTATCAGTATATAATTGACTAGTATATATTAGAAAAAGTAAGGGTCCAAGTGCCGAACCTTGGGGCACACCTCGCTTTAGCTGACACAAGGACGAATATTCATTTTCATACTTAACAATCTGACACCTATTAACCAAATAATTTTTTAAAAACAAAATTGCATCATTATGTAATCCTACATAATGAAGAATCGCCAAAAGAACAGAGTGATCAATACAGTCAAAAGCTTTACTATAGTCTAATAAAATAAGTGCACTTAATTTGTCTTCATCTGCAGCTCTGTCTGCAGAGAATCTCATCAACTATGTGAGCTAGAGAAGTTGCACAACTATAGCCCATTCTAAATCCAGATTGAAATCGGGGTAGAATATTATATTTATTCAAATAGTCAGTAAGTTGCTCATACATTACTTTTTCTAAAATTTTTGATAACAAAGGCAATATACTGATGGGTCGTAAATCCTTATACTCCTGAGGCAATTTTACTTTGGCTAAGGGTGTAACTATTGCAGTTTTCCACGCCACAGGAAATTCACTATTTAATAATAATAATATAATAATAATAATAATAATAAAATCTTTATTAGCAACAGCTAAACAAAACATACAAAAACTTTATTATAATCTACGTATAAGTCTTTAGTACATATTCCTTCAAAGCAATTTTAAACTTTTTGTAGTGTTCACAATTTTTCAGTTCAATAGGCAATGCATTGAACATCCTTAATCCCTTATACAAAATTGTTTTATTCAACATAGTTGTCCTAGCACACCTTATATAAAAGTTGTATTTATTTCTAATATCATATGAGTGAATTTCATTTACATTTTGCACTTTATCGCATAGATACCCAGCAGCATTCCCTGTCTTAATTCTATATATAAAATCTAAGGACCTAAAAATAGTTTTTTGGTTAACACTCATAAAGTTGAGTATTTCAAGCATTAGTTTTATTGGTGTGTAACGGTTACATTTTAGTATAATTCTCATAGCTTTATTCTGCATTCTTTGGAGTTTGTTCATTTCATTTTGGTTTAAATTGAATAAAACAGTTGAGCAATACTCAAAATGTGGACCAATTATTGAGTTGTATATTAACACCCTAGTATTCATAGACACATTTTTACCTACTCTTCTAAACCAATATACTTTTTTTGATAACTTATTTAATACATAATCACAATGTTTCTTGAAGTTCAAATTTTCATCTATAATAACTCCTAAGTATTTTATATGATCTACTCTCTCAATATTATAGCCATTAACAGCAACATTAGTATCTATACCAATACTTAACTTATTTATCTTATAATTATTTCCTATTAACATAAATTTGGTTTTATCTAAATTAAGTTGCATGCTACTTTTCAGTAGCCACTTATTAACACGATCTAATTCAACATTAATTGTTTCACACATCTGATCAATGTCTGTGCCACTTATATATACAACTGTATCATCAGCAAACATCGAAATTTTACATTTCTGAACATTATCCACAATACCATTTATATACAAAGCAAACAGAATAGGGCCCAGGATAGTACCTTGAGGTACACCATGATTTACTTTCAATTTATCTGATACTGCACATTTATATTTAACACATTGTGTTCTGTTTTTTAAATAACTTTTGAACCAATTTAAAACAGTATTTGTTAATCCTATTTGCTCCAGCCTAGAAATCAGCATCTGCTTATTTATTGTTTCAAACGCTCTTTTTAGATCCAAGAATACCACCAAAATGACCTCCTTGTTTTCCATACATTCTATCCATTCATCACATAAATTTATAACTGCAGATTCACATGAGAATGTTTTCCTAAACCCCGACTGGTTGGGTACTAATATATTATTACTCTCACAAAAATCCACAAGCTGCTGTTTCACCTCTGCTTCTATTATCTTTCCAAATATTGTAACAGTATTAATATTTAATATGCATGAATTTATTATATTAGTTATATACGGAACAATATAAGGACATGAAAACCTTAACATCGTCAAATTAATATGATCATTTCCTTCAGCATGACTAGAAATGCCTTGTAATATTTTATTAACTTTCTCATTTGAGATAAGAGTAAAAGATAGTTTTTCCTCAAATAAGCATTTCTGATTATTGAAATAAAAACGCTTAGTTTGCTCCAAATTACCAGAGGGTAAATTTTTCACTAAATCTGTAAAGAAACTATTAATATTGTTTACATTATTCAAGGTATCAGGTAAACTGTTACAATATTTTTTAGAGTGAATATTTAATTCATCAAGATATTTCCAGATATTTTTATTGTCATTCCTCATTTTGTAATCAAAATATGCCTTTTTTTCATTATATATAGCAGTAGCTGTTGTTGTTTTTAAACTTTTATAATATAGATAATGCTCAGCTAAGCCGGTATGTTTATATCTAGAGAAAGTGTTATTTCTCAACCTCATCATACATTGAACATTAGGCGTAAAATAAATGTTCTAAATGGTGCGTGATTATTGAACAAAGTTATAAGCAAATTATTAAACCGATCCACTTTATCATTAATATTATCCATATACAAAATATCATCAAAGGGCATTTGTTGCAACTCTGCGTAAAAGCTCTCACGATTCATATTTTTAAAAATTCTGCAGGTTTTATACATCACAAATTTTTGTTTATTTATTCTTAGTATGTTACAAAAAATAAGGTCATGATCAGATCTGATAGTAGCAGACCGATCGACTCCACTATCAGTGACATCATCAATATCAGAGACCATAAAAACATCCAACAAAGCTAAAAGTCTAGTTGGCTCCTTAATAAGTTGTACAAAATGTAAAGCATCAAGAAAGTTTTGGAACTTATTAGTTATATATGACAACATATTTCCTCTTTAATCTAAGGCGATCTTTTGCTTCAGTTACTCTGATGGCAAATATAGGTATTTCCCTCTCCGCCATCTGTGCAACTGCCGCATGACCGTTATTTCTTCCTCCCGCCTGCCAGCTTCCTGAGTCCCGCATTCTTAAATACGCCGCTATTGCCTCCCTCATTATCCATGTGGATAGGCTTGGCAGCCCTAGCAGGTCCAGAGCAGCTGTAGGTGTCGTGCTCATTGCACCTGTAATTCCTATGCAGGCAAGTCTTTGGACCTTTATCAGTTTCTTGGACACCATTACCCGGCCGATGCTTGGCTACCAGACTAGGGCGCCATATTGGAGCCTCGGTCTAATTACCATACCGTATAGCCAGTACAGCATCCTAGGACTGAGACCCCAATTCCTGCCTACTGTTCGTCTTAGTTGCCAGAAGGTGGTCGTTGACTTTTGAATAATTTTGTCAACATGTGGCCCCCAGGTCAACTTGCTATCTAGGGTCACCCCTAGGTATTTCACCTCTCCCACGAATGTCAGAGGCTCTTGGTACATAGTAGGTGCCCTGAATTCCTCTAGTTTTCTTCTTTTTGTGAAAAGGATCATCTCAGTCTTCCTAGGGTTGACTGACAGACCCATCTCACTACACCACCTTTCAATTATCCTACAGGCTACCTGCATTCTATCACAGACTACGTTTAAAAAGCGACCAGCCACTAGGACTAGTCCGTCGTCTGCATAGGCCTGCGTATAGAATCCTTGGGAGGTAAGGCACCTCAAGAGACCATCCATCACAAGACACCATAGATGGGGCGATAGGCAGCTGCCTTGTGGGCAGCCTGCCCCTCTCACCCCCATGTGCAGGTGGCAGTCCCCAAAGGCTGCACTAACCCGTCTCTCTTCCAACGCGGATCTTACCCATCTGACCAAAGTTACTGGTGTTCCTCTGGCCTGAAGGGTATCGCAGATAGTCCTACTCTTTGCCTTATCGAAGGCTCCTTCTATATCAAAGAACACTGTAAGGGCGACCTCTTTGAACTGAAGTGCTCTTTCCACTTTATGCAAAACATTATGCAGAGCTGTCTGTAGACCTCCCTCGCATATATGCGTGCTGATTTTCATAGATGGAGTGTCTAGTTAACACCCCCTACATCAAAAACCTATCTACTATTTTCTCTAGAGTCTTAAACAAGAATGATGTAAGACTGATTGCCCTAAATGATTTCGCAGTTGAGTAGTCCCCTTTTCCCGCCTTGAAAATGAAGACCACTTTGGCTGCTCTCCAGGCTTGGGGAACATATCCCAGCGCTAGACTGGCTGAAAAGACCCTCCTTATGTATGGTAGGAGAATATCCAACCCCTTCTGCAATAGCGCCGGGAAGATCCCATCTGCCCTGCTGCCTTGTATGGGTTGAACTCGTTCACTGCCCAGGTTATGGTGCCATCCTCGATTACTCCCTCGGCAAGTCGCCAATCCACCTGGGGTATTGGCTCCACCAAGGGTGCAATCATAGCTTCACCCTCTCCTGGGAAGTGCTCACTCTTTACTAGTGGCGGTCCAAGTCCCATCTTGTCTCTTCAGTGATCCTATTTTCTCCCTTGTTTCGCAGCTAAGTATTTTAATTAGCCTAGCTGTTTCAGGCAGGGACTCCAGTTCACTACAGTATGCCCTCCAGTTAAACCTCTTGCTGCATCTTAATTCCTTCTTAAAATTCTTCCTTGCTACCTTATATTCGTCCCATGAGGTCTCCGTCCTTCCCTTGTCAGCTCGGTTGAGAGAGCGCCTGGTTGCCTAGCGAAGATCCTCAAGGGACCTATTCCACCAACGAGTTCTGCGCTCCCCTACTGCCTTGAGCGGACATGATTCCTGATAGGCCAATACTATTTGGTTACTAAGTGTATTCACTTCTTGTTCTAACTGTTCTGGAGAGGCAATTTGGTCACTTTGATTGCCGTTGTGGCCTCCTAAGTTAATCCTATACCTCCCCCAGTCAGTCGCTCTCGGATTTCGTCGTTGGACGGTTTTTGGTTGGTCGAATTTCACCTCGAATCTGATCATTCTATGATCAGACGCCGAGATATCCTTTGTTACCCTCCATTTCGAGATTTCTTCCTCTAGGCTTTGAGATACCAACGTAATGTCAACCACCTCTTGTCTGATGCGGTTGACAAACGTTGGCTCTCTTCCCCTGTTTACTACCTGTAGGTTTGTAGACGCCAGATATTCCAACAGCGCCTTCCCTCGGGCATTAGTATCCCTGCTGCCCCAAACTGTGTGGTGAGAATTGGCGTCACATTCGATTATTAACGGTAAACCTAAATTCCTTGCAAAGATTACTGTTTTCTAGTTCCTTTGTTGGCGGTAGTTCTGCTAAATCATACGGGAGGTATATGCTGCAAACTATGGCCTTAGCTCTAATTTCACTTATCTTGTACTCGAGGATGACCGCTGTAGCATCCCTGTCCCCAACTGCGGCAATGGCATTATATAGAGATCCTTGGATGCTAATATACAAGTTCTGGGTCCTTCCTCTCCTCCTTCCTTACCAGCTGCCATCTGTTATCCAAAGCCTCCGAGTCCTCTTACTCGATTCCTGTAAACATACGGTTCCTGAATTAGTATTAATTCACCATGTCAGCATTCGCTCTAGTTCCCCAGAGGAAGCTAAACTGTGCTGGAGATTAATTTGACTTACCCGCAAGGTGCCCATTTTGAGGCTAAAATGGTGCAGGCGCGGCGGCTATTCCCTTTCCTCCTCGGTTTGCCCTGGCCTCCCAGACGCCGGGGGTTCCCGCCGTGATGCTCCACCCCAAGCCGGTAGCCTGCGCACGGCAAGCATAACCAGCTCATAGTAGAGCGCTCTTGGCTCACCATGAAGGTTAGGTGCCACTTTCCAGGTCCTCCTGTCGTCTCCTGGTGTTGCCACCTATTGACCTCTAGGAATCGGTTCTGGAGCTCCAGCATCCCTCTTACTTTTGGCAAGTCGACCTCTTGGCTTCTTTGCCAGAAGGCGATTCTTTCTGGCCATGGAGCGTCGGTTGCACACAGAGCGTGAAACCTGATATCCCCCTCAGCCAGAGGTGCCCATCCCTCAAGTAGCCAGTTAAGTGAGACTACATTCTGCGCCGTCACCAGGAACCAGCCTGGCTCAACCAGACCAGAGTTCCTGAAGTCTACTTCCGGTCCTCGAGGATCCTCTTCGGGGCCCGCCATGGTCCGGAACATTTCCGACACAAGATGATGTCTCACCCTGTCTCCTTCAGGCGTCACCCTACCATCCTCGCGATTGGACAGTATGACCACCTGATTCTCCCTTTTGACCGCCGCGCTGTAGTTCATTGGCTGCCGTTTTGGCATTGGTGCCCGCTGGAGCGCCGCCCCAGACCTTCCCTTCAGAAGTGGGGAAACATGAGTCGACTGGCCAGCCCGCACGAAGCCTCGGCCTCCTTTGGCTTCTTCTTTTGCCTCTCCGAGGGCGTGCTTTTATCTGACCGTGCCCTTTTGCATCCTGTTGAGGGTGGGGGTGAGGGGGGCCTGGACGTCCTTTCGAACTTCCTGGTTCCCTCCCGTCCTTTACTGAAGCGGGGGCAGTAGGGAGGACATAGGACTGCCGTTTGGCTTGTTAGTAGCTTAATATACAGTTTAAACAATTTTAGTTTGAAAATGTCTTTATTTAAATATACAAATAAAAGTAAAGACAGAATAGTAGCACATGCAAAGAAAAAAGGAAATATCCCCACGTAGTATTTTTAGATTGTCTGATGTCTGATCTTCAAAAGCTGTATACTTTCCATAGGTATATAGATAGTATGAAAAACTGTATATACAAAGAACAATGGAGAGAGAATACTTTAATACTTTAGACCTTGCCTCTAGTTTCCACCAGATTGAGATAGATGCTAACGACATTAAAAAAACAGCGTTTTCAGTAGAAAATGGTTATGAGTGGTTACGTCTTATGAGTGTACTCCTATGCCATTTGGTCTTAAAAATGTACCGTCCACATTCCAACGTGTTATGGACAATATCTTTTTAGGCATTAAGAACTAACATTGTCTTGTTTACATGGACGACATTATCATTTATTCCCCAACCATCCATGAACACATTTCTAGACTTTCAGATGTATTCAAACGATTAAGAAAAGCAGACTTAAAAATTCAACCGGACAAATGCGAATTTTTACGAAAAGAAGAGGTATATTTGGGACATCTAATAACGAAAGACGGAGTTGAACCTAATAAAAAAAATAGATTCTATACAAAATTTTCTGGAACCAAAGAATCAAAAATAAATTAAATAATTTCTAGGACTAGTAAGGTACTATAGACGATTCATACACAATTTCGCTGAAACATCCAAGCCACTCATTAAACGTTTACAAAAAGATATTCCATTTAATTTTAACTCAGATTGTAAAAATTCATTGGACGAATTAAAACTAGCATTAATGTCATCCCCAGTCTTAATATATCCAAATGTTGATGAACCTTCTTCTTAACTACAGACGCAAGTGCCTTTGCTATTGGTGCAGTTTTATCTCAAGGTCCTATTGGAAAAGACTTACCTAGAGCTTAGTCTTGTGATAACCTTCCTAGGTTATCACAAAACTCTGCTCCAAAACGGACTGGAACTTATCATACCATTTCTCATCAGACTGTTCAGCGGTAGTCTGGCATGGTGTTATATACCAACCAGTTGGTCAACAGTTAGGGTGGTATACATACCTGTTACGCCGTGGGCGCACAAGGAGGTAACTTAGAAGTAAAACACTTGCTTTATTATAAAAACTATTTAATTATAAAAAGGTGATTATTGGCTTGCAATACAATTAGTTAAATTTTAGTTTAATTTACTGGTGTGATTGACAGAGTAGTGAAGGTAGAAGAAGTAATGATACAGTAACTATAAAGTACTACTTACATCTTTCCAGACTTTGGAGGCACTTTGGGGAGATGGTCACTGTTAGAAAGCCAGCACAGAACTGCCCTGCCCGGTTTATGACCCTGTTTGGTTAGGAACCAATTGTTCCGCAATTTTTCCTGACTCTACAGTTTTGCCAGTTCATTGGCATTGGACTTTAACTTTCGTCGGCAATTATTGCAGACGCAGCAAATCAGCAATTTAGGAATTAATTGATTTTATTTTTATATTTGATATACAGGGTGACATTTTATTATGAATAAAATGTCCAATTTTAAAGTATTGCATTATTGATAAGCTACTTAATTTTTTATTTCCTTTTTACTGTTGTGACACATTTCCCCATCCTCTCAAAGCTGGCCACCAGCTTTTAAATAAACTGACCATCTAATAAAAAGATAACACACCAAAATAAAGATAATATGTACCTACATTAAAATAAAGATAATCACCCCAAGTCACAATTTGACTCCTTGATCATTACATACAAGAACATATTAAAAAAAAAATCCTAATCATGTAATACCAATTACCAAACAAAATAATATTGTTGCAATATAAATAAGCACTGACAACCCCTAACAATAATCTACATTAATGCTAGTAAATCCACAAGGATCTAAAATTCAAACTAGAAAATTCGTAAACCTACTCCTAAAAATTAAATCATCGTCATTACAAAACCCGAACTTTATTGTCTTTCTCTGAAGCACACACGAAACTGTTTATTTATCGGCACTAGACTTAAATTCATAGTTTGTCTTTTAACATCTCACTATTTAAAACAACTAGAAAGTTTATCATACCCAAATTTTAAATTTTTGAACCACCCAACAGCCAGTCCGGACCTGCACGCTCGAACCATAAATTTTTCGCGCCAGCTTAGTTAGGTTAGGTTAGGTTCAAAAGTGAGTGGGCCGAAAACCAGACCCTCCACCGCGACCATGTGGTCTATTGTGGCTCACACCTACTTATATTTCACCCAACAGGTCCAGCTTCTTAATGTAGCTGATCACCTTATTGGGTGAGAATTTGTTCAGATCCTCTGGCAGAAGTTGTCCTTTGCCAAATAATGAGTATCTGATCCTTTCTCCAGCGGGGCAGGTGCACAATATGTGTTCTGCCGTTTCATCATCTTCTAAGCATAGGCGGCACTCAGCATCTTCTGCTAGGCCGAATTTGCACATATGATATTTTAAACGGCAGTGGCCCGTATATAGGCCAATTAGAGTTCGTAGGTGAAACCTGCTTAACTCTAGAAGTTTTTTAGTTCTTGTTTTTGAAGGGTTTATTATAAACGCCTTCGAATGAACTAATCGTGGTAGTTCCTGCCAGTACTGGAGGATTTGCTCCTCAGCCCGGGTCAAGAGCGTTGCTTTGGCAGTACTCGAGGATATGCCAAGCACCGGTTCTGGTCCGACAAATTCAGAAGCAGCACCCTCCCTAGCTAGAGAGTCGGCTGCCTCATTCCCCTCATGGCCAGAATGGCCTGGGACCCAGACCAGAGTTATTCTATTTTTTCTGCTCAATTGAGCAAGTGCCTGCTGGCAGCTCCATACCGTTTTTGAGTTGCAACGGTAGGAACCAAGAGCTTTAAGAGCTGCTTGGCTGTCTGAGAAGATTTTTATCGATTTGCGTGTAAGTTGCCTTTGTTCCAGCCTCTGTACACACAATTCGATGGCATAAATTTCTGCCTGAAATATAGTTGCATAACTGCCAAGGGATGAAGATATTTTCACCGTTGGGTTGCAACTATATACTCCGGCTCCAACTCCCATGGGTGTTTTGGATCCGTCTGTAAACCAACAACTATCTGCCCTTAATAGGTCAGCCTTATTCCGATCCCACTCATCTCTTCCTGGGAAGAGAATGTGAAAGGGCAGTTCAAGGTTGGTCTTTGCAGGCATGACATCTGAAATCATCTCCAGGATACTGTGACTTTCCATGTCATCCAGCAGCCTATTGCGCTCCATGGTGTCAGACTGCGGCATGTTAAAAGCTGCCTGCTTTAGTCTGTATGTTGCCCATCTGGCCTCTCTCTCCAAATATATATGAAGAGGAGGTAGGTCCAGTAGGATTTCCAGAGCTGCTGACGGTGTGGAGCTAATTGCTCCAGTTATGGCCAGGCAGGCTTGTCTCTGTAAACCAGAGAGTTTGAGTTTGGTCCTTTGTTGTAGTCCTTTGGACCACCAAACTATGGAGCCGTATGCGATCATGGGTCGTATGACCGTCACATACAGCCAATATATTTGTTTGGGTCCAGTGCCCCAAGATTTCCCACAAATTCTTCGACAAGTCCATAAGGACAGTCGTGCCTTGTGGATCATTTTTTCCAGATGGGAGTTCCAATTAAGCGACTTATCCAGTACTACACCCAGATACTTCGCTTCCTCCGCAAATGGAATTATTTCACCAAGTAAGGAGGGAGGTCTTAAGTTGTCCAGCTTCCTTTTCTTGGTAAACGGTACAATTACCGTTTTGTGAGGGTTTACAGACATCTGCTCCCTCTTACACCAACTCAGTACTGTCTCTAGTACCTCTTGGAGGGTGAGGGAAATTCCCTCTTCAGAGTTTCCTCTGATTAAAATGACTAGATCGTCCGCATATGCTTGAACCTCAACCTCCCACACAGAAAGTATGGCCAGCAGGTCATCCACAAGCAGTGACCAAAGTAGGGGGGAAAGAACCCCCCCTTGTGGACACCCTCTTGCGGCCCTAAATCTGACCGTTTCTTCCTGAAGGGACGTCGTTATAGTTCTATTTTCTAACATAGCCCGAATCCAGCCACTTATGGTTGGGTCGACTCCCCTAGCAGTGACAGCTGTATATAGGGAGTCAGGCAGTGCATTGTTAAACGCTCCCTCAATGTCAAGAAAGGCCGCCACTGCAATTTGCCTACTCTGCAGAGATTGGGTGATTTTAGCGACTAAGTTGTTGAGGGCTAGTTCTGTTGACTTGCCGGTTTGATAGGCATACTGGTGGGTATTAAGAGGATGAATGCTTAACACACTCGTCCTAATGTGTCCGTCCAGTACCTTTTCCAGACTTTTCAACAGAAATTATGTCAGGCTAATGGGTCTGAGCGATTTGGGGCATAGGTCTATTCGACCTATTTTAGGTATGTATACCACCCTCACTGCGGACCAACTGGATGGTATATAGCTCCATGCCAGACTAGCTCTGAATAGTCTAATAAGAAACGGTATGATGATTTCCAGTCCGTTTTGGAGCAGAGCCGGAAACACACCATCCTCACCGGGTGATTTGAATGGCTGAAAAGATTTGATAGCCCACTCAATAGCTGGTCTTGTGATAACCTTCCTGGCCACCATCCAGTCATTTTGGTTAGGTCGTTTAAATCGGCCTTCTGGTAGTGGTAGTTGCTGGTTATCCAAAATCGAACTACCTGGGAAGTGGTTTTGTAACAAAAGCTCCAAGGTTTCCCTTCCAGAGTTCGTGAAGGTTCCATCAGGTCGTTTTATCGACCCAAATTCCCTTGCCGGATCTCTAGAAAGGATCTTGTGGATTCTCGTACTGCTAGGTAAATCAGATATACTCTCGCAGAACTTCCTCCAAGATTCCCTTTTTGCCCTTCTTATTTCTTTATTATAGTCTGTTAATGCAGATCTATATGGAGCCCAGGCGCCCGAAACTTTAGCTCGATTAAAGAGGCGTCGAACTTCTTTCCTCATTTTTTCCAGTTTTTTGTTCCACCAAGATGTGCCTCTATTATCTTTTTTGGTCTTAAGTGGACAGTTTTCGTGATAAGCTGCTATAAGAGCGTTCCGAATTTGTTCCGTCGCAATCTCTATCTCGTCACGATTATTTATAGTGGTCAGGGTACCTTGAAGTCGTGACTGGACCGATCGTTTGTACTCGCCCCAGTCTGTGCTTCTCGGGTCCCTATATTTCACCATGGGCCTAGGCCCCGTTTCTATATTAAATAGAATGTGTTTATGGTCTGAACATGATGGTTCAGAAGATACCTTCCAGTCAGTTATCTTATTGCTCAAAAGATTTGAGCTGATGGTGAGATCTAGTACCTCTCTCCTATTTCTAGTGATAAAGGTTGGTTCTGAACCAATGTTGTTTACCATTAGCCCTTCACCTAGTATATAATCAAATAGTGACTCACCTCTTTGGTTAATGCCTGTGCTGCCCCAAGCCGTGTGGTGGGAATTCGCATCACATCCGATGACCAGGTGGACATTGTTTCTCCTACTGAAGGCGACTAAATCCCGCACTGCAGATGGAGGAGGTTGACCAGCATCCCTATCGCCCGGAAAGTAGGCCGAGCAGAGGATTATATTCCCCCTGCTCTCCCCCATTCGGATAGATATTTGGATGGCTACGACATCCGGGGTGCAGTAACCTGTAAGTACAAAATAGTTAATATTGTTTCTGATCCAGATACAAGCTCTGGGTCTGGCTTCAGATCCCATCACTATTACCTTTCCAGAAGTGTTACCTAGTCCGGTTACTCGGCCTGTATTACTGGTCCAGGGTTCTTGAATGAGAGCAATGTCAATTTGCTCGTCCTGGAATCTTTTTCCAAGGACATACGTCGCAGCCTTGGCATGTTGAATGTTCGCCTGTAGGCACCTGATGTTTGTAGTAGTAGTAGACATCAGGGGGAGGGGATAGGTTATTGGATGGAAAGAAGGTTATAAAGAGGGGAAACTAGGATAGGAAACGGGGTTTAGGTGTTTGGTTTGGGTTTGGGGGAGGGCGGTTTACCCTTCTTCCGGATGGCGGTTTTGATCCACTCTTCCGAAGAGGACGTTTGTTTGGGATGGATTTTTCTTTCCCAAGTGGTTTGAGTCGGGGAAATTTACCACCAGTGGAGTGCATTTTAGATTTGCCCCTCGAGGTTGGTGGTTCATCCTCCGATCTTTTAGTTGTTGGGGCGGGTTCTTTCCCCTTTACCCCTTTGATTTTGTAGGTTTTTGGGCGGAATTGCACCTGCCCAAAACCAAAGTAGGGCTGATTGTTCAGCCCTTCCAGAGCTGCCTTAGACCCCTCGTCAGTCGAGAATGTCCAGACCTGCCCTGGGCCAGACTCTTCCCGATGTAGTATTTTCCACTCCCGGGTATTCAAGCCAGGGTTCATTTTTCTCAGCCTGCTGAGAACTATATCCGATGTGAGCCGTTTGTCGGCTTCATCCGGTATATAGGCCACATATATATGTGGTTTAGGTAAATCCTCACCCTGTACGGTTTGAAGACGAGCTCCTTCCCACGGCTGAAGATGCTTTATTGTGCTCTCCAACCACGAGACGCTCGTCTGGTCCACACAGGTGGTGAGAAGCCATCCGGGTCGATGTGTACAGCCCTGGAATCTCACCTGAGGTCCATCATCTGGTAGTTCATCTACAGCTGACATTATCGCCCTCTGCAGAGTTCCTAATTGGTTGTTGGTCAAGGTCGTTTCGGGGTACGCAGGGTGGATAATTCCCACCCTAATTCCCTCTGTTACAGCCTTGAATGATGGTTTGGTATATTCACCTTCCCGGGCTCTCTTGGCACCCAGATCCGGTGAACTACCATCCGAACGCATGCGTTTACTCTTTCCCACTGCCAGAGAGGAGGACTGGTTACCTACCTCCTGCTGAGGATCAAGTTTCGGCTGGTTCAGCACATTACTTAAGGCGGTTTGGTAAGGCACTCCGCTCTTAAGCAAACGACTTAGGCGCTTCCTTGCAGCTCCTCCTAGCCGTCTTCTTTTAAGGGAGAGTTTGTCTACAGATGTAGATGTCTCATCCCCTAAATTGCCTTCTCCTCCCGTTTCTGGTGTCGGAGACTGTAACAGCCTCCTTTCCTGATCCGGTGGGATCGGGCTTTCAATGGGAGTCGGATTAATCCCGATCTCCATGGGTTCCCCAGTTGCCTGGGGAGGGTCGAGGGTTTGACCTCCCTCGTTAGGTTGTTTTTTGTTGGCTACTATGTTCTCCATAAAAGTCCCACGAGTAGCAAGGGAAAAGTAGTCCACCACAGCAGAGCCCGGCATACCGTGGTAAGGCAAATGTACTCCAGAAGGTTGCCCGGTTTTCCAGAGGCCCCGTTAGAGACACCTATCACCCCGGTGCCATTCAGCTAAAGACACGGGTCGCACAACATCCTAGCTTGGGGGAGTTTATCGACCTTCCTCGTCTAGATCCGCCGTGTTTAGTCGTCAGCAGGGCCACCTCGAGCAGGATGTGGCTCTTCACCACGCACGGACGGTCTTGAGAAAAGCTTCCTAGTGGGGTTGCCACAACCCACTCAGCTATTCTCCTGGAGTCAGTGGCTTGTAACTGGCCTCCTTGACCCCGCCAGCTTAGTACTTAATTCCAACTCTCTTCATTTGTCAATGGTGATTAAACCTAAGACCTATTCAAGCGGTCCAAAAGTATTTACCAAAGCAGAATGGTAATTACCAAACTCGTTCAAGCGCTGTGGTTACACAGAAGTTACAAGAGAGTGACGTCATCAAGAAGGGCAACTACGTCATCATATATGACATTTGTAATATTTGTATAACCCGAGTAATAACCTGGGTGAAGGAGGTAGTTATACGGCGGTTATCCCCTCTCTTTTCACATACATAACCACATAACCATACTTCTTCTGACTTCTTCGCATAGATAAGAAACTCTATAACGCAACCCCAACGTCAAAAGTGAGGTTACGGTTATGAAGTAATTACCGACATCTGTCAAAAGGGACAAAAGGGTATAACTTTTCTATAACCTAAGGGATAACTGTGGTAAATACTTTTGGACCGCTTGAATAGGTCTCTAGTTTTCGTGGTTTGTCATCAGCTGATCAGAAATCAGAACACAAATAAAATGTGATGCCGGTGTTTCGATTCTGTGGTGTTTAGCCTTGAATCTGGGAACCGTATGAGTTTTCTTCGCAGCATAAGATTCGTCTTCTATTTTGTGTAGTCAGCAAAATATGTCAAAGTGAAACTAGCGTTTTATAAGAACTTTTGTACAGTGCTTGGGTAAGTATTTAGTGTTACACTTATCCTATACACCGTTTAGAACATGTTTAGAATACTGGCATGTTTATAGCTTCTTTACTGGTCCTGGTCTATTGTCCACCTGTTGCATGCTGTACTGCCTGGGTTGTATATTCACCAGGTTTCCAGTTGAAGTGTGGGTGGATTTGCAAAGTTTGGTGTCTGGCACAGGTCGTAGAAGGATTATTTGAGGCTTTGGTATTGAGTATTGGTATTCAAAGCTGCTTTTTGTGGATGTCTGGACTTGGTAGCTGCTATGGTGGTGCTGTTAACATGTATAATAGCAATTCTGATTTGATTTAAGTGATCTGAATTTAAGATTAGCAAAGTTAGGTTGGTAGTGGTAAACACAAACAAAAAGGTTGGTAACTACTGAGGTAGCAACTTTCTCTCTCTTGTCGTGTTAACGCTTCGCTGAACAGTTCTGTGTGTATGTACGAATTGTATTTCATTTATCTACATTAAATTCAGTAATATTCAAAAAGGCATTTTACTATTCCTGGAAGACAACTGCAAAACCAATAGGTTATGGGCCCAGCTGACCAGAGGAATGCGTGATTGCAGTGGAAAATAGACAGTAAATAGGAAGCCTAATCGGAAGGAGAGAAGCACGTGGAAAAAAAAACGCGGGAAGCTGTTGGAAGAATAATTGGAAATCATGGCTATGAATAATACAGCTTGTGCAAACATTAAACCTTTTAATGGGAACAATTTCTCGAACTGGCAGTTCAGGGTAAAGTTACTGTTGGAACAAGCTGAGGTTTTGGAAGTTCTTACACAAAATCTCCCTACGGCAGATACTGAGCTAACAGTGTTTAAAAAGGACGCGAAAGCTAAGAATATACTGGTGCAATGCTTAGCAGATAATATGTTGGAGACTATAAAGACGAAAGGCACTGCTAAGGAAATTATGGAATCTCTAGAAACAACATACGTCAAAAAGGGTATAAGTACACAAGTACAATTACAAAAGAAGTTACGCAGTTTAAAATATAACGAACAGACAACGTTAAATGAATTTTTAACAGAATTTGACCAACTAGTGTGTGAGCTTAAAGCTGCTGGAGGGGAAGTCAAGAAAGGAGAATTGATCTATCAATTACTAGCCGCTATGCCTGAGAGTTATAGTTCTGTGTCAATCGCAATAGACGTACTATTCTGTCAAGACGAGAGTAAAATTACAATTGATTTTGTTAAGAATAAACTATTAACAGAAGAGTCGAGACAAAAGAAAAACCAAAATAATGAGACTGTTGTACCACAAGCTTTTGTTGGTTACAAGAAAAAACCCTGGAATAAATTTAAGAAGAATAACAGTGCAGGTAGTTCTGAATTTAAATTTAGATGTTACCATTGTGGTGTAGGCCATAAACGATCTGAATGTCCCTAAAGAAAAAGAGAAAATCAAGGAACATGCAATGCAACACAAAAGACTGAAGTAGAAGAAGAAGAAGTAGCCTTCATAACCTCAGTAATGTCTACACAGGTACAACAATGTAATGGATCTTTTAATTTTGTCATTGATAGTGGAGCAACGCATCATTTGATAAATTCAAATGTTGGAAAGTATCTGACAGATGTGATACAAGTACACTACAAAGTTAATGTTGCAAAATTAGGTGAGGTAATCATAGGAAAGCGACAAGGAAATCTTCACTTAGAAACAAAGGAAGGAAAGAGAATACAAATAAAAGATGTTCTTGAATGTGAAAATTTGTCACATAATCTCTTATCAGTCAGAAAAATGGAAGAGAAAGGTTGAAAGTGTCATTTGAAAATAACACTATTAGAATCATAAGTGGAAAAGTAAACGTTACAGAAGGAAAATTAAAGGGTAACTTGTATACTCTGATTTTAAATGTAGTGCCCTTGGAAGTAAATATCACTCATCAGGATAAAGACCTGTGGCATAGAAGAATGGGTCATTCATCGAAATATCCTTGTGAGAAAATCTGTGCAGTGTGTCTCCAAGGAAAACAAACAAAAGCACCTTATAAAACAATATCTGATGATAGAAGAGCAAAAAGAGTACTAGAAGTTGTGTCAAGTGATGTGTGTGGTCCAATAAACCCTATTTCACATGATGGTAAAAGGTACTTTGTATCTTTCATAGATAATTATTCGCATTTTACTATGTTACTGTCTTGAACGAAAAAGTGAAGTATTAGAAAAATTTAAAATATATGTAAAAATGGTCGAAATTAAGTTTGATTGTAAAATAAAACGATTAAGATGTGACAACGGTGGGGAATATGTCTCAAATGAATTTCAACTATTTTGTGAGAAACGAGGTATCAAAGTTGAGTACACAATACCGCATAATCCACAGCAGAATGGCATCGCTGAAAGATATAACAGAACCGTGTTGGAAAAAGCAAGATGTATGATATTCGTTGCAGAATTAGAACAACATTTTTGGAGTGAAGCAATAAAGACCGCAGTATACATAATAAATCGAACAGAAACATCAACACTACCAAACAAGAAACTCCTGCCGAAATATGGTATCAGGAGAAACCAAATTTGAACAAGATACGAGTATTTGGATGTGATGTTTATGTTCACATTCCAAAGGAAGAAAGAAATGGGAAATTAGATACCTGTAGTAAGAAAATGAAAATGATGGGATATACTGACAACGGTTACAGAGTTTGGGATCCTGAAAAACTGAAAATAATTACAGCAAGAAATGTCGTTTTTGATGAACAAAAGAATCCAGGTGATCCAAAGAGAAATGAGAATAAATGATGAAAACGGCAACAATGAGTATGAGGAAATTGATGAAAAAGAAAATCATACGGAAAATTTGCCCAAATCAACAGAACTTGACGAAGAAAATCAGATGAGAAGTAGAAGGGGAAGAAAAATACAAATGCCCAGAAAATTTAATGACTATGATATGAATTCAGAGGAAAGTCTGATAACAGCGTTGTCTACCGGTAATTTATGTGAAGAAGTGCCTCAAACATACGAGGAAGCTATTTCGATAGGAAACGGCTGGGAAGAAGCTATCAGAAGTGAACTGAGTGCTTTAAAAGAAAATAAAACGTGGGACATAGTACCTGTTCCAGAAAATATCAAAGTGATTGACTCAAGATGGGTGTTTCGCGAAAAAGAAGTCGATGGAAAAATTGTGAAAAAAGCACGTTTAGTGGCACGTGGTTATAAACAGTGCGACGAAAGTTACGAAATGTACGCGCCTGTGGCACGTATGTTGACAATCCGTGTGTTGTTTTCATTGAGTGTTGAAGAAGATTTATACATAAATCAACTAGATGTAAAGTGTGTATTTCTTAATGGGGATTTAAAGGAACCTGTCTTTATGGAGATACCAAAGGGACTAAATGTTAGAAATCCAAATTCTACTGTTTGTAAATTGAACAAGGCCCTATATGGTTTGCGTCAAGCACCTAAATGTTGGTATGAAAAACTACACATGCATTTAATTGATATAGGATTGAAAAGATCACAATCCGATCCTTGTTTATATTTTGATAGTGATACTTACTTAGTTGTTCATGTAGATGACCTGATTTCGTTGTCAAAATCATTGACCAAACTGAATATTTTAAAAACTAGATTGATGTCTAAATTTCAAATGAAAGATTTAACTCCAAATATGTCAAGAAATCTACATTTGAAATTTTTAGGATTTAACATTGTAAAAACTGATGATTATATTTTTATAAATCAGAAAGATTTGATAGGAAAATTTTTAAAAAAATTTGATATGTCAAACTGTAAAGTTTCAGAAATTCCTATACAACCAAAAATTAACATTATTGATCAAGAATCAGAATGTAATGATTGTTTACCTTATAGAGAGTTAATTGGACATATAATGTATGTAATGTTAGGTAGTAGACCTGATTTGAGCTATGCAGTCACATACTTTAGTCAATTTCAAAATAAATATACCAAAGAACATTGGAAATATTTAGAGAATGTTTTGAAATACTTGCATTTAACTGAAAATTTTGGAATAAAATTCATTAAATCTGACAAATTACAAAGTAGTCAATATATCATTAAAGCATATGTAGATGCTGACTGCAAATAATATAAATGATCGAAAAAGTATTTCAAGTTACGCGATAAAAATTTATGACAATTTTGTGTTTTGGAAAACTAAAAAGCAAACAACTGTTTCACTGTCATGCATCAAAATGGCGAATACTCTAGAAACTAAACGAACCAAACATATAGACGTTCGTCATCATTTTATTAGAGACTACATAAATAAAAATGAAATAGTGTTAGCATATGTTCCTACTTCAGAGCAAGTAGCTGATATTTTCACAAAAGCCCTTAATGTAACAAAATTTAAATATTTTAGAGAAAAGTTAAATGTAAGCTTAGGTTAAGTAAAACGTTATGTAATATTTAAGTTTATTGTTTATTGTATAAAACTAAAAGAAATGCAGAATTGAAGGGGGGTGTTAACATGTATAATAGCAAGTCTGATCTGATCTAAGTGATCTGAATTTAAGATTAGCAAAGTTAGGTTGGTAGTCGTAAACACAAACAAAAAGGTTGGTAACTACTGAGGTAGCAACTCTCTCTCTCTCTTGTCGTGTTAACGCTTCGCTGAACAGTTCTGTGTGTATGTACGAATTGTATTTCATTTATCTACATTAAATTCAGTAATATTCAAAAAGGCATTTTACTATTCCTGGAAGACAACTGCAAAACCAATAGGTGCCTCGTTGATGTGCCTATTCTGGTTAATTCGTGTGCTCCAGGGACATGTAAAAAACATACAAGTAAGTACTAATCTGCTTAATGTAGACTTAATATAACTTTAAAAAATTAATCGGAGCATGCATTACTAATTACATTACGGTGTGGCCACAAGCTACCGTTTTGATTAACATATTTTACTTCTAAACTTATAAAATACAGAGAGAAAAAGAAATCAAAATTAACACACAAAATAGTAACCCTCATTATACTTGTTGCTCTCTTTACTATCAAGGTATGTAATTAACATTACATAACGAATATTTTTCAAACTAAACAGTGGCTTACCTACCTTTCTGTGTTCATCATGTCTTGATGATAGCATTTTTGTAATATTGAATAATTAACCTTTTTTATTTTGAGAATACGTTTCCTTCAAGAAATTGATATTTTACTTGCTTGTATATACTTGCCTATATAATATATTAGTTTAATAAATTTACTTCGTTGGAATTTATCACTGACGGAAGGGAACCTGTTCGTTATTTTACTTTATATTGTCTAATCCACCATAGGTATTCCACTAATTTACTAGCGATTTATCTGGTGGCTTTACAATGCCGCCAGCTTAAATTGCCAAGCAACGTTGTGTTGTTACCCATAGTAGGAGTGTGCCTGTATATAATATATACTGTCTGATTGTACAGGTTTATTGGAGAAAAAAGAACCAGACCCTCCTTCAGTTTTTTTCTAACGATTCCTACCCTGAAATACCGTGCACTGCATTTCAGTTCAGGTATAGGCATTATACTTTCAGTAAAAAAAATTATTTTTTTTTTCAAAATGAAGTAAATAGCATTCATTCTCTTTATACACCTGTCTCCGAGCCATGTATGTGACTATTGTGTACTTCGACTCGCTCCAACACACAATCTATGGTGTGTTCTGGTTGAAGAGAGTTCAATTCCATTTCGCTACCTATGTGTAATAAAAATTTTCGTTGAGGGTGAAGTTGGTTCAAGGGAATGCCCCGGGATATTGTTGGTTTAGGACCATTATCCATTGGTCTTTTCTTGTATCTCAAAATTAAAAAAAATTTTATGATGATGTATAGAATAAACAATATGAGACCTATACACATTAATGAAAAGTAAATGTCATGTTCAACTTTACTTCTTCTCTCATATTGTTTCGTAAATCATTGGGATTGTCGCCTCGTACATCACCGTTGATGGTAGTACGTTCCAAAAACCCCCTCCAGTGACCTCTACATGCTGTGCATCTGGCCTGGGAATGACCCATAAAATGATTAAGAATGCAAACCTGTGGGGAAAATCGTATTATTATTTACTTTATTTACTTTTTTACTTATACTCATACTCTGTAAACTTCTTATAATTTTCATTATAAATTATACTAATAACTATTCCTCGTTTTCCATAACCCTAGTAAATAATACTTATTCATATGTCTCCTCTTATTATACTACATATCATTCTAGTGTGCTCACCACTTTACCTAATTCTCCTTCCATGTATTCGGCTTACATGTACTACTTCACGTTTAGATTTTATCGTGGGCCCCTTCTGGATGAGATAGTCGACCTCACTCATCTTCTTAACTACTTTATATGGGCCAAACCATCGTAAAAGTAGCATTTCACTTTTGCCCCGTGAGTGAGCCTGTGAGTTCTGTGCTGGCTTCTTGTTCTTGGTCTTTGATTAACTTCCGTGGCAATGGCTTCGTCCTTTTTTTCCTGCAAATTCCAATCGTTCTGGGGATCTTCCTATCCTTGGAGAGCGTGCAAATACTTCCAAAGATACGTCTGGCTGACTGTATTTTTCCGTACTTCGGTGTTGTGGCCTGAATTCCTCTTGTTGTTCTTCTTTCCTTGTGAGCTTGTACTTAACTTCCGTTACAGTTTTATCTTTGTGGTTGCTCATGTAGTACCTGGCCCTTGGCAATAACTTCCCCACTTACACACACTAATATTTTATTTTATAGAGGAGACATTGAGATTTATATTTTGTACACTACCTTTTATTTATTCTTTAAAATTTTCCTTGAAATATAATGAATGAATAAAGTTAACTATGCCAAATTAACAATTAACAACAGATTTTTTAAGATTAAAAGAAAAAAAATATACACATTAACTAAAAAATCTGTAGCCCAAATCTAAAGAAAGACGAAGCGATGTTAACAAGCACAGCGACGGTGGTGGGCAAAGTACGGTCGGCCCAGGCCACGCCTTTGTCTTCTGTTCCCTCCGGCGGGCGCGGTGGCCAGCGGGTAGCTATTACAACCACAGCTTGACCGACATTCGCTATCGCTCTCGCACTGAGAAGAGAAGTCAGAGTTGGACGTATAATATTTGTAGTTATCGTAAATGCGCGATAACAGTGCCGTATTAAAAACTCTTGAAACATTTTATAAATAACTTTTGAAATAGACATGAATAAAACGGTAATTATGTACATATTATGTTTATTACACATTCATTATTTACAAAAATAAAAATAGACAATACTTTACAATGAGGTACGTACATACTCGTATAATAAATAATAATAAAAAATCTTTATTGTCTTCTTACCGAAAAAAGAAAGAAACACAAACGGTAAAAATTCGGCATTGCCGTTCTTCCATTCCGCCTATATAAATTTTCAAAATTGACGCTTGGCTTGGCTTTTATGAAGTGTGTCCAATTTGTCCAAAAGGTCTTCCCTATTGGCTTTCATTAGCCATAAAAAAAAATAATATTTTTAAAAATTAGTTAAAATTATTTTTAAACACACCGCAAAACATTAGCAAAAAAAATTTACACTCGACAACTTGCGCAGTACTGGTCTATAATTTTGTTTTTCCTAAAACTAAAATATAACAGCTGGCTAACTTTTAAACGAAATTCATTAAATCTTAAATTGGAGTGATTGTTGATTGTATAAACCATATTATTGGCTGTCTATGAATGAATTTCCTAAATTAAGTTAACTTAGATACTAAATTACATTTATGTATAACACATTTTTATCTACTTACCGATCGGGTTGTTTAGGAAGGGTAAAAGAGCTCTTATTACAATTATAGCTTTTATTATTGCAGTTTTTAGTTGCACATACGTTTCCTGCTTTTCTATTACTTATTATCACTAATGAAAAAAGGAACACTATAGAAAACAAAACAATAAAAAAGCACAATAAATAAACACAAAAACATTACACTCAAAATAAATTCCCAAGAATAACTACGTCGCTGGCTTAATCGATAATCAACACGAAGTGATTTCCCTATTTCGGCTCGAAACGCTCGCCACTGTGCTGTTCTCTTCT
Source organism: Pogonocherus hispidulus (assembly GCA_963924545.1). Classification (NCBI taxonomy): domain Eukaryota; kingdom Metazoa; phylum Arthropoda; class Insecta; order Coleoptera; family Cerambycidae; genus Pogonocherus; species Pogonocherus hispidulus. Next base: position 59,956,491 of record OZ004692.1, read on the forward strand.
CAGAGGCGGGCCTAAGAAGTAGCGCGTGGATCGGCGCAAACCGTTCCTGTCAAGAGAGCGAGCGTACCCTTTGCACTTAGCTGGGCGGTGACTCTACGTCTACCACAACATGCATGCCTTTCACCCATTCGCTGAGGACTCTCTGTTTATCACATTGTTACCTACATCGCTTCGTTCCTCTTTAGATTTCGGCAAAATATTTTTTAGTTAATCTGTATTTACGGGCTTTATTCATTCATGTTTTTCTTAATTAAGAATGTTGGTACCTTTTCTACTTTGTTTATCGATTTGTGAAAAAATTTTTTCGCATATTTATATAAGTCAATGTTTTATAAAATTAACACAAATTATTTATGGAAGCAAAAGAGTATATTTATTATTCTAACCTTTATAGCACAATTACTTTTCACAAGATCGATATAATTCTAAATATTACTTTCACCTATTTACTCGAGTTATAATACTATTTTCAATAGGCTCCGTAGATCCTATTTCGAGAATGTACTCGGTATTGTTGCCTTTACAGTACAACAAACCTTACTTGTTCGCATGAAAAAAGTACTATAGCTCCATCCATTCTACTGCATATCATATTTAGAATTTTTTGAGCCACCAGTAAATTATCTTCCAAAAATAAAATTTATTGAATTATGATTAACTTTTTTATTCTCCTTTATTCTGTCGAAAACTAGATTACTTTGCAAGGCAATATCATATAAATTTTATTAAATTTAATAATATGAAAAGGTACAAAGAAATTTACTCTGGGAAATATTGTCCGATCGGCGCCTCCACCAAATGTTACGCCGTGGGCGCACAAGGGGGTAACTTAGAAGTAAAACATTTGCTTTATTATAAAAACTATTTAATTATAAAAAGGTGATTATTGGCTTGCAATACAATTAATTAAATTTTAGTTTAATTTACTGGTGTGATTGACAAAGTAGTGAAGGTAGAAGAAGTAATGATACAGTAACTATAAAGTCCTACTTACATCTTTCCAGACTTTGGAGGCACTTTGGGGAGATGGTCACTGTTAGAAAGCCAGCACAGAACTGCCCTGCCCGGTTTATGACCCTGTTTGGTTAGGAACCAATTGTTCCGCAATTTTTCCTGACTACAGTTTTGCCAGTTCATTGGCATTGGACTTTAACTTTCGTCGGCAATTATTGCAGACGCAGCAAATCAGCAATTTAGGAATTAATTGATTTTATTTTTATATTTGATATACAGGGTGACATTTTATTATGAATAAAATGTCCAATTTTAAAGTATTGAATTATTGATAAGCTACTTAATTTTTTATTTCCTTTTTACTGTTGTGATAATAGGTCGAATAGACCTATGCCCCAAATCGCTCAGACCCATTAGCCTGACATCATTTGTGTTGAAAAGTCTGGAAAAGGTACTGGAAGGACATATTAGGACGAGTGTGTTAAGCATTCATCCTCCTAATACCCACCACTATGCCCATCAAACCGGCAAATCAACAAAACTAGCGCTCAATAACCTAATCGGGAAAATCACCCAATCCCTGTAGAGTAGGCAAATTGGAGTGGCGGCTTTCCTTGACATTGAAGGAGCGTTTAACAATACACTGCCTGACTCCCTATACACAGCTGCTGCTGCTAGGGCAGTCGACCCAACCATAAGTGACTGGATTCGGGGTATGCTAGAAAACAGAATTATAACGATGTTCCTTCAGGAAGAAACGGTCAGATTTAGGGCCGCAAGGTGGTGTCCACAAGGTGGGTTTCTTTACTCTCTACTTTAGTCACTGCTTGTGGATGACCTGTTGGCCATACTTTCTGTGGGGGAGGTTGAGGTTCAAGCATATGCGGACGATCTAGACATTTTAGTCAGAGGAAACTGTGAAGAAAGAATTTCCCTCACCCTCCAAGACGTATTAAATATAGTACTGAGTTGATAGTACCTCCTTACTTGGTGAAATAATTCCATTTGCAGAGGAAGCAAAGTATCTGGGTGTAGTACTGGATAACTCACTTAATTGGAACTCCCATCTGAAGAAAATTATCCACAAGGTATGACTGTCTTTATGGACATGTCGACGAATCTGTGGGAAATCTTGGGGCATTGGTCCCAAACAAATATATTGGCTGTACATGACGGTTTTACGAACGATCTATGATAGCGTACGGCTCCATAGTTTTGTGGTCCAAAGGACTACAACAAAGGACCAAAATCAAACTTTGTGGTTTACAGAAACAAGCCTGCCTAGCCATAACTGGAGCAATTAGCTCTATACAGTCAACAGCTCTGAAAATCCTACTGAACCTACCTCCTCTTCACATATATTTGGAGAGAGAGGCCAGATGAGCAACATACAGACTAAAGCAGTCAGCTATTAACATGCCGCAGTCTGGCATTATGGAGCACAATAGGCTGCTGGATGACATGGAAAGTCACAGCATCCTGGAGATGATTTCAGATGTCATGCCTCCAACGACCAACCATGAACTGCCCTTTAACATTCTCTTCTCAGGAAGAGATGAATAGAATCGGAATAAAGTTAACCTATTGAGGGCAGATAGTTGTTGGTTTACAGATGGCTCCAAATAGGAGAAATATAATAATTGGAATTACCTACTTCATTCAACGACCAACCACCACAACCACCCAGATAAAGAATTTTGAGATCCTGTAGGAATCTCTTACCAAAAAAAAGATCCAATATCAATGTCCATGATGGCGTAGAAGAAGAGGCAATGGAATTGACAACCGGGAAACCCTATGGTTAAAAAGTTGTCTCAAGGAACCAACTTTTTTATACGAAAGAGAGCTGGTATATAAAATTAAGCACAATATTATGTAACCTACATTCAACCTATCTCACGTGTGCTTATATTATTTCCAACACAATAGCTATTGAGCTTATCATTGCTGTCTCAGTCAAACGCAGAACACCTGCACTTTAATAAGCTCAAGCGTAGTTCTTAGTCAGCACTGGTAGGTTATAAAAAGCCAAACTAGGGTATTAAAAATAACATTATTGTTGATTAGTTTTTACGAGTAACATTAGTATTAAAGAAATATCAGTATAGTTTAATAAAGTTGATAATTCCAAGAGTTAAATAAGTGAAATAAGTTGGATTTAGCTGCAGTGACTATTAATATCAGTAAACAAATAAGAAATCAATTCATAGAAAATATTCAGTCATCTATCGGTAGTTTACACAACTTAACCACACTCCGTTTGATTATGCCTCCGCGCACTAGCACACTCACTACTCGAGTAACACCGTCGTTTCCAAGACGGTGTTACTCGCACCGTTTTTTCAAGCGGTTTTCGGGGTTCATCGATACGTCAGTTTGAAGGATGGCAGTTAGTACGTCACCCACAAGGAAATGAGAGGGGGTTAGAGCGGTGAGATCTTCAGGATTGTGGGACAAAGGAATAAGAGGCCTTGAGTTGAGCACCGCTTCTATTTGGCATAAAACCGTGTATAAACCTTCATAGGTTAAATGGTCGTTTTTCGTTACGCGAATCAAATGAAACTTAGCCGAACGCACCGCTGCTTCCCACAAACCTCCTTGGTGTGGTGTGAAAGGTGGTGTAAAATGCCACTTTATGGTTTTGTATCTCCGCAGACTCCGCGGAATGTAACAGTGTTTTCACTATTGCCTTAAGTTCATTATTAGCGCCAACAAAGTTGCTGCCGTTGTCACTATATATGTTACTAGGCCAGTCATTTAAGACATCGTAGGTCGCAAAAAATTGCAGAGTTCTGATTTTTTTGGAATGTTGTTAGGATAGGTACCAATAGTGTAAAACCAAGTTTGCAGCTTCGAAAGACCTGTGTTAACTGCGTGGTGCTCGAAAAACCTTTTCTTTTTCGGACTTTTTTCAGTTTTTGGCTTATAACTTCTAAATGATGCATCCTACGGAAAAAGTTGCCCTGTAGAATTTTAAAGTAGACAAAATTTACTATAATATGAGTGCAACCGAAGCTCCATAGGTCTAACAGGTCCCGAGATACAGCACTTCAAAAATTAGCCATTTTTCCCAAAAAGTTCGAAATTGTTGTTTTAGCTGTCATCCGAGCCGAATATCGGCTAAAATACTCAGCCTACGAGGAAAGTAATAGAAAATGAAGTTGTAGAGCAGTTATTTAGCTTTAATTTAAGCATAAGCGGAGCACTGTAGGGCCAATAGTTCCCTTGTTATCAGGAAATAACAAAAAATGAAGGAAAATGGGATTTGGAAATCCCATTTTGGGAAATGGAGTCTGACGAATTGCAGGACTTTTGTAAAGAATATGAAAGACATAACTCAGTGGAAAATGGTTTTATATCATACAAAATAAAATTGAGTTCAATTAATAATAACGTATAAATTTATCAAAATTATATCAAAATTGTAAAAAAAATATTTTGATCGTTTTGAGGACCTCGGACGTGAAATGTTGAACGTGAAGTGATGGTGGGACCTCAGCTGACTCCTGCGACAGAAATACAGAACACAATGTAAATTAGTATTTATTACGTAATCAATTTTATAATAAATTACAATGAAGGATATGTAATATTAAGCTTACCTTTTCCCACTTAAGCTTCGGTTTCCTAGAAAGCGGTGCCGTCTTTTAACGGCCGTCAAAATACGGTGGGTAACGTCATAAAAAACGGTGTCGTGTATAATAAGGGAAGTGTTTGAAGCGGTGGGTCATACGGTACGAATCAGTTCATCAATGTTTTTTTGCGGTGTCTTTTGTATAGCGGTGAAGTAGTTTTGTAATTTTAAAACTATTTTCCTTATCATAAAACCGTTTATTGTGACGTCACCCACCGTATTTTTACGGCCGTTAAAAGACGGCTTCCTAGGAAACCGAAGCTTTAGCGAGACAGTCGTGTTCTTTTGGAAGGCCCAGGTTCGTCAGACGGCTCTTCTTGGCACTCCGGAGACTCCTCTGTTGTCTGATTAGATCTACTACTAGATACTTGTGGTAAATGGTCGTCGACGTCATTCTCTTCATCCAACTCGGCCATGGCTAAGAGAGGCGTATTCAGGCAGGTCTTCCATTGACAAATTTTGCAGAGAGAAGACGACTCTCCACTCCCTGCGTTATGTGATATTTGTCCGATCTGCTGCCAACGCCAAAGTCCACCTCGCTCGTCTGCCCCCAACCGAAGAGGCTGCTGCCCAACATTCCTACAGAACCTACCACCAGGTGCAGACGTGGTTGGGATTAGAGAAAGAGCCCACCAACTGGGGGTGGACAAAAAGCCAGCAGGGATTGACACCGATGACCTCAACCAAGGAATAAGCGCTGCTAACCCTGCTGAAATTCCTGTCCTGCAGGTGCCAGAAAGGGTCCAGAGGAGGGAGCGGCTCCTGCCAGAGAGCAGGATTGAAATGCTCTGCTCTCTGCAAAATTTGTCAGGGGAAGACCTGCCTGAATTCCTTAGCCATGGCCGAGTCGGATGAAGAAGATGACGTCGACGACCCTTTACCACTAGTATCTAGTAGTAGATCTAATCAGACAACAGAGGAGTCTCCGGAGCCCCATGAAGAGCCGTCTGACGAACCTGGGCCTTCCAAAAGAACACGACTGTCTCGCTAAGTGCGTAAAGGTAAGCCTAATATTACATAATATCCTTCGTTGTAATTTATTATAAAATTGATTACACAATAAATACTAATTTACATTGTGCTCTGTATTTCTGTCGCAGGAGTCAGTTGAGGTCCCGCCATCACTTCACGTTTAACATTTCACGTCCAAGGTTTCCCAAACTACCAAAATATTTTTTATACAATTTTGATATAATTTTGATAAATATTTACGTTAAAACCATTTTCCACTGAGTTATGTCTTTCTTATCCTTTACAAAAGTCCTGCAATTCGTCAAGCTCCATTTCTTGAGAAATCCCATTTTCCTTAATTTTTTGTTATTTCCCGATAACAAGCGAACTATTGGCCCTACAGTGTTCCGCTTAAATTAAAGCTAAATAACTGCTTAACAACTTCATTTCCTATGACTTTCCACGTAGGCTGAGTATTTTAGTTGATATTCGGCTTGGAAGACACCTAAAACAACAATTTCGAACTTTTTGGGAAAAATGGCCAATTTTTGAAGTGCTGTATCTCGGGACCTGTTAGACCTATGGAGCTGGAAATACACTCAAATTATAGTAAATTTTGTCTACTTTAAAATTATACAGGGCGACTTTTTCCGTAGGATGCACCATTTAGAAGTTATAAGCCAAAAACTGAAAAAAGCCCGAAAAAAAAAATTTTTCGAGCACCACGCAGTTAGCACAGGTCTTTCGAAGCTGCAAACTTGGTTTTACACTATTGGTACTTATCCTAACAACATTCCAAAAAATCAGAACTCTGCAATTTTTTGCGACCTAACGCGATTTTTGTGTCTACGGTGATTGGCCTATACTACAAATACCTCTTCTTGAGGTGAATCGTTTTAAACAATTTAAAAAGGTTTTAGTGGATAAATCACCTGCTAGTTCAATATGAACAGCCTTGGTTATAAAACAGACAAAAATACATATATAGGACTTAACTAGCTTATTGGATCTTAGAGTACCATCCTTTATTAGGACAGGGCCGGCATAATCAATGCCTACTGAAGAGAAAGGTCTAGCGGGTTGTAACCTAGTCTTCGGAAGGTCTCCCATCAGCGGATTCAAGTTAGAGGGTTTCGCCTTGAAACAAACGACACTTGCGCAATAGTTCTCTAGTAACTCGCTTACCGTTAACAGGCCAGTATTTCTGCCTTACTGCTGATAAAGTAGATTGTTGACCAGCATGTAAGTGCCTCTTGTGTTCAGATTCGATTATCATTTTAGTCAAAGGATGTTTAGAGGGTAACAAGATTTGATGCCTTTTATCAAAACTGACATTTGATTTGCCTATTCGTCCACCTACACGAATTAAGCCATCTTTGTCTAAGAATATATTGAGTGATAACAAGTTACTAGATGCAAGAATAGACTTATTTGATTGCAAGCATTTAATCTCATCAGCAAATGATTTGTACTGTGCTATTTTCAGTAATAAAATCAATGACTGGTTTAATTCGTCTACTGAAATATCATTCTTAAGTTTGATTTTATTGTGAGGATTACAATTATACAGAAATCTTAGCATATATATAAATACTCTACGCAATTTTGAAAAAGATGAAAATCTGTCAAAGAAGAAATCTACATTATAAGAAACAAAGGTAAGTGGTGTAATTTAACGTTTTTCAGGAATTTCCTCTAGTGACAAATTTTGTAATTTAGGCCAAGAATTTGAATCGTATTTCAAGAAAGTATGTCCTGACCACCATATAGTGTTTTTTCCTAAATCCCTTGGATTACAACCGCGAGATATTATATCAGCAGGATTTAGGTTAGACACAATATGCTGCCAAATACATCCCTTGCTGAGCTCTTGTATTTGAGTTACCCTGTTGGCTACATAAGTATTCCAAATGTTAGGCTCTGCCGCTATCCAATTTAATGCGATAGTGGAGTCGCACCAAAGAAAAGTGTGGGCTACTTCTAAATCTAATGCTTGTCTTACCTTGCTAAACAAACGAGCCAATAGTAAAGCTCCGTTTAGTTCAAGTCGAGGTAACGTTATCTTTTTTAGTGGTGTAATCTTAGACTTAGCGCATAACAAACTTGTAAAGTAGCGTCCATTCATATCTTGTGTCCTAATATATATGCACGCACCAAAACACGACTCCGACGCGTCGCAAAACCCGTGCAATTGAATTTGTATAAAACTATGTGTTGTGACTTGACGTGGTATTTTAAGGTCATTTAAATCCACTAGTGAATTATACAAGTGTTCCCAAAATGTATACAGATCGAATGGTATAAATTCATCTCACGCGAGTTGAGATTGCCATATTCGCTGAAGTAAAAGTTTTGCTTGTACTATCACTGGGCCTATCAGACCTAAAGGGTCAAATATCTTACCTATCGTGGATAGGATAAATCGCTTTGTGACCACCTTGCTTCGCGACAAATTAACCGCGTACGAAAATGTGTCCTGGTTTGGTTCCCATATTAAACCTAAGGCCTTAACATTTTTGTCCCTTGAAATGTAATATTCCGGAGGATTATCTAAATTTTGATTATCAAGGAGCTCTTTGCTGTTAGAGCACCATTTTCGTAAAGCAAATCCAGCAGATTTAAGAATATCAGAGATTTCCGTTTTTAATTTCAACGCTGACTGTACGTTGTCTGCGCCACTGATCAAGTCGTCCATATAAAAATCGTGCTTAATCGCGTAACAAGCTTCAGGAAATCGAGTTTCACTTTCTACCGCTAATTGTTGTAACGTGCGACAAGCTAAGAACGAAGCTGGTCCAGTGCCATACGTAACAGTATTTAATTTATAATGTTTAATTTCTGCACTAGAGTCCGTTCGCTATACAATTCGTTGCAGATCCCTGTGCTCAGGATTCACATTAACTTGCCTATACATTTTCTCTATATCCCCAATGAATACTACATTATATTTACGCATTTTTACGGCGATAGAAAACAAATCGCTTTGAATAGCTGGACCAACCTTGAGAATATCGTTCAACGATATTCCGGTATTTGTCTTGCAAGATGCATCAAAGACAACCCTTAGCTTAGTGGTTTTACTTTGTTCTTTGACTACTCCGTGGTGGGGTAGGTAGTATTTTAATGTATTTGCGCCGTCACTTGATGCGTCAACAACCGACATGTGACCAAGGGCTTCGTATTCCCTCATGAAATTGTCGTATTGCAGTTTTAAATCATATTCGCGTTGTAATCGCTTTTCTAATGCTAAGAATCGATTCATTGCCGTAGTTTCCTATTCCCCTAAAGAACTGAAGTTATCCTTTAACGGTAAGCTGACTTCAAACCTCCCTTCTGAATCGCGTTTGAACGTCTGTAAAAAATGTCGCTCGCATTCAATTTCTTCCTTGGAAAAATATTTTCGGTTGTGTATTTCTTCCAGTACCCAGAATTGTTTGACTTGTTCGTGCAAGTCGTCATTGGAAATAGCTAAATTGCAAACTACAGAGTTGCTTAACTTCCTTGTAGGGGTTAAGGAGCCGGAAACTATCCAGCCGAGTTTAGTTTTTTGCATGATAGGAGTCCTTTTACCTAACTTTATTTGACCTACACATAATATTTCATAGAATACATTTGCACCTAATAGCAAATCACCTGGACTAGTTTCGGGAAAGTTTTCATCTGCTAACTGGATATTATTTGGGAGTTTTAGCGGGAAATATCAAAAGACATTTGCGGTAAATTCCCCGTAATTTGATTAATTATATAATTTTTAATTTGGTTTCCTTTATTTTATATTTGCTATCACGTGACAATAAAACAGCTTCTGTTTTGCTAGAAATATGGCTCAATAAATTATTCACGCCCGCCACTGGCATATAAAATTGCATAGCTTTTAAGTTTAATCTTTTTCCTATTTCTTCCCACTGTTTCTCCAAAATAAATATATTGTGGTGATCAGAGTGGGACTGATTCCACAACAATTCTCTAATAAACACTTCTCTAATTAATTTTTCGGCATCCATACTCCTACTGCAGCTCGCAGAAGAATAGCACTTATAATCGAGTATAAACCACTCGTGTATCATATATTCCCTGGTAGTATCACATCTCCGTACTGAACGGCTGCATTGAAATGCATTGTACATTTTATCAGCGCTTGTAAAAGTTACCCTACCATCCAGTCTATGATCTATCATCCAAGCTCCGTACTGAACGTACCGTAAGAGGTTAAAAATATAATTTTTTTAGCCGCATAGAACAGTTGTTGCATAGAAGGCCAAATATAAAAACCGCAGTTCCAGAGATGTGAAAAGGTGTTGCACATCTATTTACATAAGACACCTGCACGCATTTTTAAGGAGATAACACTCGGTATGTAATACAACTGCAACAATGCCAGAAACATATATAATACTCTTTTCTAAGGCCTTGTGAACAAGGTTCAACGAAAATTATTTTCGCATAATCTGGGGCTTTAGCAATTAAAAGTACAGTTAAGTGTTTCAAAATCAAAGTACAGCTGATCCCAACTTTATTAACAAAGTGCTATGGACAGATGAATGTTGTTTTACGTGTGCTGGCATTTTAAACAGGTAACAAGCTAATTTTTAAAAATAATTACGCACGCACCTGGATATACGGTATTTCAACCTGAATAGATAATTTAGAAGTAATAGAACATGATACTAAAAATTGATATTTTTTATCGGTTAACAAATTAAAAAAGATAATATGTAATAATCGAACATTCGTAAAACATATTATCCCTATAAATTTGTTGTTATTAACAAATATATAATCATTTTAAATATTAAAAGTATCTAATATCTATAAAAGATTCATGTATGTAGTCATATCAAAAATTTTATATTAATTAAACCAATTTTTTTATTGGAGGGCACATAAAAAAGCAGTAAAAACCAACATGGAAAGTCAGTGGCCCGACAGTAGGACAGGTCAAGTTCGTACGTAGGGGCATTCTTTATTTTGTTTACAGATAATAGATTTTTTCATGTTACATAATAGTACCTAAGTGGTATATTCAAATCTCCTCGCGGTCCTTACTGGGCAACAGTAGCAATTTAATGTCTGTTAAGTTCATATTTCTACTACCTGTTATATTCAAGTTTAAATATTGTCAGTTTAATGTTGCATGCCACCTATGTTCTTGTCAACTGAGTGTAAGAGCACGCAAAGAGGTAGTGCGCTATGAAAGGTTGGAGTAACGTCGCTCCGCAATTAAACTAATCTTTTGGGAAATAAAACATTAAAATACAGTCCACTAGTATAATTTACCAGCATATACCAAGTTAAAGTTCAATAACATAAAGTGGTTTATCGAGCAGCCGGTTAATTGAAACAAGTCTTACATTAAAAACGAAAACCTAAAGTATTGTGTGAAGCTGTGCAGTGCAGTTAAATCCTAAAATCAGTGCAATCAGTCAAGTTAGTGAGTGTATTAATCAACGACGAAAATTCATTCAAATTAGTAAGAAATACAAAGCAGTGTTAAATCAGCAAGCTACAAGTGGTTAGGATAGGTCTCAGAGTGGTAACATTAGTCCTGGTTAGAAAACTCCGCGCGGGGAAACGAGCCATCTAGTCAGTCAGCGCGGGAGTTGTCGAGAATCTAATCTATCTACGCAGGAGCCAGCACGCTTCAACTGGGTGATTGTAAGCAGAAACCAGCTGTTCGCAGCACAGCCAGCCAAAGTCAACGCCGGCGACAAACAAACAAGCGATCAATTGCGAGTCAATTCCAGTTTTTTATCCTATTCATTCTTTCCTGAGCATTTTTGTACCCTATTTGTGTCGAAAACGTTTTGATATTTTCTTTCATAGAAAAACTAAATTTAACATACAGGATGTCTGAGCAAATAACAATACTTATTAAGAAACGGGGTTATTTAAAATCTAGGCTTACGCGATTTGAAAAATATTTAGAATCCGTTAGAGACAATTAATAACCTATCAGAAAATGAAAAGCTTAGTTCTACTGTAGTTATGGAATTGGAATTGAGGCTTTCGAGGCAGGAAACTCTCTTGGATGAATTTAATGAATCTCAGGCTACTCTAGAAGCCAGGGACCCGGACCTTAACGTAATAACGGTACTGATCCGGTTACGGTTCGGTTAGAAATGTACCGTTTCGGTTCGGTTACGGTCCACTAGTTAATATTTGGGTCCGGTTCTGACCAGCTTTTTCGGTCCAAAGGATTCTTATCGGTTTTCCAATTGTAAAATTCAATACTTAACATTAATTACATTTATAGTCACTGTCAAAGTTTAGATATCGATTTATGTATGAAGAGCAATTTTAGTCATTTATTGGTTACAACAGTTTTCAAACACTATACAAATTTTTAGTTATTTAAATTTGAAATAATGTATTTATTTTATTACCAATGTTTTTATTCAGTGTAGTTAATATTATAATAATAATAACAATAGGTATTTAGTACATTATTTTGTACTTCTTTTTTTTAAATAATTCGTTAATAAATTGGTTTGGCAATCATATGGCCTTTTTTTCTGCCTGGATACTAGTCTAATTGATTTCTCATCATCTGCTAATTCTGTTTTCTCTTCCATTTCTATTTCTACATTTGACACTTCATTTTCACTTGTATCTGAATGTTGTGGTTGTTCCTTTGTGATTGCAAAACTGAAAATTAAACAATAAATCATTAAAAAATAAAAATTTTACATAAGACTTACAGCAGCTTTTCTTGTTTATCCCCAAAAATTCGATTAGTTCTAACAAATAATTGCTGTTCCAGAATTTTGTCCTTTATATTAAATCTAGTAGGAGGTAATAAAAACTTAAGGCCAGAGAATAAGCGTTCTACGCTAACCTGAGTTGCAGGTACTGCTAACAATACCTATGAAAGCATATACAATTCAGGACCAATACTTTTTCTTTTTTCCCAAAATTCTAATATTGTTGATTCTTTCGAAATCCGGACTCGGCCTTGCTCAATTTGGTAGGAATTCAAAATATTTTCAATTTGAATGTATGTATTACCAGATGAATTTTCAAATTCCTTGCTGAGTTTATGTTCTGTCTCCTTCTTTTTTAAAAAAACCTCAATCTCATCATTTGAGATAGTGGTATCTGATCCACTATCTGAATTTGATTTATTAATTCCAGAATCCATAGTATTGGCTTCTTTCAATGTCAACAACCTGACCCACAGTTGTTTCAAATGTTTTTTTGCCCTTTCCATTTGCTGTAAGTTTAAAATTATTTTCAATCGTGGGTCTAAAAAAATTCCTGCTATAAAAACATCACTGTTAAATAAATTGTTTTCTCTTTCTTCCATATTCTTGACAATAATTCGTGCAAATTCCGATCTAATTTTTTCTGTCGTCAATTTACATTCCTGCCAATAAATATAGAAAGATCCCAATGTCAACTGTTCGTACTGCAATTTTTTTGTACATTTTCTTGCTGGTTCTAAAGCTGCAACAATTTCATAAATCTTGTTCCAATTAGATTCAGGCATGTTTTTAAATTTACTGAAATTTGTAAACTCCATTTCTGTACAAAATTCTTTCAGTTCCAGCAATCGATTCAACATGTCAAATGTTGATCCCCATCTGGTTGGACAGTCAATGATCGGTTTTTTAAATTTTTGTTTCCGCAACATATATATATAAAGGTCTGTGTTCTTAAAACTTTCACTATTTTTCTTGCCTCCAAAATTAAGTTTTTAACCTCTTCGTCTTGTTTCATTGCATTTTCAACTGCTAACTGTAATGTATGAGCAGCACATCGCATACCTGTGGAATATAATATGTTAGATTAAACAGAAATTATAAGAAAAAATCATACCAGTCACATTCAGCTTCACACGTGTTGAAGTCTTCGAAGTAGAAGGAAGATCATTACTAGTAGCACAATCGTCCCTGAATAGGTCTGAAAAAATATTATTTCCAAAGTCCAGCTCCGTTTCTGTCACAGAATTATTTTCTACATTTTCATCTTCTATGACTATTTCAATTACTTCTTCTTCATCCCCACTCTCATCTGATTCATTTTCAATAACGTCATAATCCCCATTTTCTGATGCAATAACTTTCACAGCTTTAAGCAAATTTGTACCGTTGTCAGTTGTTATAGTATAAATTTGATCAGCACTAATTTCAAAGCCGTTACAGACATCCATAATTATCTTCTTTAAATTATCACCTGAGAAAAAAGTTTTACATGAAAATAAACTAATAGAACCCACACGTAGATACTTAATCAAAAATGTTTTACCTGTATGTTTGTTATTAATTTCCTTTAATGCCAAAGTTCTTAATACTATGCAACCATTTTTAATATACTGAATGTTTATTCCCAGAAATGAACGATCTATCCGAGTAACACCGTCTACTTTTAATGAAACCATACGATGTTTTACTTCTTCCATAATTTGAAGTTTTAAGTCATTCGCATCCTTGGATACATATTTTTGAATGCATTCAGGTGATAAAGAGAATTGTTTGTCTTTGGTTTTCTTAAAAAGACCTGCTTTTATCGGTGTCAAAATTTTCTCAAATCCAGAATCTGCCATCAGATTAAAAGGTCTCCCATTAACAGTTACAAGTTCAGCACATGCATTAATTAATATTTCTTTGGAGATTTCTATTTTAATAGTATTTATTTCACCTACAGTAGGTTGATTAGACTTTTTGGATGATACCCTAGTTAACGTAGCTGCAAACTGTTCTTCAGTGAAATCATGAAATCGAATCACATGTTTTTTTAAGTTCGTAGCGTGATGACCCTAAATAAGAAAAAATATATATATAATAGTCGTGGTAAATCCAGTATAACTTTGCTTTCCATAAGGGAACTTATTAAATAAAATTACTCACCTTCATCGTTTCCTTGCATATTTTGCAAATTGATATGTCCTCTGATGGAACATAATTAAATTGTTCGTGGGCTTTATTAGTTAATTTTCGGCCCATTTTTGTGTCACGATGATGAACATAGAATAAGGTTTATAAGGCTTATAGTGGATGATGAACAAACAGTATTATTTTTATCCTATCCAGGATGAGGATGAATGACGATAATCTGCTACAGAAAATGATGTGTAACACCATAACACAACCCACACAATAATGATGTGTAACCCATAGAGAAAGTTAATAATAAGAGAGGGGTTGTTTGCATGTATTAAACTGTCATCGAGTTTCTGTGGTGCGATAGTGCTGTCACTATGTGCAGCATAGAGAACTGATTTAAATGGCGCGCTTTTCGAAACTATACTTTCTGGTTTTGTTTGTTTAAAATACAAAACTATTAAAAGAATCTTTCTCAAGGTAAGTTATTCATAACTTACTTTGAAAGAGATAGTTTTAATTGTTTTGTATTATAATAATATCCAATAATGTGGGAGTGTAATAAAATAAATTCTTTAAAAAAATATATTTATTAATACAAGGGTTTAAATTTAAAATATACAAACTACACAATTCTGACTACATTTAAATATACATTTTCTTTATACCAGTTCCTGTTGATACTCTGCCCCTAAAAACATAAAATATTTAAACCAAACAAAGAATATAGGTCCATATAGTACATGTACCGAAATACTGCTGAAAGCTTTCTATTGTAAAAGAGAAAAGTCGTATCTCGACAAATATATTACATTTTTTCCTGCTAGAGTAAAAAAACTAATTACAAATATGTATAAATATAAATAAAAATAATTAAAAATGTCAAAACGTCAAATTATTTTAAATTATAAAATAATAAGAATTTTTCTACTCCCCATCTTTAAAATGCCATTTTTCGTATATGTTTCCATGACGCTAAGTGATCTTTTAAATACACCTTGACAAGTCGTGGCTTCGTGCATACAAGCCGTGGCTTCGTGCGCTTTAGGCACGGATTGAAATTATTGAAAAAATCAAGATAGTTGTCTGTGTCATTTTTAATCAATCTGTCAAACTAATTTGACGCGGCGTGACAAGAGAAGTAATTTTATGGAAAGTAAATATTTCAAAAATTTTTATTTAGATATTTGCTATCGTAGAAAAAGTATAGTATGCAACTCGTTTTATAACGCCGTTTTATTCACTCATTTTATTAAACACTCGTTCCGCTACGCTTCGCTCTTGATTAAAATGGCATTTATAAAACTCGATACATAATATACTATTATTGGAAGGAGATGCCGAAAACAACTACTCCACGGGAAATATGCCCCGACTGGCGTTGCATTACATCAACATCTCCATGGATGTCGCCACATCCTTCATCAAGACCAAATACCAGACAATGACCGGTTTCGATCTTGTTATGATCTCGTCAGACTGCCATAGGTATTGGAATCGATGAATGATCTGGCGACGTGATTGCCTAAGGGGCATAGTGAATGTTTGTAGTGGCGAGATACAGTGAAATACACTGCAGTGCCCTCTTTGGGTCTTTGCTACTACCTGTCTGACAATTATTGTCTAATTGACAGACAGATAACGATCTGCAGAAAGCAGATGCCATTACAGCGACCTCTATTGTCTTTGAGGAAGACAATCCTACTTAATTATTGGAAGGAGATGCCGAAAACAACTACTCCACGGGCAATATGCCCCGACTGGCGTTGCATTACATCAACATCTCCATGGATGTCGCCACATCCTTCATCAAGACCAAATACCAGACAATGACCGGTTTCGATCTTAACCTATACGCATAAACTTGGAAAATTATCGGTGAGGACAAATAATGAGTAATAATGAAAGAAAAACTATGTAGTAAAACATTTTTAGTATTGGAAATAATTTGAAAGAAATATTTACAAAAATGTATCAGGTGAAAATTTTTGTTTATAAAAACTAAGGAGTAAACAAGTCGGGATGATGTGTATGGTATTTCTACCAGTACTGTGATATCAGTTGTGGTCATATTCCAGTTTATTTACATGCGATTAGAATAAAAGTATGACCCATAATTTCTCAAACGAAGAACTTATGGACTTTTTATATAACTCACGATTCTTTATTTTTATTTGAAATAAATAAAATTCCGAAACTAAAAATTTTTACTGCATTTTTTTTCAGTATTACTCATTATTTGTCTTCAGCTATAATTTATTAAACACAAACTTTTACCACTAATGTTTGAAATTGCATATACCAGAAATGGTTGGGAACGTTTTGGAACACAGTACTAATACAACTTACAATACTGATATAACTTACCTGCACTCAAAAATGTAGTACAATTTACGTATTTATTAAATTAAACAATAAAGTAGAAAAATGTGAACACCTTATAATTAAGTATAATTTTAGGTCAATCAAGAATCTGTAGTTTGGGATTCAGAAGATGGTGAAAAACTCTTGAGATCTTTAGTTTTGTCCGAAAATGCTCAAATCTATGCCATGTCGAGAGAAATAAAATTCAGGCAAACTGCAAAACCTTTATTAGATACAATATTTGCAACAAGTTCCTGTATATTAGCTTATTCATTAAGTAACCATTTGAACAATAAATTCAATCTTTATGTTAAACCTGTAGGAGTCAGATTTGCAGTTTACTGTTTTGTTGGTCTTTTTGTTTTTGGTTTTTATTCAATGTCAAAAGATATGTCACAAATATATTATGAAGACAAGATTGACATTGAATTAAAGCAAAAGAATAAAATATTTGCAGAAGGTGGAAGAGAATATTATAGTAAAGTTGTAGAGAGGAATCAAGCTCTTCGAAAAATGCTGGGAAAAGAAGGAGAAAAATTGTATAGTGTGCTGGGAAATGAAAATAGCTTGTTCCGAACAAAACATATTCCAGCAGTGCAGAGGAAATCATTTTTTGAAGAGTCTTTAAAATCTTAAGATAGCATAACAGTTTACTTATGTATATTATTTTAATGTAATTTTAAAGACAAATAAAATAAAAAGTGAAATTTAATGATATCTGATCCAGCTGTCCTCCACTTATTTAAAATACAGTAAAGCTCCGCTAATCCGGACCTCCACAAATCCGGATATCCTTGTAGTCCGGACAAAGAAAAAAAACGGACATTTTTTATTATGTACCGTATAATCCAGATCGACCAAAGGTTCCCAAAACCGGATCATATTTGTGTCATGTGTTGTGTCACGTGTTTTCATTACGTAATATCTCATATTGTATTGTAACGAATAGTAGAATAGTACAAACAAAAATATCAGGATTCTTCAATTAATTTTGATTTTATTCCCAATTTTTAATATATATGTAGATTTGCAATAAATGCCTTTGGTTTGTTTGTTAGGTTTGATTTGTTAAAAAGAACTGGTCGCTGGTCCAGTACTCCGGATGTCCCACTAGACCGGATTGAGCAGTTTTCAACTCATCCAGACTAGCGAAGCTTTACTGTAGGTTGTAAAATTTGGTTGAGTTGAATTAGAAGTTAAAATTTCAAAAAATTTTGTTCTAGGCTTTTAACATTAACATTAATAAAATTATGTCTCAGGTGAACTAATTTTGAATTTTTATTAAACTGATATTGATATAATAATTGTTATTTATTTGCTTATTGAATTGTTATTTATGTTTTTTTATTATTGCAGTTATGGATGAGTATATTACATTACTGTGTGAAGATGGAAATGATGTATTTCTAAAAACAATGAACAGATGAAGTAATTAATTAAATTCATGTCAGCGTAATTTAATTAGGTACTGCCATTTTTATTTCCATTAAGTTAGGTACCGTCATAGTGGGCTTGGATTTTTGCCACATGACCTTGACCTTGAGTTTTGTTTACTGTTTCGGGCAGTAGCGCGATATCGTGGGTTGCTTGCCTGTTTCAACAGGTATGTTTGAAATTTATGGAAAATACCGGCGTTTTTCAAAGTGCTCGAACTTTTAGTTGGTAAGGTACTTACGAATTTCTGGTAGATGCTTTAAATATTCTTGTTTAAGGTTTTAACATAATTTCTATTAAAAACTTGTTTTGTCAAATTTTTAAGGGCACTTTTTGATTTAGGATACATTTTTAGGATGAAAAATCGAGCCAATATGCTGCAGAAGTATAAACGTAAAATAGGCTGATGCAATACGTTCAATACAACAGACAAATCTTGAATAATACATCATAGATCATATATTGTAATGCATTGATCGCAATTAGAAAGGAATTAGTTTAAAAGAAGCGAGTGAAACCAATAATAATCCATAATCACATGATAGAGGAAAATTCACAAAAAAAACCTAAAAAATTTGGGAGCAACCTGTTGTAAATTTTATTGAAGAAGCCATTGTTGATACTGTCAGTACGAGTTACTTGGACCATGCTGGAAATTCAAAAAAGTTCCTAACATGCCTGGAAAGGATTGGTGCAACGATTTTCTTGCAAGGCATGGTGAAGTTTTAAAGGTGCGTTTGACCGAAAACAAAAAGAGCTAGGACCTGTGTATCGTGACAAATCCTAAATGAATATTTCGATATATTACAAATTTCTCTGGAAGACATCCCACCAGAAAATTTGATTAATTTCGATGAACTATAAAACATGCTGAAAAGTTATTTGATTCCACTAAATCAGCTCACTCAGTTATGTATTCTGCAACCGCTCTGGAGTTATGTTGCCCCAATATGTTGTGTATTTAATCAGATAACTTATGGTCTACACAGACTTAAGGTGGCCTTGAAGGTTGTATGTATAACAACTGATTTGATCAAAGAACAACAGAAATCATTTGATCGTTTGACTGATTTAATCAAAGTTTATTTGAAAAATGTTTTTTTTTAAGCTATTGTGCCCTATTTTACACGTCAAACAGGCCCCAAAGTGATAATTGGTGAGAATTTGATGAGTAATTTGCCTGTGGCAGTTATTATTGTGAAATGCAAGGCTGACAATATTAGATTCATGTTCTTACCTGCAAACGGCACCCATTTGGCACACTTGATGTAGCCTTTTTTCCAATAAAAATACCTAGGGAAAAAGAGCTAAATATGAAATAACTCAAATCCAGGTGTACTTCAAAAAGATCATTTTAACCAGATTTTAAAAAATCATAAAGTCAATTCTCTCTCTTTCTCTGTTGAAAAAATTATTAGATCTGAAGGTTATGTCCGCTTTATCGGGATAAAGTCTTAAGTAAAATTCCAGCTGAAAATTATGCATATTGACCAAACAACAGCTTTGGTGGCAGATGTAATGACAACATTATTCAAAGAATGTAGATGCAAATAACCAAGAACAAAACGTGTGTAACGTAAAAAGGAGTTGTGCCTGGAGAAAGTGTCACAGATCAGAAATTGAAAGACAGTCACTCCTCCTCAGAGTCCGATAATGAAAGCAAATCTGGAAGTGAAGAAATTTGCTCGAAAACTCACATGTAGCAGAAGATTTAGAGATGTCTTGTTTTGTTAACACAGAGAAAGAAAAAATATTGGTCCAAGTAAATGAATGGAAACCGAAAAGGAACATACATACTTGGATGGATGACCATGTAGAGGATACCAACAATGCCTGCCCACCACATAATGGCTTGAATGCCAGTGAATTACCAAAAGCTATACAAAATTAAGCTATTTGTTTACAGAAGATGTACTATCGACAATGTAAAATCCCTTGTATACGATAATAGTCAATTGAAAATACCTACCCCATGATAAAGTGGGGCTTTGCCAAAAAATTTCCAAGATCATGATGTTGCCCATGTGCCGGAGGCGGTGATTGGCTTTGTCCTTTAATGATTAATTAAACGTTGTTTTGTATGTATGTTTGTTTACTAAATGTGTAATGCGAGGTGTAATCTTTTATACTTATTTTATAATTCTTAATCGTAAATTCGTTACGACCTTCTGACTTGCCACATACCATTGTATTCTTTGTGGCCGATAAAATTATGTATCTATCTAAATGTATTTATTGTTATTAAAATGTTTTAAGGTCAACTTTCAGCCGCACAGTAATACTTAACAATTGTTTATATATAATTGTAATTTTATTGATGGGTTTTATTACCTTGCCAGTAAAAAATTATCCAATTTAAAAAAATTGCAGTAATAATTGTCTGAAATACATTATATCCGATATTATATCTATAAAATTCAAAAAACTATCTGTTTTATTTCTTTAATTGGAAATAATTAACTTATTAAAACCAAATAGAATATGGGAAACAAAACATCGACAATCATAAGTTCAACAACTGTGGCATGTATCAAGTTAATTGATTGATTGATATTTTTTCCATTTTCAAAATATACTTGTAACATATCAGTAAGCTCACTATTACTCATTTTGTAAATAAAAGTAATATTTTAAACTTACACCACTAACACCAGTCTCTTATGTACTTACAAGTTGACAGATGCCACAGTTATTGACTTATGATCATCGATTGTTTTGTTTCCCATGACTTTTGATGTTAATTTGAATTATTGACAATTTTAATTTTATAGACAGTTTTTTCCAATTTATCATGTTTTCTTACGTCAAAATATATCGTTGTCATATACCATTGGATTCAGAAAAAAAATCTCTACAAATATTGGTGAAAAAATATATTTCTTGCCATTTAAAAAAAAGAATTGACTGTCGTATAGTAATTTGAAGTTTTTTAAAAATATTCTTTATGCCAAATTATAGTGTTTTTGAGGTGATTTCATTTGTTTTTTTCATTTTTAATATCGGATAATAAATAACGGCGCTACAGCGTTAGCCGTTTTTTGTGCGTCACCCTGTATATAGATGTTACTTTACACAAAAATATAAGATAACACTACTGCTGCATTAAGTACCTATAGGTATTTCCAATATTTTTCGCCAATGTAAAATTATTTAAAGTAAAGTCAAAGAGTTCATTCAAATCTAATCAAGTATTTAGGTAATATCCAATACAATAACGAGATGTAGAAACAAATTCTACTACTTGACAGATGGAATGTACATAACACATAACCACGAATAGTATGAATCTACATTATATCCACCTATACCAATCTACTTTATATATATTGTAGTAATGTGTTATATACATCATATATGTCAAGTAGTAGAACTTGTTTCTACATCTCGTTATTGTATTCGATTGTCATACAATTAGTTTGATTTGGATTGTGTTGCGAGAACTACCAAAAGGTGGCAATATGGTATAGGGTATACGTATGCAAAACGTACCTACTGTGTTAAGCACTTGGGTCTTCACATCTTTAGGTATGATCACTTATATTGCACTGATGAGACCATAAAAGAACGGTTTGCAGTTATTAACATCCTACGATGTTGAGGTCCAAGTTAGTGTTGGGCATCTAGCACATTTTACTGTATCGATACATTAGATACGATACAGTGAAGTGCATGGAAACACTGTTTCGATACTCAACAGACTTGTTCTTGTGGGTTGCCTCCTTGAACATTGTATCATTGAATATACGTTTGTATGGTGTATTACCCACCGACATTTTCAGTGCCAAAGCTGGGGATTCAACACAAACCATAATAGGCAGTATGATAATGAGATCCCACTATTAAAAATACGAAAGTTCGAGATATTCTGGTTGATCTATAACTAATTATTTATTAAAATTCATTGAATTAATATAATATAAACATCCAAAGAACTTATGTTTTACTATGCTGTATTTTTTTCATCTTTCACTTTGAGCTAAATACTGCTACTATTACGTTACATCATTACAAACAACAGTTTTCGTTAGATTTTCAAGCTTTTTTACTAACAGTAATGAATATGTCCAGCTGAAAAATACTTTTGATTGTTGATGCTTATACGGTATAGGTATATGGCCTAAATGCTAAAATTATGCCCTTAAAGTTAAATGTATTGAAAATGGTTTGAGGAGTAACAAAATTAGAATTATTCCACATCTTGCCTAGTACAAATACATTCCATTCACGTAAACGTCGGAAACTGTTATATTTTTGCATAAGGAAGGCACTAACGTAAATAATAATAATTTCCTAATATTGTTGTTTACCCTAATGGCTAAATATCCTGGTAATTATAAAATGCCACAAAAAAAAAACATCTATAAATATTTAGGTAAGTGTTCTCAGAGGGTATTTACTTAAAGCATACCCAGCAGTTGATTTCATGCATTACACAACTAGTACAGATATATTCCAAAAAGATTTAATGAATTTGTGATAATTGCTGACTTTTCTTTAGTGCTAGAAATATTTCACTATACTCAATGAGTTCTGCTTTTTGCTAGGCATCATTAACGAGAATACCTTAAACCGGTGATGAATATATATTAAAAATATATCTTTCATATATTTTTAGCAACTATGTCTTTATATGTAAATGCTGCTATTTTCCTATCGTAGACACTGCACATGAAAATTGGAGATCATATGGTTTTTGTAATTTATTTTAACCAAGCCTAAAATATCACCTGTTCTTCAAAAATAAGTATATTATTATAACCTACAATACAATCAACTCCATATTTTTTACTGTAACCACAGGCTACTATACGTGCTTTAAACCTTTCAAAATCGCCTGCAGCATTTCTTTTTATCTTAAATACCCACTTGCATTTTACAACATTTTCATTCACGGGACGATCCACTAACCCACACATGATTTTCCATCATTGACTCATATTCTAGATTCATGGGATGTTGCCAATCATTCTTATTAATTCTTATTTGGACCTGAAAGTGCATCCTCAACTGTTTGTGGTTCGTCAGTAGATTTAATTAATACTTGATATGATACATCATATTCATTCATCCATATTGGTTTTTTTTTTTCACGCATTATTGGCCTCCCATCAGTAAGACCATTGGCTTCTAGTGTCGCAGTGTCTCCAAGAATGAAATTATCTGCAGTTAATTCTTCCCCTGAACATTCATCATCATGTATAGAATCGTCACTTAAACTTTGTTTGGGTTGAACTTCAACTTCATCGACTATACTGTCATTGTAGATAACTGGCAGATCTGATCATGCATCGTCACTAGCTTCTATAGGTACATCATTTGGTTGAGATTCAATAAAAATAATATCTTTAGCTTTAATTACTTTACCAGGATGTTCTGGATCAGCAAGCCTGTACCTTTTCGTATGTTCACAATAGCGCAACCATTAAATACATTTTCGATTTAGCATCCAACTTTTTTCTAAGTTCTTGAGGTATGTGAACATAAGCTTTACAGCCGAAAACTCTCAGATTACTCAAATTTACTTTGCCACCAGACCAAATTTCTTCAGGTGTTGCATTAACAAGAGCAACAGTGGGACTACAATTTTTTAAATAAATAGAAGTCATTAACGCCTCACCCCAATAACGTAAATCTAAACCAGAATCCTGCAACATAGATCTGGTCTTTTCTATTAAGGTACGATTAAGACGTTCTGAAATGCCATTCTGTTCTGGTGTGTAAGGTACTGTTGTTTCATGAATTATACCATGACTCTTGATAAATGCTTCGAAAGCTCTATTACAATATTCTTTTCCATTGTCGGTTCTAACAGTTTTAATCTTTAAATTAAGTTGATTCTCAACAAGATTTTTAAAATCTTTAAAGTAATTCAGGACTTCATACTTAGATTTTAATAAATATCCAAAACTTTTTCGTGAATAATCATCTGTAAAAGTTAACAAGTAGCGAGCATCACCCCAAGACGGTGTAGACATGGGGCCACAGAGATCTGAATGTATTAATTCTAATTTCTCTTTAGCTCTTTTTGCTTGACCTTTAGGAAATTTATTTCTTGTTTGCTTTGCTTCAATGCAGGCCACACATCTCTTAGGTTCTTTTTCTTCTTGAAAAGATATACCAATAGCAAGACCATCCTTCAATAAACTTAGACTTCTTTGACTTAGATGTCCTAGCCTCTTATGCCAAATTTCCTGTGAAACCTAAATCCTAATCTAACCTATATACTCCATTTACATTAGAAGCTGAAACTTTATATTGGCCTTTAATTATACAATCATTTTTATCATATATGCAGCATTTTTCATTGTCAAACACTAAGATTAAATCTTTTTCAGTAATTTTATTAACAGATAATAAATTTGCTGCAATATTGGGTACATACATTACATTTGAGATCGTTTTCTCTACATTGTTTTTAAGTTTAACCATAACATTGCCTATACCAGCACTAAGAAGCTTCTCATTATTAGCCACTGTAACTTCTTTGAAGTCAGCATCAGAAAAATTATTAAGCCAATCTTTACGTTTACTTATATGTGTTGTACAGCCTGAATATCAATGTATCAGTCACTGTCATTAAAAAAGGTGGTAGCCAAAGCTGTAGTCAATAATAAAGATTCATCCTTTTGATTTTGCTTATTATTATTTTTTATTTTGTTATTACTGTATCTCTCTTTCTTTAATTGAGGGCATTTAGGTCTAATATGACCTGGTTCTTTACAGTGATGACAAATAATGTTTTTTCCCTTTGCACTTAAATTCTTACTCGTTTTAACAACAAGAGCCTTTTCACTTGAACTGGCTTCACCTTGCTCTTTACGTCTATAGTCTTCCTGTAATAACCTTGTCTTAACCATTTCACTTGATATAACAGTATGAGTTGCTTCAATACCCATAATTAGTGGATCAACTCCTCAGGGTGCCGATCCTCAGCCCGGGAGCAAAGTTGAGAGAAATGACCATTCTCTCACACGGATGTGACCGCTCCCCATTCTCTTAAAATTTCTTGCCGTATTTCCGTCACTCGAAATATTGATGCTGTAGCCATGATTGTTGTAGTTCAATTGTCGCAAAATTGGTGGTTTTAATCCAAGGATTGTTAACTGTTTACAGGATTGCTCAATCCCTATACTACAATGTAATCCATAATTATGACGTCATCAAAGATCCAAAGATCTCGAACTTGTAGAAATAGGTACACTTTATACTGTTATTACAAACTTTAATAAATAATAATATTAATAATCATTCAAATACGAAAATTCTTTTGCAAATGTGAAATATAACAAACAGAAAATAGGTATATTTCGACAATTTGATTACATAGATCTTCGATGACGTCAGAAAGGCGGATGACAAAATTGAGCGATCGAGCAATCCTGTAAACAGTTAACAATCCTTGGTTTTAATCTACTTTTGCTGTGTACCTATACCTAACCTAATCACAAAATAAAATATATCTATCGTTTACGCCAGATCCCAGATTGCGTATTGGAAAAATGGAACGCAAAAATACTACTATTAACTCCACACAAAAAGATATGCTAATTCAATTTCTGAAAAGTAACCCGAACCTACAAACCGGTAAATTATCTAATACTTTTACATTTAAAAATGCACAAAGCCTATGGGAAGAAATTTCAGACTATTTAAACAGTGTGCCCAATGGGTAGGGTGACCAGACGTCCTCTTTTAACCGAACCAGTCCTCTTTTTAAGGTCAAATTTATGTCCGATATATATATACATACACATTTTATGCTAAATGTCCTCTTTTTCTATCAGACAAAAAAATACACTAAAAATCTGAAGTATTTCTAAACAATGCAAGTTACAATAAGTAACTAAATTGGAAATCATAAATTATTTGAAATTCATCCTAGACCTCTAATTGTAACTCTTTCTCTTTCTGTTAACTTAAATCGAATAAAGAGGGCGATGGGAACAAACATGGTTGAAGAATCCCACAAAAGCCGCCCTTATTTTACAAATTTAAGCCGAATATCATGATACAACTACACAGATATGCCAATCCGCATAGTGACGTCAGTTACGAGGAAAAAACAATTGATAAACACGAAAATAATTATATCACTGCCCATAAGAATTTTCGCATCGCATTACCTTTTTTCGACGTCATGCGCAAACAAACGAAAGTTATGAGCATACCTGTGTAGTTGTATCATGCCGAATATTACAAAATTACAAAGTAATTATTTGTTTTTATAAATAAAGACCAATAGTTTATAATGTTTTGATGAAATAATGATTGTATTTTTTATAAAATATTTCCCACAGCACCTTTGTCCTCTTTTGTTGTTCAAGGAATCTGGTCACCCTACCAATGGGGCACAAAAGGAGTGGCGTCAGTGTAGAAAGGTAAATGTTGTATTAAGTTGGTTTTGCAATTAAAAGCTTTATCCACACTTGTTCATACTTAGGACATACTTTTACTCATTAAATTGTATTAGGTGTAGATAGCAGTGCAGTACTAGTTTAATAACAAAGTTTATATTCGTCCTGTGGAGTCATTTAGAGTATTCAGTTTAACAGTGTATTCTTCCAATAGACATGGCAAGATTTAAAGAAGCACACAAAGAGTAAAGCTGTCAGCGTAAAGAAGCACATGGCTGGGACAGGTGGAGGTGAACAAGTGAAGCCCCTCTCAGATGCTGAAACAGAAATTTTAGGAATAATGAGCCCTACGCAAATTGAAGGAATGAGTACCTATTGAAGAAATTCCTATTACCTTCAATTTTGATACGGTTAGTTTCATAAATTTTTGTGTAGTAAGCGAATTTCTATAATAGGTATTATTTCTATATATTCTTATTTAACTTTAATATAGGAAAATATTATGGACCAAAGCCAGCAAAATGAAGTTGTGGATGTTGATCTGGGTAGAGAAGAAGTATTGGTAAGTACATGCCTAAATTATTTATGATTTTATTTGTGAGAAAATAAAATTAATATTTTAAATGCAGTAATTTTAAGCAGTTTTTATTTGTATTTTCACTGTTAGATAACTATTAAAGTATAGGTAACACAAATTGAGATTTTAATTCCTTTAGAAAATAATAGTTTTCGATAGTATTCGCTATTCTTGTACTCATTAGAAATACAACTAACGACGCGATTTTAAATAGCTATCAGTTTAGTTAGCCATAAACATAAAAGCCATTAGAATACCTCCTCACTGCTCTCTAACTGTTCTTTTCAATTTAAGGAAGGTGAAAAACCATAGGTCAGTGAAGTTTACGATCATGAATATGCCAATGTAACATCTGCAACACCAAAGAAAATCAATAAGACAACACGACTTACCAAGTCACTATATATACAGGGTGTCCACCTAGTTCGCGTAAGTCCAATATCTGGGTTAATAAAAGAGATAACTTAATTTTTTTTTCTACAGGGTTGTCTAATATCCCGAGCTGCACAAAATGAAAATATATTTACATATTCAGGGTGTTCAGTTTTTCCTGGACAGGTACCAACTTCGTTTTTCTAAATGGAAATATATATTTTTTATTGCTTTTTCGAACTAAACCCTTGATTTTAGTAGGACTTTCATCAGCCTTCCCTATACCTAACTTAAACTGTTTTTGAAATATTGACGGGTGAATATTGACATTTTTGCAACTTTGACACCCTGTAAAATCTAAACGGTTTGAGATCAAGCAAAACGGTTTGCACATTCCTATCTTAACTTTTCATAAGCTATCGTTTGGTACTAATTTCAGAATTATCCAAAAATTTAAAATTTTCTGAAAATTTTGAAAATTTTTAATTCCTGGATAATTGAAATTAGTACCAAACGATAGCTTATGAAAAGTTAAGATAGGAATGTGCAAACCGTTTAGATTTTACAGGGTGTCAAAGTTGCAAAAATGTCAATATTCACCCGTCAATATTTCAAAAACAGTTTAAGTTAGGTATAGGGAAGGCTGATGAAAGTCCTACTAAAATCAAGGGTTTAGTTCGAAAAAGCAATAAAAAATATATATTTCCATTTAGAAAAACGAAGTTGGTACCTGTCCAGGAAAAACTGAACACCCTGAATATGTAAATATATTTTCATTTTGTGCAGCTCGGGATATTAGACAACCCTGTAGAAAAAAAAATTAAGTTATCTCTTTTATTAACCCAGATATTGGACTTACGCGCACTAGGTGGACACCCTGTATACAACAATTTATTAAAATCAGTCGATAAAAGAAATTTGTTGCTTGACGAGTATTATAATGAAAAAATCAAATATTATAAAGCGAAAAGCTTATATATTTTAATCAAAAAGAAATAGATTTAAAAAAAAAAGATATTGAATGACTTAAAAGATATTGATAAGAGGCTGCCAAATTCGAGGTCAACACCTGCTACGGCTGCTTACTAGACGGTTTTCGGTTATGACTGTGTTTATATTTTTGTCACGAACTTAAGGATGGATATATAGAAAATTAGGCATTCAATAAAAATTAAGAACAGTTAAAAGACGCGTTTTCTTTCTGCTCTCATAAGTATAATATTTTGTTGATAAATAAAAGTGATTTATCATAAAATATCTAACAATTCAGAATTGGGACAAAATCCAGTATACGCCCATAATAAAAATGAGTGATAATGAAAATAGTGATTCTTCAAGTGACAATACAGTGCATCGTCGTTTTAATAAACACACAGTTGGAAGTGGCGTGCGTAGGCCCTCGCCATCGTCAGACGATAGTTCTTCAAGTAATAAATTGAGTAAATTAGTTGCGCAAAAAGTTAAGGAGGTGCTTGGTAAAAAGCAGAGTACTAAACAAAGATCAACACCAAATCTCGATCTAATTCCCATATTCGACCCTGAAAAACATGCTTTATCAGCTACTAACTGGTTAAATAAAATAGAGCAAATAGGCAAAGTACATGACTGGAACGAGCAATTGATGATGTCCTACAGCATGCAATCTCGTCTTGGTGGAATCGCGCGTCTGTGGTTTGAAAATCTGACAGACTAAGCAAAGGACCTGGACTGAGTGGAAGGAGGCGCTAATAAAAGCTTTTCCTGCTTCGGAAAACTATGCAGAAGCACTGAAAAAAATGCTGAACTATAAAAAGTCTAAAAGTGAAACAATGAGACATTATTATTATTATAAACAAATGCTAATAGCAAAGTGCAAGATTGTCGGTACCGACGCAGTGTCGTGCATCATAGATGGCCTTCCGTATGATCTTCAGGCGAATGCCAATGCTGGCAACTTTGAAACACCTGAACAACTTTTCCTAGGATTTTTAAGTAAATTAGAAAGAAGTAATCTGGAGGTTGGCGGTTCATCGTTCAAAGTAGATCAACCCCCTCGACTCAAACTATGCCATACCTGTAACAAACCTGGACACCTGAAAGCTCAATGCACCCAGAGATTTACCAAAGCATCTATCATTGATGGGTGTTGAGGGAGACCCTATCTGCCCAAAGTGTGGGGAGGGCGATGAAGCGCCTTCCCACTTCTTGGCAGACTGAGACTGAGACACGACGTCTGGGGGGCCGGGGAGTTGCAAGGGGAAGAGGTTAGTTCCCTTGAATGGACCGACATTCTGACCTACATTAGAAGGTCGGGTAGGTTCGATGAGGGAAGAGGTGATGAAGCTAGGTAGGGACGACAGGGGTAGGTAAAAAGAGCCCGCTTGCGGCCTACTTGCCAGTTGCCAGGTCTTGGCCGCCCCACTACTACTACTACTACTACTACTACTTGTGTATCTGTACATTTTATATACAAGATGCACTATTCCAAAATGCTCTCAAAGCACCACGAATTCTGTTCATCATGTTTTCTCATATGGTTGATGGTGTGCGGTAAACTAAATCTTGTGTATCCCCATAAAAAAATCTAATTTTGTAAGGTCCGGGTATTGAGGAGACCATGAGATAGGTCAACCCTTCCTATCCACCTATTAAGGTACTCCCTATTTAAAAATCTCCTTACTGAACCGCTGTAATGTGTAGGGCAACCGTTATGCTGCAACCGGATCCCTGCTAAAATATTCAGAGAAATATCTTCAAGATAATTTAAAAGTTGATTTTCCAAAAAATGGAAATAAATTTCTCCATTGACAGTTGTTTCAAAAAAATATGGTCCAATCACCTTGTCGCCTAGAATTCCCCCCATACATTTAATCTCCACCTATGCTGCATGTCTACCGTCCTAAATACTGCCAATGGAGAAATTTATTTGCATTTTTTGGAAAATCAACTTTTAAATTATCTTGAAGATATTCCTCTGAACATTTTAGCAGGGATACGGTTGCAGCATGACGATTGCCCAGCACATTACAGTGGTTCAGTAAGGAGATTTTTAAATAGGGAGTACCTACACTAATAGGTGGATAGGAAGGGAGGACATATCTCATGGTTTCCTCGGTACCCGGACCTTACAAAATTAGATTTTTTTTATGGGGATACACAAAAGATTTAGTTTACCGCACACCATCAACCATACGAGAAAACATGTTGAACAGAATTCGTGGTGCTTTTGAGAGCATTTTGCAATAGTGCATCTTGCATATAAAATGTACATATTACACAAAATCGAATATTTATTTGACAGTTAAATAATTTCCACACCAAAATAAATTGTTTTCATAACTTACTTGGCTATAATTTGTAATTATCAGTTATGGAAGAAATCAGTTTGTGAGAAATCGAACAATTACCCACTAATGACACACCCTGTTTATACAGGGTGTCTACCTAGTGCGCGGAAGTCCAATATCTAGATTAGCAAAGGAGATATTTTAAACTTTTTTTCGACAGCATTGCCTATTGCCTCGAGCTCCACAAAATAAAAATAAATTCGGATGTACAGGGTGTTCAGTTTATTCTGTACAGGCACTCTCTTTGTTATTTGAAATAGCAACCTATGTTTTTTATTATTTTATCGAATTCTATGTGATAAATTAAGGACAGTTCCTATCAGACATACCCCTATCAAAATATTGATAGTCTTCGAGATATCTGACTTGAAATTTTTTTTCTTAAAATTAGTCACTTTTTATACATGAAACATTTTGGTTGTGTGAGCAGCTAAAAAAAATTTTTCTTTGGATACTGTCGAGGGAGGGTGGCTCTTTCGAAAAATGTATCAAATGTTGAACTGCAATAAACAGACTGCAAAAAAATTGTGTCAAATATTTTTTTTTTTTTTATTAAGATTCTTTGTTGGAGAATCTTATTTCTATTAAAACTGGTCTGATGACCAACCATTAATTTTCTTTTTTAACAATTTCACTGGCGCACTATGTCCTGCTTTTACACAGCACACTACACCAGCTCAAATGGTTTGGGTCTCTTCAATCTTTGAACAAGATGTTGGTTGTCCAGCAGCTGAAGAGGTTCTGCATTGTGGAGGTGAAGTCTGGCCTCATGTCTGCCAGCAAACCTTTTGATCTCATTTTTAACCATTGGGATGTTAAGGTCTCGATGGAAGTCGGAGTTGCGTATGTACCATGGAGCGTCTACTATGTTACGCGTTACCTTGTTCAGGAAAGTCTGAATGGTTTTAATATTACTATTTCTGGCACAACCCCAAAGTTGAATACCGTACAACCAAACTGGTTTTAAGATCTGATTGTAAATTAGTATCTTATTATGTATTGTCAACTTAGAATTTCTTCCAAGCATCCAATAATGCTGTCTATATTTCAAACCAAGTTCGATTCTTTTCTTCTTCACATGTTCTTTCCACCGGAGCTTGGCATCCAGGGTCATGCCTAGGTATTTGGCATTATTCTCATTGGGTACAATAGTACCATTAATATTCAAGGACGGAGGGTTAACTAGTCTTTTGTTGGTAAAGTTAACATGAATTGATGTGAGCTCGTTTAGCTTGATCTTCCATTGTTTAGTCCAATCAAGTATTGTGTTGCAAGCTACTTGCAGTCTTCTAGTGGATATTCCTTGATCTTTACCGACCGCAAAAAGTGCAGTGTCGTCAGCAAATGTAGCTACAGTGATCTCTTCTAGTACTGGCATATCACTAGTATATAGCAGGTAAAGGATAGGGCCAAGAACGCTACCTTGGGGCACTACCCTCTCTTATATCTTTCAGGTCAGAATATTCATCTTCCTGTTCTGAAAAGTCTGCCTGAGATATATGATGACAGAATCTCTACATATTGTGTCAGAAGTATTTTGTTTAATTTGTGTATCAATCCTTCGTGTCATACCTTGTCAAAGGGTTGAGCAACATCTAAGAAGACTGCAGAGCAGACTTCGTTTTCTTCAAGTGTATGCTCTATTATGTTAGTAATACGATGTACCTGATCAATAGTTGAGTGCTTTTGTTTAATAAAGCCAAATTGGTAATCCGGGATAAGATTACCATTTTCAATTAGTAGTCTTAATCTCTTGAGAAGTAGTTTTTCAAACAACTTTGAAATGGTTGGCAGCATGGAGATAGGTCTGTAAGACTTGACATCATTTGGTGGCTTGCCTGGTTTAGGCAACATGATCACCACTTCCGCTACTTTCCAGCTGACAGGAATGTGTTTCAGTCTAAAGGCTGCATTGAAGAGGTACGGCAGCATGATTATGCACTTTCTCGGTAACTGCTTTAAGATTTCAGTGGTAATCAAGTCATAACCTTTTTTAGTCTTAGGTTTGTTTTTATTTCCTCAGCTACTTCTTTTGGGGTAACGGGGGTAATATTTTCTGTCCTTAGATTGTCAATATCAAGCAAATTGTTTACAAGAATTTGATTAGGTGTGAATACGTCAGCCAAATATTCAGCAAATAAGTCAGCTTTTTGTTTATTATCTCTGGCCCATGGGCTATCGTTCTTCTTGATTGGAGGGGTTGAAGTAATAGGCTTCTTGATTTTCTTAGTTCCTTTCCAGAGGGCGTAATCTGTCTCTTCATATGCAGTTAAATTTTGCAGATAGTAATTGATTGACTCTTCCTTATGTTTTTGTATTTCTCTTTTGAGCAGCTGTGTTTTACTATTTAAGGTGGTTTTTACTATTTAAGGTGACTCGATTGCTGCCACCTTCTCCTGGCTCTTCTTTTCTCTTTAACCAGTTCTCTTATTTTTACTGGGTAATTGATACCTTTGGTTATATGGCTAATTTCTTTTGTGTTGTGGTATGCTGCCCTCTGGATAAGTCTGGTGAAGTTTTCAGCTTCTACTTCAAGCTGCTCAGTTGTTCTCAAATTAACATGTAGGTTAATGCTCTCCTGAAGGAGGATCCTGTAGTCTTCTTTCTTAAGATTATATCTGGGTGGACAATAAACTGCCTCAACCATTAGATTTGTTTGGTGGACTTAACCCCCACCATAGCAAGTTGTATATCTATACGTTGTAAGTGGCATTCCTCAAAATGATTGATACTTTCCTTGATTAAGAATGCACTACCATCCTTTGCTTGATTGTCAGGGTGAATGACATGATAAATTTTATAGCCTCTTATCCTGAGACAAGATTGAGTTGTCATATGTGTCTCTGAGACGAGACATATATCTATATGTTGAGAGTTAGGAAACACTTTTAAATCATGCTTTTTGTTAAGGACGCCATTAGGATTCCATATAGCAAACCGCAAGTCTCGTTGGTCCATAAATTTATTTCTTCTTTGGGATAGTACCAGTGTTTCTGGATTCTATTTTATCAAGTCTATCAT
This sequence comes from Pogonocherus hispidulus, assembly GCA_963924545.1. Classification (NCBI taxonomy): domain Eukaryota; kingdom Metazoa; phylum Arthropoda; class Insecta; order Coleoptera; family Cerambycidae; genus Pogonocherus; species Pogonocherus hispidulus. The sequence continues at coordinate 59,990,297 of OZ004692.1, forward strand.
TGACTTGGTCAAGCCTTTTCATCATATTCTGCAGCATCTGCATCATAGATGATTCTGACTTGGATGTAGAGGGGACATGTTCCACCGGCTTATTTTGAGTTATTTGTGCAAAGGAAACATCAGTTTTCACTTTATTGGAAGTAAGTATTTTTGGTCGAGAGGCTGCCCTCTTTATTTTTATAGCATCTTGTCGTCTCTTCTGCAGTTCCTTGGCTACAAGACATCCTCTATAGTTGGCAGGATGTGCCTCTGAGCAGTTAGTCCACTTTGCAGGGGTATTCCTTAGCTTGGTGCATTCCGCTGTCAGATGACTTTCAGCACACTTAACGCAAGTGGGAGTGTGTTTACAGAATTTGTGGGTGTGACCATATCTTTGGCATTTTTTACATTGCGGAATAAGTTTTTTACTTCTCATCGCTTCGATTTTAACCTTCATATGGTTTAAGTATTTGATGCCAAATATCCTGTTAATATCCTCAGAATTGTCAAACGTTAACATATACAATGGTAGACGTACACGTTCTTCCTTGTTATCCTTTGTTACTTTCTTGAGCTTTTGTATCACATCTACGATCTTAAATCCTTTTTCTTCAAGCTCTTTTTCAATTTCCTGCCGGTCACAAGAGGGATGTAAATTTTTTACCATCACTCGTATTGGTCTAATGGCTTTATTCTCATATGTATGCCATTCTAAATTAGTGCTGTTTATTAATGTGGTTATCTCTCTATATTCTGTTTCAGAAGGAACATTGACTTTAATTTGGTTATTATTTAACATGCTTGTGTTGCAGTTGAATTTTTTTATTTGCAGTTTAGCCTTAATATTAAGTGTCAAATATGACAAACGAAAATTTCCAAATCTCCACTAATTCAAATGGAACACCCTGTATTTTATTAAACCATGAAATGCACTTCGACAGACCCCACAATTTTGCAATAGCTTTTCTTATACCTAAGTTGTGTAGTTTTTGCAAAAAAAGCATTTTTATGGAAAACATCGGAATTGCCTGCGTTTTTTTATCGAAATAAACGTCATACAAACAAACTACAACAAACATTCACGTACAAAACTACAGTACCTACCTAATTAAAAATAATTAATTATTCAAAGCAAGAGTTGATAAATATGGTGTACGCTCTAGGACAAGCTCATGGCAATTGTTTGCTAGCAAGTCGTCTTTACAAGGGAAATCATCCAGATTTGCAACGATTCCCTCGTACGGAATGCTTTGTAAGTTTGAAGGAAAGATTTGAAAGAACAGGAAATGCAAATTATGAGAAAACTACCAGGAGATATGAAAGTAGCAACGAGGAAAATCAATTCAAGATTGTGGCGTCTGTTATTGAAAATCCAAATATTAGTGTCAGGAAAATTTGTAATCACATCGGAGTTTCCAAAAGTTTAACAGATAAAATATTGAAAAAATTTAATGATGCATCAGGATTTTCAAAACCGTTTACAGTTTTGCCGTTGGGCGCAGCAAAAATTTCAAGAAAATCCAAACTTTTCCTGAATGTTTTGTACTGATGAATCCACATTTTCAAATACCCAATCGTCGTAATTTTCATCAGTACGCTGACAGTAATCTCAGGTTATCGCGAGTGGTAGTAGACCATCAGCATCGTTTCAAAGTGAACATGTGGGCTGGAATATGTGGAGAACATATTGTTGGACCATACTTTTTCGAAGGCAATACATGTACTTACAGTTTTTGCAAAATGAACTTTCCATTCTCTCGAGACATAATATGGCTCCCACTGATTTGGTTCAACAGTGGTTTCAGCATGATGATGCCCCTCCATATTCCAGTTTGATGGTAATATGATTATTTTATTCGATTATATGTTTGCTACTATTTACTTTTTCAGATTAGAGAACACTTAAATCAAATATATCCAAACATGTGGATAGGACGTGGAGGTCCAGTTCCTTGGCGCGCACGTTCGCCTTACTAGACTCTAAGGTATACTAGTGAGTAAGACCTTAGTTCTAAGATTCTCAACTTTAGTTAAATTAGGATAGAACTAAATTACTCATTGATCTCCCTTTGATCAGATTGTAATAGTAGCAAAATACCCTTGAAAGAGTATTTTCTATATATATAAAAAAAAAAATATATATATATACAAGGTGTCCACCTAGTGCGCGTAAGTCCAATATCTGGGTTAATAAAAGAGATAACTTAATTTTTTTTTCTACAGGGTTGTCTAATATCCCGAGCTGCACAAAATGAAAATATATTTACATATTCAGGGTGTTCAGTTTTTCCTGGACAGGTACCAACTTCGTTTTTCTAAATGGAAATATATATTTTTTATTGCTTTTTCGAACTAAACCCTTGATTTTAGTAGGACTTTCATCAGCCTTCCCTATACCTAACTTAAACCGTTTTTGAAATATTGACGGGTGAATATTGACATTTTTGCAACTTTGACACCCTATAAAATCTAAACGGTTTGAGATCAAGCAAAACGGTTTGCACATTTCTATCTTAACTTTTTATAAGCTATCGTTTGATACTAATTTCAAATGTATCCAGGAATTAAAAATTTTCCGAAAATTTTGAAAATTTTTAATTCTTGGATAAATTTGAAATTAGTATCAAACGATAGCTTATAAAAAGTTAAGATAGGAATGTGCAAACCGTTTTGCTTGATCTCAAACCGTTTAGATTTTGCAGGGTGTCAAAGTTGCAAAAATGTCAATATTCACCCGTCAATATTTCAAAAACGGTTTAAGTTAGGTATAGGGAAGGCTGATGAAAGTCCTACTAAAATCAAGGGTTTAGTTCGAAAAAGCAATAAAAAATATATATTTCCATTTAGAAAAACGAAGTTGGTACCTGTCCAGGAAAAACTGAACACCCTGAATATGTAAATATATTTTCATTTTGTGCAGCTCGGGATATTAGACAACCCTGTAGAAAAAAAAATTGAGTTATCTCTTTTATTAACCCAGATATTGGACTTACGCGCACTAGGTGGACACCCTGTATATATATATTTCCAAGCGCGTTTTTGTTATTTATTTGTTTACGAGCCTACCTCCGATTGATTCTACCATCTGGCCATCTGGTGAAGCCCGAGTTTTTATTACCGTTTTTAAGAAGGGCGAGAGTGTAAAGTCTATCTGATCATTGGTAGTACACGGATTTATAATTAAAGATTTTTTAATTTCTAATTGCTCTAACAGATCTAAGCGCTTTCCTTTCTTTTCCCGATGCAGTACCTTTACATTTTTCTGATCTATAAAATGATTGTTTTCTATACAATGCGTCGCTAATCCTGAATTTTTTGCGTTATTTAATATGGATTTTTTATGTTCTTTTACTCTCGTTTCGATACTTCTGCCAGTTTGACCCACATACACGGCATTACAATCCGCGCAGTTAATTTGGTATACCCCATTTATTAACCCTTTCTTTATTGTTTATCAAAATTCTCCCAATATTACGCTTGTGGACACTAATCGTTTTACACCCGTTTCGTTCTATTCTGCGAGCTATTTTTTCGTTATAAACTGGGACGTGATTAATACAACTATAGGTGCCTTCTTTTTCCCGAATATTATAAAACTCCCGACGAATTAATTTGTTCCTTTTGTTTTTTAGCAGAAAAGCAGAATAAAAAATTTTATTTAAAATTATGTATACAGTACCTGTATATATAATTCAGGTCTATGCATGGAGATCTCGGAAATGGTAAAAAATACGTACTCAGTTAAATGGGGGCAAAATTGCACAATCAGAGAGGACCAACATAATGGCTGAAAAATATCAAGGCTAACTTGATTGGTTTTCAAAATATTTGAAAAAAATTTAAATTTTAAAAAATCGTTTTTATTTTATTCTAACTCTATATGAGTCGATTTTGAAAAAAGAACAACACTTCTTCACAGCAACTTTTTGTGCTCTATCGAATGGCATCATTACATTTTTAATAAAACTTTTTTCCTTTCATGAACATCATCATTTCAAATTTTTAAATATCACTCTGGAAGTTTAATTACATTGTTTGAAATCTTTGTGTCTCCTGTCACTATGCTGCCATCGCCCAAAGCAAATTGTGACGTTTTGTCCCGAAAAATCCAGCTTCAATATTTCCATTTCAATACATCAGACCATTTTTATTCAGACTCTCATTTTCGAAGTTTTCTTTCGTTCAATGTGTCGTATTACCCAGAAAAGTCCAAAAGGATATCAAGAACACAAAAAACAGGGTGTTCCATATAAAAAATAAATGTTGAATGCTGTAACCACTCAACGGTGCGCCCTGTATATCTAAAAATAATTTTAGATTGTAGAAAAGAAGTGATAGAACGGGTCCCCTTTGCAATGTTTTGCTCTATCTCCTTTATTTAAGGAGCTACTAAAGAATTAGTTCTTATTGACTCACACTGTATATATATATATATATATATATATATATATATATATATATATATATATATATATATATATATATATATATATTGCATTTTTTAAACCGTTGAAGGCAACACATTTTAAGTTCTTTCAACAAATCAAGAATAGTGGAGAATTACCTATTTGGAAAAGTTACACTTTTTCTTTAACATAAACTTTTTTACAAAATCTTTTAATTAATAAATTAAATAAAAAAATTTATTTAAAAGATGCGGCAAAATAGGTACTGATAGAAAGGCTTATATAAAAAGAAAATGTGGGAAAAAATATTAAAATGTACAAAACACTAAAACGGCCAGAGTGTCAATCATGGCAGTAAAATTATTAAAACATTGTCATTGTACAATGAAATTCTACGAAAACATTACCATGTATGTACAATCATAAATTCATAATAAATTCTGGACTTTACTTAGTTGGGATCAACGAATGTTTGTATGGTAGTAAAGATAGTCCACTGCATGAAATCATCCCAGAAATAACAAATAATAGGGATGGCGCCAAAATAATCAGATCGTTGAAGTATATGTAAAGTTGTTTCTTGACACACTACCTATCATTAGGAGAATGTTAAGAAACACTATAAAAAGTAATAAAGATACATCCATACTTTCTCCATATTAAAAAGACGGTTTCAAGAAGGTTTTACAGCTGTAGAAAGTCATTATACACATAGCAGTACTAAGAAAAAAATATTTAGGGCCTTGTTTAAATGTCACTATTATGTATAAATTATAGAATACTGTGAATAAATATAGCATGGGGTGCATTCAGGGAAACATAGCACTGCAGCGCTTCAGCGCTTTCCCGCTTCACATTCGCTGAATCGACATTTTAAATGCAAGCTTAAAGTTAAGTTCATAATTTTCAGTAATTCATATTTTGTAATTAATATTAATAATAATTAATATTATCCATAGATATTTTGTGCGTAAACCCAAAGACGTAAACCTAAACTATATTAATTTTATCGCTTGATGGAACTATTCAGCGATCCAGCAGGAAAAATATATGCTTTACCGCTTTAATACAGCGCTGCAGCTATTTGAATAAAGCGGTGAAGCGCTGCGGTTCCCTGAACGCGCCCATTAGCCCCAAAGAATCATATTACTGTTTTTTGTTTCTTACAGAGTATAATTTGTCTTGGCCCAAGCTTGAATTTATTTACGCAGCTTGGATACATCCAATGACTGCAATAAATATAGGATTTTTATTAGATGCAAAAGATGCAGAAAAATATAAAAGAAAATAAAATAAATTGATATCTCAATTAGAGGGATCTAAAGAAAGAGCTCTCTAATGTGTAAAAATGTTTACCAATTCCTTTTAGCTTTTTCTGGGGAAATCTAATAGATCTCCATTAATACTCAATAAAAAATACATACTAAAGTTATACCTACCTACTATACCTAAAAAGTTATCGATCTACAGTTTAAAAAACAATTTCCGGAAATTATAAATAATTACAAAACTAATTTTGTACAATAGAACTTTATTTAATTAGCATTATTAGACATCCCCAAAAGAATTTAGAAATCCAGATGATTTAAGACTTCTAAAGTCTTCCTCACAGCCAGTAAACAGAAATTGGAGAAGAGTAATTGAAATTATATAAGTAATCAACATTTTTTTCAATTATGAATGTTTTCTAAATCGTGAGTTCTGAACTTCTGACTATAACTTTTGGAACATTTAATGGTCCTAGTACCTAATAGCTTATATAAAAAAAAGTCAGAAGTCTTACACCATTTTTGAAGCATTAATGTCTAGTTTATACGTTTTCGAACAGTATGGGTCCGTAGTTTTAATAAATGGTTGATTTTTAAATTAATTATTAAGTAAATAACTTTGGTCAAATCTAAAATGTCATTTAATAAAATGAGTGGACAAATACATTTTCTTTTGCACTGTGTACAAAATATTTTTGTAAATGATATAAATCTGGAAATAAATGATTTAAATCTACACCTGAATATTGTGTCTTCATTAATTCTGGGTTTCTATTGAAAATTATTGCCCCATGCCAACCACTATTTTTAGCACCTAAATAATCTAACATTGTTTTATCTCCTACATGTAGGCATTCCTCTGGTTTTAAATTTTTCAGTTTTGAAGCTTTCATAGCTTCTTCAAAAATTTTTGGGTCAGGTTTTTCAATGCCTACTTCATATGAAGTAAGTACAAATTGAAAGTAATGTCTAAGTTTTGTGTTAACTAATGTGGTGCTTAGTCTTGGGTCGAAATTAGATATGATTCCCATGGGAATACCTTTACTCCGAATATATGATAATAATTCTGAAACACCGTAACATTGCTGCCAACAAGTAGAAGTTTTATAAACCTCTATCAAATGTAAGGCAACTGCGTCTAGTTTTTTATCATCTAAATTAATATTTGAATCCTTGAATGTGCCTTTAACTATCATTTTCCACCAATGCTCCCATCCTAGTCCAGAATAAAGTCCAAAATTTGGATGTTCTTGAACCATCTTCTGCCAATGAGATTTAAAATTAATGCTTAAAGAATTCGTTTCACAAAACACTCCATACATAGCACCAATTTCTCCGTACTGGTGGCCAGGAGCAGATTTAAATTTCAACAAGGTGTCTGTTACATCAAAGGTAATTAATCGTAAACGGGAAATCATCATTTTAAATTAGGTAGGTACCTACAAATCAGGTGTCACTATACCAACTAGCCAACTAACACCTTTAACCTTTATAAGCTGGATTCATATCATAGTACGTAAATCGTAAATCTTAAGCCGTAAGATAACCACAGTATATTTCTTTAGGTTGTGTTCCGATATTAAACTTGGTTAACCAAAATCCCGGTTAAGCGTTCCATTAAATAAAAATTCCTGAAAATTGTTTAATTTTGGAACTGTGGTCACCTGAAAAAGGTTAACCAAACGTCAAAATATTGACCGTGCTCTGGGAGCGGTGCATTGGTCAACCGAAGAGTTGGCAGGTTAGGTTTTAGCGTTGAGAGAAGAAAAATCAATTCTCTCAACGATTTTAATTATATTTTGTTTAGATGGGGTGGTGTTCTTGCGTTAAGAGTTATAATAAATATTTATAAATTCTACTTTTCTGTATTGTATTCTGTAGTCCACTTGACCAAGTCGACTGAAAGCTACACTTACCTATATCTACTTATAAACTACTTATATCTTACTATAATATACCAAATTATCTGCTGTTTCATTTATTTTTTGACTGAAGACTAGGTAATAGTTAAGCACGGAATATGAAGGTATTTAAGGTTGAATGATCCCAATAAAAACAATTCATCATCCATGTTGATTAACCAGCCAGTTCCTTAATTACACATTTTTCAGGTTTACCAATATTTCGGTTAACCGAAATCCTGGTTGGTCGCGGATAATATCGGAACACAACCTTAGTATTATACTGTGCTATAACCGTAAGACGTATTAAAAATAAATTATATGAAATCCGCATGACAATTCATAGTGAATTAGGTTGTGTTCCGGTTCCGATATTATCCGCGACCAACCAGGATTTCGGTTAACCGAAATATTGGTAAACCTGAAAAATGTGTAATTAAGGAACTGGCTGGTTAATCAACATGGATGATGAATTGTTTTTATTGGGATTCTTTCAACCTTAAATACCTTCATATTCCGTGCTTAACTATTACTCTAGTCTTCAGTCAAAAAATAAATGAAACGGCAGATCATTTGGTATATTATAGTAAGATATAAGTAGTTTATAAGTAGATATAAGTGTAGCTTTCAGTCGACTTGGTCAAGTAGACTACAGAATACAATATAGAAAAGTAGAATTTATAAATATTTATTATAACACTTAACGCAAGAACACCACCCCATCTGCCTTCACCATCTAAACAAAATATAATTAAAATCGTTGAGAGAATTGATTTTTCTTCTCTCAACGCTAAAACCTAACCTGCTAACTCTTCGGTTGACCAATGCACCGCTCCCAGAGCACGGTCAATATTTTGACGTTTGGTTAACCTTTTTCAGGTGACGACAGTTCCAAAATTAAACAATTTTCAGGAATTTTTATTTAATGGAACGCTTAACCGGGATTTTGGTTAACCAAGTTTAATATCGGAACACAACCTTAGTGACTGTAACGTGTAGTTGTATCATGACTGCACAGATTATAGATAGCTACATGACTGTCAAGAACCCTAAACAAAGAAGGACTGATCAATTCATTCTAAAAATTTGAAGGTCATTTTCAACAGATTTCTCGTAAAACGTCAGTGGATCCCCTATTGCCAAATTTGCCTCTAATTGCAATTTCAAAAATTTTCAGTCAAAATATCGAACCCAATATTAGAGAGTTTTTGAACCCCTTAAAATTTACGTTATCGTTATGGTTATGGTTATTCTGAGCATGCGCAGTGCCGAAAATGATACTGTTTTTGGCACGGCGCATGCGCAGAATAACGATAACGATAACGACGTGCTAAAATTTAAGGGGTTCAAAAACTCTCTATTATTTCAGAGACTGTATTAATGCAATTAAATGTGATTTTAAAGTACTTATATATGTGTTTTACGATATATATCTTACGATTTAAAGTGCGTTGTGCAAAAATCGTTGTCGATTTGACAACTGTGATAACTTGTGTTTTGTTAATCAGTGCACAGATTACTATGATATGATACAGAAATACTTTGGTATGATGACATGACTGATGACAGTGATGACATTCCAAAGACAACCGAGACATACTACATGACAATGTGACATATATAGGTTATGTTAAAAGGTTAAAGCTGTCAAATTAAAACAAAGGATATTTAAATTTCAAATCTCCCGCTAAAGGGAATCCACTGACGTCACATAAGTGATAAACAAATGTGATTGGCTGTTACTGATTGATCAGTCCTTCTTTGTTTAGGGTTCTTGCATGACTGTAACATAATTCGTATGCCGTAATAAATGGTTCATTTTTATTTCTTACGTTTATCGTTACGGAATCGGGTAAAACTGCTGGTGATCGGATAGAATCGAAGTTTATTCTGACCATAGACCACAAAGTGTGGAAATTATAGCGAAGTTTTGTGTCTCCGTATTATTAATAGAATACAAACCTCAAATCAAATTTGAAAATGTCGAATACTGAACTACTCCTAACTAACTTGGATAAAAGTAAACACTAGTAAACAGAAGTTATTGATATAAATTTTGATTTGACATTTAACCGCCTGCCAGTACTTTGCGCTTGCGTACGGCTTACATTATGTTTAGGGTTCTTGCTAGTGATGGGCATAATAGTTCATTTCAGAGAACTAGTTCTTGGGAACTACTTGCGCGAAGCAAACTAGTCTTTATATCTAGTTCGCGCGAACTACTTTTTAGATAGACAGTGATGTGCCGGATAATTATCCATTTATAATTAACCGGCTAATTATCGATAATTATCCGTCGGCTAAAAATCCTTTCAAAATTAGCAGGCTAAATATTATAGTGCCAGTGGAAAAAATGGCCTCATAGGGGGATATATTGGAACTTTTATTTATTTTTTAATTTAATTTAGTTTGTTTTATATTTTTATTTTTTATTTAAATGATGAAGATTGCGGTATTATAAAATAAAATACAAAATAGTCGCTATCTCTAGATTTAATTTCTCCTTACCGATGACTTATAATATGATGACCTAATAATACCTATTATGCTTACCTACCTAGTAGGTAAGAATAAATATATATAGATATTTTATTGGTAATTGCGAAAAAATTATTCTAATGTGTGAAAAATTAAAAGACTGTATATTCTGCTAACGGCTAATTATAATATTTTTAGCCGGCTAAATGCTAATTATATAATTAGCATTGGCTAAATATATAATTAGCGGCTAAAAACCCATCACTGTAGATAGATATTCGGAAACGATCGGTCGGTCGGTAAACATCACGGTAAACATTAGTATCCATGCGATCGTTTAGCATCGGAGCATCGGCCGGCGGTCGCAAGATTTCGGCCAAGTAAACATATCGCCGGTCCAGGTATTAGGTATTGCGTTGGTACCAAGCTTATCGCTGGTATCAAGAAGTAGTTCGCGCGAACTACTTTGTTTTAGTTCATCGAACTTGTACGTTTAGTTCCTTACAAAGAATCGTTCGTCTTAACTCGTTTGTTCGCGAACTACCCATCACTAGTCCGTCCTCCGCATAAACTTGTCCTCCGCATGTCCTCCGTCCATGTCCATAGCCCATAGGAAAATTGGAAATATTAGAAGAGTACAGAAAGCACGGATTTGAAGAAATCCATGCTAACAAGAGAGATTCCAACTCTCTTGTGCCAAAATCCATGGCCATACTAACACTCAAGAACCCTAAACAAAGATAACACTACTAGGTATACATCTATAATATAAATTCCTTGACCATATACCATATCACACAATATCCATAAGGCTAATTAATAAGCCATAAGTCTAGAGTATATGTAAGCCATATACACGCATATCAATTATTATATGTACTTTGAAGTCTATGTTTGTATCCTGATAATTAATAAAATAATTCAGTAATTTTCTTTTGCAGAGTGGCGGGTGATCAAGAGGAACATGAACTGGCGTTAAAATAAGAGATTTTTAACATGTACAGGGTGTCCAAAATAAGATCCTCTATCCCCTTATCTCAGAAAGTATAAAGGGTAGAGAAAAAAGTTAAACTTTCTTGAATACAGGTTGTTCAGTTTCTCTGATGCAGGCATCAACTTTCTTTTTTTAAATGGGACACCCTATATTCAATTACGTTTTTGAACTCTCATTAAAATTCTAGGTCGACATTGTTAAGAGTACCCTATACCTATCATTTACCGTTACGAAGATATTAGCATTTAAAGTAAAAAATCTTTAAAAAACACCTGCTCAAAAAATCTCGGCAAAACAAATAAGACATCCAAAAAAAAAAAGGTAAATAGGGTTTATTTCGTAGACAATTAGACTCAGAAATTACTTCAATAAATCGATATTACCTGATTAATATACAGGGTGTTTTTGACAGATGGTTCAAACATGTATATGTTAAAACTCCAGAAAATCGAAAATCTCTTATGGAACACCCTGTGTATTATTCTATTTTTGGATTCTTTATTTAAATTTTTAAATATTAACCTTACTCTATATAACTTTCCCTATTCTTATTTTGCTTAGCTTTCAAGATATGTATTGACGAAAATGTGGAAAAAATGTCAGCTATTAATCATTATCTATAATCTTATCTACTATTTTTTGGTATTTTATAGTAAGTGTGCCTTAATACTGATTAAGAATATATTATTTTATTAAAAACTAATATTTTTTTAAATTATTTCATTAATTAACTAATACAAACAAATCTATGTTTGTAACTTGAACCACAAATAACTAACAATAATCATAACAAATAACAATAAAAATAATAAATTAAATCAAGTGTCCTATATGTTCTCAATTTTCAGCTGTGCATGTTGTGTATATAACTGCTAGTTTTCTTACAGCGCAATCACTTTCATTGAACGCTTCAATTTCCATACTGATTTTAATCTTTAAATCATCAACATTATTACTCTCAATTTGATAAACTCAGACTTTCAATGTACCCCATAAAAAGTTATCAAGTGGAGTTAAATCTGGGATCCTCGGCGGCCATGGGATGTTCCCGTTTGGCCCTATCCATTCCATAAAATAGTTGTTAATACAGATAAAATTCTTTACAACTCCAGTATTGTGGCATGGAACTCCATACATCTGATAGATGATCTGATTGGCATATTCTTCGGCATCCAATAAAGGTAAAATGCAAGTTTGTAATGAATGCCATTTCTTGGTATTTTACCTAAGGTACAACAGGGCCTAAAATGTGCCTCTTATAAATAGCCGACCAAACATTTTCGAAAAACACATAAAATGCGCATCCCGTAATAAAAAGCACTCTGACGGTGACCAAGGATTGTTAACTGTTTACAGGATTGCTCGATCGCTCAATTTTGTCAGGCGCCTTTGTGACGTCATCGAAGATCTATGTAATCGAATTGTCGAAATATACCTATTTTCTGTTTGTTATATTTCACATTTGCAAAAGAATTTTCGTATTTGAATGATTATTAATATTATTATTTATTAAAGTTTGTAATAACAGTATAAAGTGTACCTATTTCTACAAGTTCGAGATCTTTGGATCTTTGATGACGTCACAATTATGGATTACATTGTAGTATAGGGATCGAGCAATCCTGTAAACAGTTAACAATCCTTGGACGACAGACGAAAACTGGTCACCGGGAACATACGGCCCGCCCATGATACAATAAAACAAGATATGATAATAGAGAGTTTTTGAACCCCTTAAATTCTAGCACGTCGTTATCGTTATCGTTATTCTGCGCATGCGCAGTGCCAAAAATAGTATCATTTTCGGCACTGCGCATTCTCAAAATAACCATAACCATAACGATAACGTAAATTTTAAGGGGTTCAAAAACTCTCTAATATTAGAGACTTAAAGCAAAGACACAAAAGTGTACGTTACGCTTTGACGTAAACGCAAAAATCATGCAAGGTTATAGAATTAAAAAACAGTGTTAAAGCATCCTTCAAGACGTAGACGTAAACGTACGTAGAGATATTTTTTCCTGTTACTTGCATCATATTAATTTGTATCAAATTCCATCTTCCTGGATCTTCATAGAGGTTGTACGACTTCTCTCGCAAGATGTAAATTGCCCTCTGTAGTAAAACGAATTATTTTTTGTGAATCCATTACAATTACCGTAGTACCCAATGTGAAAGGTAAACAGTAAACACTTAAAATCTATTAAAAATGTTGTAAACTGTAACACACCGACAAAAATCAAAAAAAGATATATGTTGTATGAAAAACTAACCAAAACGCAACAGAAAATCGAAAATTATATTTGACAACACCATTCGTGACTAATTGTATATTTTCGACGTCGACCTCGGCTCAATACGACTGCGTTCACTAGGTACGTACGGGCCAAGGATTGTTAACTGTTTACAGGATTGCTCGATCGCTCAATTTTGTCATCCGCCTTGGTGACGTCATCGAAGATCCATGTAATCGAATTGTCAAAATATACCTATTTTGTGTTTATTATATTTCACATTTGCAAGAGAATTTTCGTATTTGAATGATTATTAATATTATTATTTATTAAAGTTTGTAATAACAGTATAAAGTGTACCTATTTTTACAAGTTCGAGATCTGTGGATCTTTGATGACGTCACAATTATGGATTACATTGTAGTATAGGGATCGAGCAATCCTGTAAACAGTTAACAATCCTTGCGTATGGGCCCGTAAGTATACGTCAAACGTAAACGTAAACGTACACAAAATTACCACTGCGCATGAGTACATGTCAATTTCTGCGTTTACGTATACGTTCATGGCACTGCTTTAAGTCTCTAATGATAACCTCTGTGTCCTTAACGTAATCTATGCCTCTGTGTATGTAATCTACGTTTTGTTTTGTTTTGTTATTAAAAATTAAAAATACTGTGTAAAAAATATGTCATCTGCAACTGTAAGTAGGTATATTTTAAAAACTAGTCATACTTACTTAAGTTATTTAATATATTTCAGATGGCCCTTTTACATGATGATACTATAGCATTTGGAGAAGAGGATTTAGATTCGCTGAGATGTAAAGATTCTTTAACGTAAGATTAATTTATTTTTCTGAAACTGTTTGAATATGATTTAAGAAGATAAATTAAATTGTTATGGATAAACTGTAGATTATTATGTATATTATTTTGTTAAAAAAGGGTTTAATAGCTGTCACATGTGTTCAAGCTGACATTTTGAATTGCATATAGTCGAAACCAGTGTTTAATTTTCCCAACCATTTCAGCCATGTGCCATGTATCATTTTAATAACAATAATTTATACATGGTTCTTGGTGCCATATATAAGTATCTATAAAGGATGTTTGTATACACTGCTGGCAATAAATGGCATAGTAAAGTGATGTTAGCATGTAGGTTGAAAATCTTTCAGTTGCAGATTTTCAACTTTAGTTAAATTAGGATAGAACCAAATTACTTATTGATCTCCCTTTGATCAGATTGTAATAGCAGCAAAATACCCTTCAAGGGGTATTTTCTATATATAAAATAAAAAAAAGCATGTAGGTAAGGCATCTTTAGAATTCTTAGAATCTTTAGTAACTGTATCAGAAGTTATAGAGACAATAAATAATCTGAAAAATTCAATGTCGATCGGGTCTGATGACTTTTCCATCAGAATAATAAAGCAATGTGCTAGTGAACTCTCAAAGCCTCTAACTAATATAATAAATTTAAGTTTCACGGAGGGTATCTTTCCAAATCTACTGAAATTATCCAAAATTATGCCAATACCTAAAAAAAATAACAGCAATGAACTTACAAATTATCGCCTAATTGCTATATTGTCTGTATTCTCAAAAATTTTTGAAAAACTGCTAGCTAAAAGAATTTTAACCTTTTTAGAATCAAACAATTTGTTCTCTGCAATTCAACACGGCTTTAGACAAAACAAATCCATAGTTTCTGCGCTGAGTGATATTTTACATTTTATTTACAAAAAATTAGACGAAGGAAAGCAGGTCATGGCAGTTTTCATTAACTTGTCAAAAGCCTTCGATTGCGTGGATCACATTATCCTCTTAAATAATATTGAGCAGTATGGACTCCTTGGAACGTGCAGGAAATTATTGTCGTCTTAGCTGAGTAACAGAAAACAGTTTGTAAATTATTTTGGAGGGAAATCGGACGAACTACTGGTTGAAATTGGGGTATCGCAGGGAAGTTTTCTCGGGCCGCTATTATTCTTACTTTATATTAACGATTTGGATATAAATTTATCCGCCTTTTCAACCGTATATGCAGATGATGTAACCATTGCTATAGGTGAGAACGATTTAGAAACGTTAAGATCCAAACTAACATCGAACATTAATTTACTAAGTGATTATTTTAAAGGCAAAAAACTAACAATCAATCAGGACAAAACTTTCTCGTTACAATTTCATCCTATATCAGCCAATTATTTCTCGAGTCCATATTTGAAAATGAATGGAAAAACCATACAGCAGGTAACCTCTTTTAAACTTATTGGGATACATATTGACTTATCATTAAATTGGAAAGTACCGGGTAGCCAAATTTGCTTGCTATTATAGAACAACTCGAGAACTAAGAGAGATACAAAAAAATTAACCCCCCTTTCTCGAGCTCTTTTTCTGGGACAAACCTAATGCCGAAATGCAAAATGGCCCATCTTCTTTTGTTTTTGAGATACTTATTAGCGAATATTCGATTTTTCAAATTTTCGATGCCTGCGGATATCTCGGTTATTTTAGATATTAGAAAAAAACAACTTATATGTTCTTCATACACTTTTTTAAAAAGAATGCAGTGGCGTAGGCAATATTTTAATAAGTTGATAAAATTTGGAGTTATGACATAAACTTGTAATTTTTTAAATGAAAATCGTAGACGCCTATGATTTAGTTAGAAAGATCATTTTTTTCTCTTTTCAGCTATATATAATATGTGTGGTTAATTTATTCGGCTTGACTATTTTTTAAGGAATCTTAGAATTTTTAAGGTTATTAACAGGTGCCATTTTGTTTTGGCATAGTGGGCGTAACTTCACAGTAATAATTGTTTCTTATATAATATTCCAGCATGTCGAATTTTTCATAATTTTGAAATGCCATTCTTGAAATTTAAAAGTATTCTAAAATTTCTAGGAAACAACTATTCGCAGATCAATTATTATAAGCGGTATAAATTACAGACACAAAGTGATAAATGCAGTTAGAACTGTCAATAACTTAAATTTAAAACAAAAGATATACGCCTACTACGCGAAAATGAAATAGGAGCTATTAATAACCTTAAAAAGTCAAAGATTTCATAAAAAATAGTTAAGTCGAATAAATTAACCACACATATTAAATATCGCTGAAAAGAGAAAAAAATGATCTTTCTAACTAAATCATAGCCGACTACGATTTTCATTTAAAAAAATACAAGTTTATGTTATAACTCGAAATTTTATCAACTTATTAAAATATTGCCTACGCCACTGCATTCCTTTTAAAAAAGTGTCTGAAGAACATATAAGTTGTTTTTTTCTAATATCTAAAATAACCGAGATATGCGCAGGCATCGAAAATTTGAAAAATCGAATATTCGCTAATATCTCAAAAACAAAAGAAGATAGGCCATTTTGCATTTCGGCATTAAGTTTGTCTAAGAAAAAGAGCTCGAGAAAGGGGGGGTTCATTTTTTTGTATCTCTCTTAGTTCTCGAGTTGTCCTATAATAGCAAGCAAATTTGGCCACCCGGTACATATAAACATGGTTTGCAATAAATGTGGTAGTGGATGTTTCGCTTTAAAGAGACTTGGCGGAATCAGCAATGAGCACACAGTAAAAACATTTTATTTTTCTAATATGGAATCAGGTTTTCGATATGGAATTATTTTTTGGGGTAACTCCACATCATCTGAAAGAGTATTTATTCCACAAGAAAGAGCCATACGGTCAATGCTTGGACTACAGTTTAGAGAATCATGTAAGCCATTCTTTATAAAACAAAGAATTTTAACATTGCCTTGTTTATACATTTTAGAAATTTTAAAATTTGTGAAAAATAATCCTTCCAAATTCAATCTACTAAATCAACATCATAATTACTCAACTAGACATGGATCTGACTTTCAATACGAAATACATAGACTTGAACTTTATAAACAAAATCCATATTATGCCGGTTCCATCCTGTATAATAAATAGTGAAATAAAGCAAATTGTAAATCATAAAAAATTTTTGTCAACTGTAAGAAATTATCTCGTTTTAAAAGCTTTTTACTCAGTAGATGAATACTTAATGTCTTAATTGGAAGAAAAGTTTGTAACTGTAACTACTAAATGTATCTAGTAATGTACGTATATTTATGTGTATATATGACATACATCTAGATTATTTTGTACCTTATTCCATTTTACTTTATGTTTGTAATTTCAAAGCTCTTTGTAAACATCAGACTTGTCCTATATCATGTTTATGATCAATTGGATTAATAAAGGTATTGTATTGTATTGTATTCAGTTAAAAATGTTAAAATTATCATCTAAAAGTAAATATTTAATTGCCCTAGTTTCCAAACTTTCGATCATTTTCGAGAAATTATGCAAATCAAGTGCTTAAATAATTGGAGTTGAGATAGATTCATCAGTCCAAACAACTTCTAAGAAATTTTCATTTTCTTGATATTTTATAAAATAAATAAATAAATAAATAAATTCACATAACCTGGTTTTTCTTGAACATGGCCTACTTGGAATTAATTAAATAAGGAAACATACAAATTTGGTTGGATCAACACCTAAAAGCTTAATAATAACTTAAAACCATTATAATTAAGTATAGGGAAAAGTATACAAACTACCCGTATTTATGACCATAGAATTCATTAAAATAAAAAATTAGGTGTTTCCATTTAAAAAATTGAGAATATTTGTTTTTTTTTTTTTAATTGGATATCACCCTTATACAACTAAATATTTTGTTAATATCATGAAAACTACATTTTAGAAATAGGGTCTATTATACGAGTGGCCGAAAATTTAATGTAGAATCCAAATATGGAGAAATATACAGGGTGTTATATACATTTTAATACATTTAAAATAAGCAAGTTGTATGTAGTTGTAAGTTATATGCAACCTGGTATTTACTACACAACAAAATTTCTAAGCTTCTGGGTGAACACACTATATATATATATATACCGGGTGTCCCGTTAAGCCTATCGACCGGCTGTATCTCAGAAAGTATATGTCCTACAGTTTCCAGAAAAAATTGTCTTAAGTAAAGTGGTGACGAAAATTTCAACTAAAATATTTTGAAGTTGCTAAGATGGCCAGTAGGGGGCATATTACCAATTAAAAATTGAAGAATTGCCATAACTCTAAAAAGTCAAATAGAAACACACGAATTTTTTAATGCATTCTGCATCTACTAGTCAATACCTAAAGCTTTCGTAAAAAACTTTTTGTTCTAACTCTTCAAATAACAAAAATAAAAACAAAAGAATAACGTTGCATATAAATCACAATAACTCCGGTTTGGATTATCCAAATTAAATAAATTTGGATTCGTTTCAAAGCTAATTTATAGTAGAATAAAAATATGATTCCAAATATTTTCGCAAGTTCTTCACCAAGCCACCAGATGGCTCTCTTTCTAAATTCTCACAACTGTTGATGTTTTCTTATAAATTTTAAATGGAATGACATATTTTTTGTTAGGGTAGTCTATTCTTTAATGGATTTGAAGAAAAATAGCGCTAACCGGAAGTCTCTATCGTTTTTCTAACAAAAGTTATGAATTAAAATGTATTCATTAGGTTTATAAATCGAAAACATTCAGTGAGAAATTTAAATCTTGCCAACTCCTAGTTACGATTTCGGTACAGGGACGGCGTGACAATAGGTTGCCGAGTTACCCGCCATATTGCGGTTTTTGTCATTTTACAAGGCTCAAAGGGCGCTTTTCAAAAAGTCGCTCCAAATCGTCGAGTAGGCTAAAGCCGGGCTGTCCTTTGAAATCTATCTCTGCTCTAACTAGTAAAAAATAATAATTGAAAAACAAATAAAAGTCGTTACATAAATACCTAACTGTTTTATTTGAGATGTTCAAAATGACCGCCATTATTTTGAATACACAAATCAATTACTCGGCGTGTTGATGATACAGCAGTTTCTACTTCTGCTACAGAAAGTGACTGTATTGCATTTTGTATGCGCAAAATCATGTCTTCCCGCGTTGTTGGTCTAGTCGTGTATACTATATCTTTCACTCTTCCCCATAAATAAAAATCTAAAACTGTTAAATCTGGGGACCTGGGAGGCCAAGCAAATGGACCACCCCTTCCAATCCACCTATCCGGAAACTGATTGTCCAAATACTGCCTTACATTACGGGCATAATGTGCCGGGCAGCCGTCATGCTGAAACCACATATTCCTGCGCGTCTCTAATGAAACATTTTCTAATAGAACTGGTAAGTGGTTCATTAAAAAGTCCAAATATCTTGCCCCATTCAAATTTTCTTCAAAAATAAACGTAATAATTGTTCCCTCGATAATACCACACCAAACATTTACTGAGAATTTATGTTGATGATCAATTTCCATCATCCAGTGCGGGTTATTGTCTGCCCCCAGTAATGACTGTTATGCAAATTTACCTTACCCGTGCTGGTAAACGTTGCCTCATCGGTCCATAAAATTCTGGACAAGATACCTGGATTTTCTTCAAACAAATAACGCATCCTTTGACAGAATTCTAGTCTCCTGTCAAAATCTAAAGCTGTAAGTGCTTGATGTAGTTCAACATGATAGGGATGCATTTTTTGACTTTTTAAAATGAGTTGGATGACTGACCTTGATACACCCAAATCTCTTGACATGTCTCTGATACTGGAGTGAGGATATGCTGTAACATACGCAAGAACGTTAATTACGTTTTCTTCATTTCTTGCTATTCGACGTCTATTGGCTGCTGTTATTGGCAAAACATTTCCAGTTTCCCTCAAACGTCTAGCAAGGCGGACAAAAACCATTCGGGAATGATGTCTTCTTTCTGGATATACTAAAGCATATTCTCGTGAGGCAATTACTGGATTTTCAAAACTTCGAAAAAATATTGCAAGCATATCATACGCCTCTGCGGCAGTGTAAGACATTATTGTGCAAAAGACAGTTGGTTTGATAATAACACACTAAAAGCACTTAACTAATCTCCAAAACAATTCGAAAAAGATAATTCAACAATGAAATATTGACAGATTTTAACATCTACTTGACAGTATCTAATACTTTTTGTTTCATAGTCTACTTGTTTTTTTATAATAATGCTGTAAGTATGTACCTAGCTCATTTATAAACCTAATGAATACATTTTAATTCATAACTTTTGTTAGAAAAATGATAGAGATTTCCGGTTAGCGCTATTCTTCTTCAAATCCATTAAATAATAGGCTACCCTAACAAAAAATATGTCATTCCCTTTAAAATTTACAAGAAAACATCAACAGTTTTGAGAATTTAGGAAGAGAGCCATCTGGTGGCTTGGTAAAGAATTTGTGAAAATATTTGGAATAATATTCTTATTCTACTATAAATTAGCTTTCAAACGAATCCAAATTGATTTAATTTGGATAATCCAAACCGGAGTTATTGTGATTTATATGTAACGTTATTCTTTTGTTTTTATTTTTGTTATTTGAAGAGTTAGAACAAAAAGTTTTTTACGAAAGTTTAAGGTATTGACTAGTAGATGCAGAATACATTAAAAAAATCGTATGTTCCTATTTGACTTTTTCGAGTTATGGCAATTCCTTAATTTTCAATTGGTATTACGCCCCCTACTGGCCATCTTAGCAACTTCAAAATATTTTAGTTGAAATTCTCGTGACCACTTTACTTAAGACAACTTTTTTCTGGAAATTGTAGGACATATAGTTTCTGAGATACAGCCGGTCGATAGGCTTAACGGGACACCCGGTATATATGAAATGTTCGGAAAGGCTTCCGCGGTCGTGAGTATGAGAGAAACTAGGTTTTTGGGTTGAACCGCGTTGGAGATGATTAGTGTCTCGACGTTTCGGCTCCCGTTTTGGAGCCATTTTGAAGAGATGAAGTATTAATAGTGGAGTTCTCTGAAGCCTCAATCTGCCTACTCTTCAGAGAAAGGGAAAGGGTTAAGATGTTGTGGTTCGATTCCGGGGCCTCAATCTGCCTACTCCCCAGATCTCACCACCGATCGTCTCTGAAGCCTCAATCTGCCTACTCCTCAGAGAGATCTGTCTACTGCTGCGACGGGGTGCGGTATTTATTGTAGTGGAGAGCGGGGTGGGGGAAGAGGAAGATCCTGCGCTGTGACTGTTGCTGGGTTGTTGGAGATATCGGAGGGATGTTGGAGGTGTGTTTGTAAGCTGGATACCAAAGGTTTCCATGTTGCCGGAAGTCGAAGATCGTCATCCCTTTTGTTTAGACAATTGGGACGCTTCTCGATCTCAATGGCTTCACGGATGATTCTGGATTTAAGGTTGGAAATGGGGGCTATGGTCTTGGCTTTGTCGAAATTTATGTTATGTCCTGTTTGTATATGATGTTTGGCTAGGGCTGAGGAAGGGTCGGATTTTCTGACTGCGAGTTTGTGTTCGTATGTTCTGAATGCGTCTGTTTGTTTGCCCGATATAGGTTTGTGAACAATCTGAGCATGGGATTTCATAAACTCCATGGGATTCGTTAGGAATAGTGTCTTTAGGGGTTCTTAGGAAGTTGGATAATTTGTGCTCAGGAGTGAAGATGGTTTTAATGTTTTGGGATTTAAGGATTCGACTAATTCTGTCAGTAACGCCTTTGATATATGGAAGGAAGGCTTTGTGTTGTTCAGAAATATTTGTTTGTGGTTTTGGTTGTGGAGTGGGAGTTGGGTTTTGGATTTTTCGTATTGTTCGGTGTATGTGGTTTCGGTTATAACCATTGTGCTGTAGTGCCAGTGTTAATGTGTCTAGTTCTTTCTGTTTGTTGTCGTTGTCTGTTAGTCGGATGGATCTTGTTACTAGGGTGCGGACCACAGAGTTTAGTTGTGATGGATGGTGATGGGATTTGGCGTTCAGATACCGGTTTGTGTGGGTTGGTTTCCGATAGACGGTGTGGGAGAAACCCTGGTTTGGAGTTTTCGTAATGAGGACATCTAGGAAAGGTAAGGAGGAATTGTTTTCTGTTTCCATTGTGAACTGTATATGTGGATTTATGCTGTTGAGATGACGTAGGAACGTGTCTAGAGAATCACTTCCATGTGGCCAGATAACGAAGGTATCGTCGACGTATCTAAGCCAGCATGTTGGTTTGAGTTCGGCTGAGTTTAGGGCTTGGGTTTCAAAATTCTCCATAAAAATATTGGCTAGGACGGGAGATAGTGGTGATCCCATTGGGGCTCCTTGGATTTGTTTATAGAAATTATTTTGAAATAGAAAATAGGTATTGGACATGCAGTGTTGTAATAGTGATAAGGTGTCGGAGGAGATATGATGTTTGTTTTTAAGAATATCTATTGTTTCTGGTAGAGGGATATTTGTGAACAAGGACACAATATCAAAGCTAACCAGAATATCGTCTGAGGAAATAGGATAGTTCTTGAGAAGATGGATGAAATGGACAGAATCTTTGACATAAGAAGTAGCTTGTTCAGCTAAAGGTTGGAGTGTTTTGGCTAGGTGTTGTGCTAGCTTTTGTGTGGGAGAGTTAAAGGCGCTTACAATGGGACATAGAGGAAGTCCAGGTTTGTGAATTTTGGGTAAACCGTATATTCTGGGTGTTCGGGAAGATTTTTCCTAAACTCAGCCGAACTCAAACCAACATGCTGGCTTAGATACGTCGACGATACCTTCGTTATCTGGCCACATGGAAGTGATTCTCTAGACACTTTCCTACGTCATCTCAACAGCATAAATCCACATATTCAGTTCACAATGGAAACAGAAAACAATTCCTCCTTACCTTTCCTAGATGTCCTCATTACGAAAACTCCAAACCAGGGTTTCTCCCACACCGTCTATCGGAAACCAACCCACACAAACCGGTATCTGAACGCCAAATCCCATCACCATCCGTCACAACTAAACTCTGTGGTCCGCACCCTAGTAACAAGATCCATCCGACTAACAGACAACGACAACAAACAGAAAGAACTAGACACATTAACACTGGCACTACAGCACAATGGTTATAACCGAAACCACATACACCGAACAATACGAAAAATCCAAAACCCAACTCCCACTCCACAACCAGAACCACAAACAAATATTTCTGAACAACACAAAGCCTTCCTTCCATATATCAAAGGCGTTACTGACAGAATTAGTCGAATCCTTAAATCCCAAAACATTAAAACCATCTTCACTCCTGAGCACAAATTATCCAACTTCCTAAGAACCCCTAAAGACACTATTCCTAACGAATCCCATGGAGTTTATGAAATCCCATGCTCAGATTGTTCACAAACCTATATCGGGCAAACAAACAGACGCATTCACAACAGGGTATACGAACACAAACTCGCAGTCAGAAAATCCGACCCTTCCTCAGCCCTAGCCAAACATCATATACAAACAGGACATAACATAAATTTCGACAAAGCCAAGACCATAGCCCCCATTTCCAACCTTAAATCCAGAATCATCCGTGAAGCCATTGAGATCGAGAAGCGTCCCAATTGTCTAAACAAAAGGGATGACGGTCTTCGACTTCTGGCAACATGGAAACCTTTGGTATCCAGCTTACAAACACACCTCCAACATCCCTCCGATATCTCCAACAACCCAGCAACAGTCACAGCGCAGGATCTTCCTCTTCCCCCACCCCGCTCTCCACTACAATAAATACCGCACCCCGTCGCAGCAGTAGACAGATCTCTCTGAGGAGTAGGCAGATTGAGGCTTCAGAGACGATCGGTGGTGAGATCTGGGGAGTAGGCAGATTGAGGCCCCGGAATCGAACCACAACATCTTAACCCTTTCCCTTTCTCTGAAGAGTAGGCAGATTGAGGCTTCAGAGAACTCCACTATTAATACTTCATCTCTTGAAAATGGCTCCAAAACGGGAGCCGAAACGTCGAGACACTAATCATCTCCAACGCGGTTCAACCCGAAAACCTAGTTTCTCTCATATATATATATATATATATATATATATATATATATATATATATATATATATTGGGTTATTCAGAACTCATCTATAAAACTTTGAGGATATGTGCATCCTTAAATAAGAAATCGATATCACCAAAAAAATTTTAATAAAAGTAATTAGGATTTCCCGTAAACAATGTTTAAAGTTATACCATTATAAAGGACTACGTAGATGGGCAACTGTCCTTCAACGAGATTGGATATACCACATTCCGACAGAAAACAGTAAACAAGTTTTTTGTACCTGGAACGCCTATCTATCTTTAAGTTTATTTTAAAGTAAAAACGCTGCAAATCTTTTTTGCGCCGGGTGCGCCGGTTTCTTTCGTGCTAGCTAGTTTGCATTGTCAGTCCCAAGGTCACTCCATTACAGTGGACCAGTATCCAGCGGCGTGCAAAGAAAAATTTTTAAATAGTTTTAAGACCCCGCCAAAAAATTTTTTTTTTGCACTACCACATTTGTACATGTATGTTGAACATCCCCAAATTTTATTTTGGATAGGTTCTGTATAACCCTGTATATATAGTGTGTCCACCCAGAAGCTTAGAAATTTTGTTGTGTAGTGAATACAGGTTGCATATAACACGTATATATATACGTGTGACGAACTGCGGCGATCGATCTCTCGAAAATTTGGTAGTTCGATAGTATACTAATGTCGATGAGAGCAATTCGGCTAAAATATTTTCATAACGGTGGCACTTTCGGTTATACCTGAAGTAGATATCCACTCGCTTATTTTAAATAAGACACCTTATACAGGATGGCCCATGAATAACGAAACAATCGAATTTTCGGATACTTACCAACTTTTTCTTGCAAATCGCTCGGACACGTCAATTAAGTTTTCGAGGGGGAAATATTTTGCGCATATTTTCAATATCGTAGTTTTGGCCCCCTAAGCGAGGGTGAGGCTCACCCTTAAAATTTTAAATGGGTAGGGGGGTCGAGTCAAACCTCATTTTAAAGCTTGAAAAAAGATCTTTACAATGCTTTTGAATTTGAGTCACTAGTTCTTGAGAAATTTAATTTTTAATTTTTTTTTTCATTTTTGCAAAATAATTGGAAACATTTCAAATTTCTTTTTCTTTAGATTGTAATATTGTTTATTACGTATTCCTTTACTACATTAATGTAGTAATAATCGCATGACCTATTATTTTCGTAAAAAAAAATGACAATTTTTACCCTTTCCGCGATAGAGTAAACCATTTTAAAAGAGAAGCAAAATAAACGACCAAAATTAAAATTGTTCTAGGCACACAGAAAATAGCAAAAGGAACCCTTGCTATCAACGTAGTTTTTGTTTAAAAAACAATTCATATCATTGCACACATTCCTTTTTTGTCAGTACAGACAATAATTGTTATTTTACGAAATTAAACGGAAATTTATACATCGGATTTCTTGACGATCAAGGTTATTACTACATTAATGTTTAAAAAGGAATACTTAGGGCTGGTTTTACAAGTCAGGAATAAGACAGGGAATAGGGCTATTCTCGGAATAACTAAAAAGTGCCGTTTTACAAGTACAAGTTAACCTTGGAGTAGCTTACACCGGAAGTAAACCCAGGAGTATCTTATTCCACCATTCCAAAGCAGTTAGGGCGGTTTATACTTGTGAATAATGAGGTGATCGGTAGAAATGTGATGAACAATATTCGCAGAAATAATTTAATTCGTGATCATTTTGAGAATCTACTATAGAACATTTATTAAGATAATTGTATAATTTATATTATGTTGTTAATGTTATAAAATATCTTTAATACACTAGGTACTTTTATATAGGAGGGAAAATCTGTAAACTAAAGTAAAATATAATACTTTACAGATGTTGGTATTGCTTAAATGGGAACCTACTTACATTAGGTTATTATAAACAGTTTTTATATGATATTCTGCATCTGAAATCTGAAAAGTACAGATTACCTGTAAATTACCTGGGCTTGAATTTGACCAAGGTGATCTACTGAGAATGAATCCTCTCTCTTAAATGTAACATTTGCAGGCATATAAATAAAATTTAAATCCAGATTTGTAGGAAAATGTATTAGTCTTATAATAAACATATTTTTTTCTTTAATTGTAAATAATTATTATTATATATTATACTACTACAACTACCTACTACTTTTGTACTTCAGACTCAATTTCTCTTTTAGAATCTGCATCTCTATATCATGCTTTTCTGCATTTCTTTTTTCTTCTAATTCATGCTCCTTTTTAAGGAGATCTATTTGAAGTGACACAATTAAGTTCAATTTTTTTATCCAGTAATAACTCATGTTTATTTTTGGCAGATCATCTAACATTCATATAATTGGTACATATAATTAAATAATATACCTATTAAACATAAGAATTCTTACCAACTATTTTTTTATGTTCTTCAATTAATGCAAGTGGAGCCTTGATTTCATTTGTAGTAAAATTTGAGCAGCGCACACGCTTTACCGAAAAGGATATTAAATTATTAATATTCTTTTTGAAAAATATGTAAATAAAATATATAAATTATATCAATAAATCGACGACTACTAGGCGCAAATCATTCTATTCTCATAATAAGTATGTAACTAATTATATTTGGCCGGCAGGTTTATCCTCTGGTTGTAAACAATTTGTCATGCGCAGAAAGAAATTCTGCTACCAACTTAAAACATTTCTTGACTATTCCAAGGAATAGCAATTCCGGAGTAAGATGCTCACAACTTTGTATTGTAAAACGGTTGTAGGTTAACCGATAGATAAATCGAAGAATAACTTTATACCTTGAATACTTATTCGGCTGATAAATCTGTACTTGTAAAACCGGCCCTTGGTCCTTTAGTCCTTAGTTAATATTGCAATCTAAAGAAAAAGAAATTCGAAATGTTTCCAATTATTTCTCAAAAATGAAAAAAAGAATAAAAAATAAAAAATTAAATTTCTCAAGAACTAGTGACACAAATTCAAAAAAGTATGCAGCATTGTAAAGGTGTTTTTTCAAGCTTTAAAATAAGGTTTGACTCGACTCCCCATCCCATTTAAAATTTTAATAGTGAACCTCACCCTTGCTTAGGGGGTAAAACTACGACATTGAAAATATGCGCAAAATATTTCCCCCTCGAAAACTTAATTGACGTGCCCAAGCGATTTGCAAGAAAAAGTTGGTAAGTATCCAAAAATTCGCTTATTTTGTTATTCGTGGGCCACTCTGTATATTATTTCATTTCTGGATTCTACGTCAAATTCTAAACACATTCTATGTACAATATCCTATACCTAAGTTTAACCATTTTTGACATATTTAAAATTTTATGTCAAGAATGACATTTGCGGCCAAAACATAATTACCAATTTTTCCTGTACGGAAGCCTTTTTATTTAATTTGTTTTGGTTTCCTTGTAAAAGGGGACCTACTTTAGTAGGCTTTATATATTTTGATAATTAATACAGGATGATCAAAAAAGAACAATAAAAATTTAATTGAAAAAACTATTAAGTCAATTTTTTCAAATGAAAACCCCCTATATTTGTAATTTTAACTTATTTAGCATTAAAAAATACGGGTACCTTTGTATAAGATTGTCTATTCCGCAAACTTGTAGTTTTCAAGGTATTGGCAATTTCACATTTTTCTATTGCAAAAATGCTACTTAAGCCTTTTACGTTAATTTATTCTTAGTTCGCCACACCTGCGTTAGTAAACAATGAAGTCCTACAGAAATGTCATTAAGTATTTGCCTTTTGACTATTATCAATAATCATGCTGGTGTAATTAAATTATCAAATCAAATCAAATCAAATTTTATTTATACATTAATCCGTAATCAATTTAACAATACAAGTAACATGCATCTAAGCAAAAAAATGCTTGTGTTTGCATGGCTACATAAATAAGTATACCATATATACAATTTATACAATTTAGACTATAATAAAATAATGAAAATTTTTTCTAAACAATTATCAGTATCGTTTTTTAAATATATCCTAACGCACATAAATAAATATGTTTTATCAGAAGTTACCAGAGTAGAGGTATGTACTACTATCATATAATATATAACATATAATAATAATATATAATAATATATAACATATATAATAATAATATATAATAATAATAACATATACAGGGTGTTTGTAGTGGCGAGATACAGTGAAATACACTGCAGTGCCCTCTTTGGGTCTTTGCTACTACCTGTCTGACAATTATTGTCTAATTGACAGACAGATAACGATCTGCAGAAAGCAGATGCCATTACAGCGACCTCTATTGTCTTTGAGGAAGACAATCCTACTTAATTATTGGAAGGAGATGCCGAAAACAACTACTCCACGGGCAATATGCCCCGACTGGCGTTGCATTACATCAACATCTCCATGGATGTCGCCACACCATGGAGATGTTGATGTAATGCAACGCCAGTCGGGGCATATTGCCCGTGGAGTAGTTGTTTTCGGCATCTCCTTCCAATAATTAAGTAGGATTGTCTTCCTCAAAGACAATAGAGGTCGCTGTAATGGCATCTGCTTTCTGCAGATCGTTATCTGTCTGTCAATTAGACAATAATTGTCAGACAGGTAGTAGCAAAGACCCAAAGAGGGCACTGCAGTGTATTTCACTGTATCTCGCCACTACAAACATTCACTATGCCCCTTAGGCAATCACGTCGCCAGATCATTCATCGATTCCAATACCTATGGCAGTCTGACGAGATCATAACAAGATCGAAACCGGTCATTGTCTGGTATTTGGTTTTGATGAAGGATGTGGCGACATCCATGGAGATGTTGATGTAATGCAACGCCAGTCGGGGCATATTGCCCGTGGAGTAGTTGTTTTCGGCATCTCCTTCCAATATACAGGGTGTCCACCTAGTGCGCGTAAGTCCAATATCTGGGTTAATAAAAGAGATAACTTAATTTTTTTTTCTACAGGGTTGTCTAATATCCCGAGCTGCACAAAATGAAAATATATTTACATATTCAGGGTGTTCAGTTTTTCCTGGACAGGTACCAACTTCGTTTTTCTAAATGGAAATATATATTTTTTATTGCTTTTTCGAACTAAACCCTTGATTTTAGTAGGACTTTCATCAGCCTTCCCTATACCTAACTTAAACTGTTTTTGAAATATTGACGGGTGAATATTGACATTTTTGCAACTTTGACACCCTGTAAAATCTAAACGGTTTGAGATCAAGCAAAACGGTTTGCACATTCCTATCTTAACTTTTCATAAGCTATCGTTTGGTACTAATTTCAGAATTATCCAAAAATTTAAAATTTTCTGAAAATTTTGAAAATTTTTAATTCCTGGATAAATTTGAAATTAGTACCAAACGATAGCTTATGAAAAGTTAAGATAGGAATGTGCAAACCGTTTTGCTTGATCTCAAACCGTTTAGATTTTACAGGGTGTCAAAGTTGCAAAAATGTCAATATTCACCCGTCAATATTTCAAAAACAGTTTAAGTTAGGTATAGGGAAGGCTGATGAAAGTCCTACTAAAATCAAGGGTTTAGTTCGAAAAAGCAATAAAAAATATATATTTCCATTTAGAAAAACGAAGTTGGTACCTGTCCAGGAAAAACTGAACACCCTGAATATGTAAATATATTTTCATTTTGTGCAGCTCGGGATATTAGATAACCCTGTAGAAAAAAAAATTAAGTTATCTCTTTTATTAACCCAGATATTGGACTTACGCGCACTAGGTGGACACCCTGTATATTATAATTTAATGTTTAGAATTAGGTAAGTACTAGATTAAATTAACAGAATAAACTGAGAAATAATTGGCTCTTTTCCTTTAAAAATATTTGAGTTTTTTTGGAAAACAATTTTTCATTATTAATTAGTTTAATAGAGAGAGGTAGGAGGTTGTAGAATTTTGGGCCATAATAGGTAAATCTTTGAGTTGTAGATCGAGTTTTTAGTGGAATATTTATATTTTTGTTTGTTACATTCCGAGTTAGATAATTATGGTGATAATTTATATCAAACAGTGCTTTATTTTTGTAAGTGAACATGAGAACTGCTTTCGCATAGAGTAAATTGATGTCAAACAATTAAATTCGTTAAAGAGTTTTTGGGAAGAGTATAATTTATTTTTATGCACAATTACTTTTATTAGATATTTTTGAGATACTTTTATTTGCTTTAAATTGATAGGATAAGCACTTCCCCATATTGCTATACCATATCGCAGAGTAGATTCAGCCAAGGCAAAATACAGCGCCCTCAATATACTGTTGGGCATTATATTTCGGAGATGGTAGAATTTCCAAATGAGCTTTCGTATTTTATTGTTTAATGAAGTAATATGGTCTACAAATTTTAAGTTTTGATCAATTATGATTCCTAAGTATTTTATATTAGCAGTTCTATTCATGTAATCCGAACATTTGCACTGTATTTTGTTTCCTAAAATGCATGTGTAAGTGTGTAAATTTAATCTCTCAACATCCGGTAAATTACTATCATATAAACTATAACACATGAACTTTTTTTTTCAAGATTAATTGTTAACATATTTTCTGAGAGCCATTGTTGCAATTTTGAAAACTCTACCACCGCCTTATCAACTGTCATCTGCCAATCATCCCCCTCAATTAAGAGAACAGTGTCGTCTGCAAACGCAACTATTTTGCCATCTAAATCCAGCGAAAGCAGTTCATTAATGTAAATGTTAAATAAAGTAGGTCCAAGAACCGTCCCTTGTGGTATGCAATGACTTATAATTTTTTGAGTACTTATTTCGTTGCCTATCTTTACACACTGCTCCCTAGAATTGAGGTAGCTGGAAAACAAATCATTTGATATTCCTCGTATGCCATGGTTGTTTAATGTATTTATTAATATAGCGTGAGACACTGTATCGAATGCCTTGGCTAAATCCAGATATATGACAATCCGTTTTTTATTATTTTCGATAGACTGGTATAACGTTTGTACTACCTCGTATATTGCGTTTTCAGTATTTAAATTTTCCTTAAAGCCAAACTGGCGGTTTGACAGCAAATTATTATATATTAAATGATCATTTAATCGGGTTTTAATACATCTTTACATCAATTATACATACGAAGATTATTTAAATTTGTTTTATCTATGGCGAATGTAACAAAGTTTTGTCGTGTCTGTTAAAAAGGCCATTTTTCGTAAATTTTGCTTTATCAGTCCAAATTATGTTGTCCAAAAATCCAAGATCGTCTTGTAACATTGTTAAAGTAAATTTGCAAAAAACTAACTCTTTTGGGCGAATCAGTCTCTTTTAGGTGTTGAACCATAGAAATGGAATAAGGGTAGAATTTGTATTTCCACAGAATTATATGTATCGAGTTCTTTAAAATTCCTGTTTGTAGGGCCACTTGCTACTTGTACATGCTTAAGGATGTTGTAGGATACGCTGCAAAATATTCCAAAATAACAATTTCAGTATTTTCATCATTGACAATTGGTTTTCTTTTATGAATTGTTGCCTTAATGGTGCAAAAATGTTTGAAATTCTGCATCATTTGTTTAACACTATTCGGTGACGGTTTGTTTTATCTGGATCATCCTGTATGAATAATTATTAAAATATCATACAAAGTCTACTAAAGTAGGCCCCCCTTTTACAAGGAAAAAATTGGTAATTATGTTTTGTTTAGCCTGTAAATGTCATTCTTTGAAAAAATTTTAAATATGTGAAAAAAGGTTAGACTTAGGTATAGGATATTATTCATGGAATTCGTTTAGACTTTGACATAGAATCCAAAAATGAAATAATATATAAGGTGTCCTATTTAAAATAAGTTGAGATCTACTACCAGTATAAGTGGAGGTCCCACCATTTTGAAAATATTTTACCCGAATTGCCTCCATCGACATTAGTATACTACCAAATTTTCAAAATTTTTCAATTGCTACTTTTCGAGAGATCGATTACCCCAGATCGTTGTGAGACACCCTATATATGTATGTATATAAGAACCAAAGAATTCCAAAATAGAAAATGATGCAGTCATAGAAAATTGATTATATATTACTATAATGACAAATTAATATCATGTGTTTTAATGTGAAACAAGTGTTTTTTTTAAACTCTTTTAATGCCAGAAGGAGGGTTAAATGTAAAGTCAAAATGTAGCAGTACCTATTCTAAACACCAAATTTTTTAAATAACCCCACAGTCTCTTAGGGGGACTAAGCAAGTTAAAAATTCTTTAACTGGTCGATAAATATGCGTGAGAGCTCCTTCCTGCATAAAAATCATGTTTTCAATTCGTTTGTGCACGTTTTGAATCCGTGGAATGGCATAAATCTCGTAACATGTGCAGGTATCGTTCACCAGTACCAATTACAGATTCGGCCTCTCCATTCTGTATCTTCTCAAAAAAGTATGGTACAATGATAAAATTAGATTGGAAACCCCACCAAACACTGACTTTCTTCTCATGAAGACCTTCCTGAACGATTTCATGTTGATTATCTGTTGACCATATTCGACAGTTTTGAGTATTGACTCCACCATTTAGAGAGAAATGGGCCTCATCTGTCCATAAAATACGGGAAAGCAATTTGGGTTCAATTTCCATCTGAGCCAATATTTGTAAAAAAAATCATACCTGATAGAAAAATCTGCATCACTTAATTCAAACAGCAATTCAAGTTTATAGGTATACATTTTTATTTATTGAATTTATTGAATATTTATATGCATTTATTTTGCGTAAAATTTTCCAAACCGTGGTGTATGGCATTTGCAACAATTTTGATATCGAATTCACACTACTGATTGCTAACAGATTAGTGTTGGCTATGTTTTGATTTTCCCTAAGATTTTCCCTAAGAACTTCTGCAACTTGGACATCACTAATCCTTGGTCTTCCTAATCTCGGTAGGTCAGTTACAGACCCTGCCCTATCAAATTTGCTAATCAAATTACGGTACGCTTTCATTTTCGTACGAAATCTTCGTAATCCACTAGTGTAATTTCTGCCGCATTCGCAATAATACAGGGTTCTCAGCGTCAGGGAAAACCTGAAAAACCTGAAAATGTCAGGGAATTCATACTCTGTCAGGAAACGTCAGGGAATGTGTCGATATTCGTAAAAAAATCAGGGAATTTTTTTGTCATCAGGGAAAAAATTGTTAGGTGGTCCCTGTATGTTAAGATTTGGACGCCCCATTAAAGCCAAAAATATTATTTAATGAAATTTAAATATTATTTAATAACAGATAAAACTGTTTTACTGTTTGAGTTTCCTTGGTATTTATTGGGAACTAAATGTTTTTATTAAAATTGTTTCGCCTAAAATATTTTTAATTAGAGATGGGTAAATTCCGGAAAATTCAAAACTATCAGTAATTTACCTTCGAAAGTTCCTGATTTTTTTTTCTTTAACTGGTTTTATTATGGCAAGAGCTTTCAAAAAATATCAAATACATAGGTTTTTACTAAATAATAGCAATATTGATTAAGCTTTCATAAGTTTTTTTATATTACCGACTCGATAGGTACCTATAGATATAATTATGATGCACCGTGCAAGTGATCCTTGGGCTAAATACTCAGTCAATACTCAATAATACTGTACTATAATATAAAAGATTAAAACTGAGGCAAAACAAAACATTTTAACATTTTAATGAAAAAAATTAAAAAAATTTCACTGTACAACCAAATATAGAGATCTACCCTCTGTACGACGATTAGGTACTAATACGAATACTAATTTTTCAGTTCTACATACCGTTAGTACCAATAATTTTTGCGGGATAAACATTTCCACCATGTCATACCATATATATTTTTAGAACATCCCAAAATGATATATTTGAAAAATCCCCTAATTTCTAGGGGAAATTAGGGGATTTCTATTTCTGCAAGGATTTGTCTGTCATCTAAACCGAGTTTTGTATCTCACCTAATGATAAAATTCATGGTAAAATTTGCTTTTTCATTAGTAAGATATTGATCATGTTCTAGTTGGGATTAAATGGAATAAAAAGTCTTTTCTATTCTGAAAGGATTCTACTATACCTACATTCTCTTTCCACTAAAGAAAAATTTCGAGATGTCGCTATTATATGAGTTTCAAGGATTTTCAAGTTAAAATATTAAATTATTAAAATATTAAAGTTTGAAGGTTAAAATCGGCGGGAAATTACAATTATGTGAGTATTTTACACAGTAAATTACTTTGAAATTTACTCGGGAAATATTCAAATCTCTTATTTATTACTTACAGTAAATTTCAAAATTCCGTATTTTAACCAACTGGCATTTTACCATTTGCCCATTTCTATATTTTAATAAATGAAAAATCCCTTTTCATGCCACTAGACAGGAAATTTTGTAAATATAAGTCAGGGAAAACCTGGAAATGTCAGGGAATTTGATATTGATAAATTGCTGAGAACCCTGTAATATTGTACTAACCCAATTCTTGTTTGTAGATCCATGTTATTAAAATTTAAAACGTTTCAATTTATGTTTACGTGAGTTTTAATTTGAGGACAATTCTCTAAATCGCAATGATTACGTTTGTGAACACTTGTATCAGCAGTTGACATGACAACTTTTTTGTTTTCCATAGATACAGTAAAATCCAATTATTGAAGCAACTAGATTCTATACTTTTTGCTACTGGCTTGATTTCTTAAAATTTTATAAGAAGACTATCCGATATAAAAAAATTACGCACTAAATGGATACACTGTATATATACAGGGTGAATCACGAGTATTGCTATGTATTGGGATCTTTTTTTTATTTGAAGAGATACGAAGTTGGTTAAATTAGAGAAAAGATGAGCAAGTATCAGCACTAAATAATGGTCATAGAAAAGTGTTGAAAAAACCAGAGGTTCTCAAAATATTTAGCAAAACAGTAAATTTCCAAAAAAACTTAAATTAGCTCTAGCTCCGTTAGTTATAGAAATTTTCAAAAAAAAATTTGTTTCGTGCATACATACATAATTATACCGGGATATCAAAAATTATCTTGGTCAAGGGTGGTTGTGGAATGTAAAACGTGTGTCTTACTTCGACAATTTTGACAGCACTTGACAACTTGACAATTTTCGAGAGCACTTCCCAAACATGGCAATATTAGCGGACAATTTTTATGCGTGCCTTACAAATTGTGTTGAAGTGTTTCGCGAAACTGGTTGTGTGACTCATAAAAAAGGTGCTGGTAGACCAAGAGTTCATACAGAAGAAGTTGTCAATGACGTTCGTCAACGTATGGAAGAGGGGCCTGCAAAACCTTTGAAACGTCTTTCTCAGGAAATTGGACTTTCTTCTGGAACATGTCATAAGATTTTAAAGAAAGACTTGAACATGCATCCATATAAGATGCAAGCACATCAAGGTCTTCTGCCCGCAGACCACCCCAGATGCCTTGCTTACTGCCATTGGTTTGTTAATAATTTAATGAATGACGATCTTCTGGACTTAACTTTTTTTTCTGACGAAGCGTGGTTCCACCTTTCGGGATACATCAATTCTCAAAATATGCGAATGTGGAGCAATGATAACCCTCATGTTTTTACTGAATCGCCACTACATGCTCAAAAAATTGGTGTTTGGATGACAGTTTCTCGCAGAAGAATAATTGGGCCAATTTTTTTCGATTTCACCATCAACGCAGAAAGGTACAGACACAACTTTTTGGCTGAATTTGTGCAACAGTTAAACGATGATGAACTTCGGGACAGTTATTTCCAGCATGACGGTGCAACAGCACATACTACACGAGAAAATATTGCTTTCCTCCGCGAGTTTTTTGATGACCGGCTGATAAGTTTGCATACAGAAGTTGAGTTTCCTCCGAGATCACCTTGTTTGACAATTATGGACTATTTTATATTTCCTTACTTAAAAAACAAGATTTTCGCAACTCCGGTAAATAATTTGCAAGAACTGCAACAAAGAATTGTTCAGCAATGTGCAACCATAACGCCAGAAATGCTGCAAAACGCTTTTCATAGCATGAGGAGGCGCGTCAACTTGTGCATCGAACAAAACAGGGGACATTTCCAACAATTACTGTAATTTAGTTTTTCTTGTTACTAAAACCGTTATTTTATAATTTGTAGTTCATTATCGTTTTACAACTGAAATAAATAGGTATGAAATTTGTAGGTTATTGATGATGTCAGTGTGACAGTGACATAATTATTTCAAATTAAAGTAAGACACACGTTTTACATTCCACAACCACCCTTGACCAAGATAATTTTTGATATCCCGGTATTTGCTTTAATGCAACCAGAATTTTTTTTCGCCTACTAGATTCTGATATATGAATATCAACTTTTGTTTTTCTTATGGACGTCATATTAGAATTTGTCATGGTTAGATAGAGAAAAAATTAAGGAATCCGGCAATGTGTCACACTTAGGGTTTTGAATAATAATATAATAATATAGTCTTTATTAGCATCGCTAAATAAAATACAATAACATAAAATAAATACATACAATCATTGTATCACAACAGAACAAAGTGGGAAAAAAAAAAAAAACAATTAAATACCTATATTCTATAACTGAGCCCACAACTAAATTTGACAACGATTCCTTACGTAATCTGCACATTTCTTTTTAAATAACCCTAAATTTGCACTGTTTTTAACAATATTTGGTAATTCATTATATTTCCGTAACCCTTTATGAAACAAATTATTCTGTCCATACGTAGTCCTAACAGATGGAATATAAAAATTATTTTGATTTCTTGTGAAGTGATCATGCACATCTCTAACAAAGGAACAATTGTCAATCAAATGCTGCGGAATCAGCTGGTGTAACATTTTATAAATAAATACTAAACTGTTCAAAAGAATAATTTGTTTTACACTAAGCAACTGTAATCTATCTAACATAAGTTTTATACTGGTATATCTATCACATTTAAGTATCACTCGAAGTGCTTGATTTTGCTTTTTCTGTATCACAGATAGCTGAGTGTCGTTTAGTAGGAACAATATTGTTGAACAATAATTGAAATGTGGATAAATAATCGTTTTATATATTGTTAGCCTTGTCCACTGACTCAGATCATTCCCTATTCTACCCAATAAATTAACTTTTTTTGCTATTTTTTTTGTTATATACTCTGAATTATTTGAGAAAGTTAATTGGTCATCTATTATGACTCCCAAATATTTGAATTCCCTCACTTGATCGATCTTCTTGCCACCCAATAACATAGCTCTACCATTATTTGTATCAATTGTATTATATTTGTTTTTAATAACCATGTATTTTGTCTTGTTAATGTTCACCTTCAGATTATTATCATTAAACCATGTATTCAGGCTTTCCATAGCTCTATTCAGAATTTGTAATGTTTCCCCGACATTATTTCCAACAACGTAAATTAAGGTATCATCAGCAAAAAGTTGAATATTGCAATCTTCCACATGTTTTATGATGTCATTAATGTATAAAATAAACAAATTGGGACCGATAACTGTACCCTGGGGTACTCCAAACTTAGTATCCCTTTCTGAGGACATGACGTCACCATACTTAGTTCTTTGAGATCTATTTTTTAAGTAATCATCCAACCATTTTAACACTATGCCTGAGAACCCCAACTTCTTCAACTTCAATAGTAATAGCTCTCTATTTATTGTTTCAAATGCTCTTCGAATATCTAAAAATATCACCCCTATAATAAATTTATTATTGAAAGCATTTTTCCAATCAGCTAAAATTGTTTGTAAAGCACTTTCACAAGAGTTATTTTTCCGAAACCCTGCTTGATATTTAGATAACAAATTGTTGTTTTCTACGTATTCCACTATCTGTTCATTTACTACCAATTCTAACACTTTTTCATAGACAGGGACCATATTTACAGGCCTAAACTCTTCACATTTGACTGTATTTACTATTTTCTCTATTGGTCTGATAGTAGATGTTTTCCATGTTGTAGGAAAGGTTCCTGACTGTAAAGAGCTATTAATTACTTGCAAAAACTTATCGCCACATGTTTCAAATGCCAATTTTATTATTTTTGTGTTGATTCCATCTGTACTACTGTTCTTATTATTCATTGCGTTAACAATTTTCCGTAATTGACTTAATTCCAATGATTTAAATCTTTCTAATGTACAGTTGTTTATTTTCTCCATTTTTTTTAAAATGTCTTCGTAATTTTTATTTACATTTATATCTTTTGTTATTTCCTCTATACTATCAAGGAAATACGAATTAAATTTTTCTGCAATATTTAAATCACTTGTAATTAATTTGTTGTCAAAAATGATTCCTTCTTGCTTAATTGACCTTCCTCCATGTAACAAATCCTTTAAAGTTTTCCACATCTCTGCTGAGTTGTTTCTAACATCATCAATTTTTTCTTTATAATAAGCCTCTTTTTGCCTCCTTATTAGTGACACCACTTCATTTCTTTGATATCTAAATGCAACCCAGTCTTCATCTTCTCCTGTTATCACCGCTCTATTATATAATCTATCTCTCCTTTCTATTTCTTGTTTAATATCATTTGTCCACCATTTTTTGTTACCCCATTTACCTTTAACGACAATTTCTTTTTCTGGTGCATGTTTATTTAAAGTATTTGTCAACCCCTGAATTAGATCATTCGCAAGTACTTCTGTATCACTACTATCTGATTCCCATTTTATATCAAATAAGTCCATTTGGAACTGTAGGTCGTTGAAATTCATAAAATCTCTACTTTTAACTCTTTTATCTGGTATTTTATGCTTATCCTCTATATCCACTGTAATCACACAATGGTCTGCAATGTCTGAATGTAATTAAGGTCTATAATTAGTTGTTTAATTTTTATTAATCATAACATTTAGCATCAATAACATAAATGAATAAAACAATTGAATAGAGTGTAACAAACTGACAAATGACTTTAAATTAATTTAAATATATGTCCACCATTATTTTGTAGACAGCTGTTGCAGCGACTGAAGACACCATCAACAGCCTTCCTAATTTGTCTCAGTTGCAATGATGTAATTTACCAACGAACTGCTTCTTCCAATTCCTGTATTGTTTCATAAACTGTGTTGTAGATGTTTTCTTTTAGATATCCCCACAGGAAAAAATCGAGAGGTGTGAGGTCGTGTGATCTTGCTGGCCACAACACTGGACCATTGTTGCCTATCCATCTCCCTGGAAATCTTTGGTTTAGATGTTCTCTTACAACCTGAGGGTTGTGGGCGGGAGCACCATCTTGTTGGAACCATCCTATCTTTCTCAGTTGTGCTAGAGATAACTCGTCAAGTGCATCTTGAATGTCATTTTGAAGGAGGTGTAAATATCCCTGTCCGTTCAAATTATGATTCAAAATAATTGTACCAATAAATTGATTGTCAATTAGACCGCACTACACATTAACCGAATTTAATTTGGGTCCGGACTTCTTGAAGATTCTCCTGACGCCATAGTACCTCATTGTGTCTATTGAAAATTCCACAATTGATAAATATGGACTCATCCAATACGATTGGTTTGTCCAAAGGAATTGGACGACCGCCAGAAGTTTCTGTCAATTGTGAAATTTTCAATAGGCAGAATGAGGTACTATTGCGTCAGGAGAATCTCTGTCTTCTTCAAGTTCGTCAACCTTAAATTCGGTTTTAATGTGTGGTGTGGTCAAATTGATAATAACTTTAGTGGCTCAATTATTTTTAACCATAATTTTACTGGGCAGAGATATTTACACCTCCTCCAAAATGACATTGAAGAAGATGCACTTGACGAGTTACCTGTAGCACAACTGAGAAAGATACGATGGTTCTAACAAGACGGTGTTCCCGCCCACAACACTTAGGTTGTAAGAGAACATCTAAACCAAAGATTTCTAAGGAGATGGATGGGCAACAATTTTCCAGTGTTGTGGCCAGCAGAATCACTCGACCTCACACTTCTCGATTTTTTCCTGTGGGGGGTATATCTAAAAGAAAAAGACATGGTAGACAATTTGAATATTTAAATTAATTTAAAGTTATTTTTCAGTTTGTTACATTCTATTCAATTGTTTTATTCATTTATGTTTATTGTTGTACAATGTTATGTTAATAAAAATTAAACCACTAATTATAGACCTTAATTAGATTCAAAACTCAAGTGTGACACATCGCCGGATTTCTTGATTTTTTTGATTTCTTGATTTCTTGATCTAACCACGTCAAATTCTAATATGGCGTCCATAAGAAAAACAAAAGATTATTATATTCAATATCAGAATCTAGTAGGCGAGAAAAAATTCTGGTTACATTAAAACAAAGATATTGCTGCATGTATGTACGAAATAAATTTTTATTTGAAAATTTCTATAACTAACGGAACTAGAGCTAATTTAAGTTTTTTGGAAATTTATTGTTTTGCTAAATATTTTGAGAACCACTGGTTTTTTCAACAATTTTTCAGGACCACTATTTAGTGCTAGTAATTGCTCAACTTTTCTCTAATTTAACCAACTTCGTATCTCTTCAAATAACAAAGATACCAATACATAGCAATACTCGTGATTCACCCTGTATATATACAGTGTATCCATTTAGTGCGTAATGCTTTTATATCGGATAAGCTATAACATATAGAGAAAAACGTCAAATACAAAAGTTGCTTGGTTGCCAAATGCAATTTTTTTTAAAAATATTTACAACTGTACAGTGTGCTTCATAAAAGCGATACATCTTAAACATAACTTTTTTTAAATGGGACATTCTATATTTTGTATCAGTAGTTGATTACTCTGTTCATTGTTTGTTTAACCCAAAATTTTGTTTCTAATCTGTTGCGGCGTTGCCATGTTATAATTTATTTGCTTAATTTCTTTACTTTTGAAGGATCATAATAAATGTATAGCAGTTTAATCATTACCTTTAATTTGACAAATATTTTTTGCACACTGGGGTAGAATGGACTTACAAATACCTTTCAAATGTTTGCGAGGTACAATGAAGTACAGGGTGCTTAAATTTTACTTTCAAATTTTCATAGGTTTAGACCTAATTTACTCGACTTTTTCAACTATATCACTCTGTTAATCTTAAAATATTTTTTTCTTTGCCGTGTTATATTATTTTGAACGTGTTTAGTAACAATGAAACTGTATTACAGTAGGCATTACAGTAAAATACTTATGTATTGGAATGAAAAAATAACGTTAACAAATTATAGATCGTGGAAAAAATACAAAATAGAATACTTTAAACTAGCTGCTCGAAATTTCTTCCATTTTGAGCTATGCAAGCTTCAATGCGAATATTAAAGTTTTCTCTGACATTGAACAAAGTCTCAGGTGTTATATTTTAAAATTCTTCTCTAGTTCTTTCTTGCATGTCATCTATGGTGGTAGCAGGTGTTCGATAAACATTAGATTTTACGTGACCCCATAAAAAATAATCCATGCTAGTCAAATCTAGAGATCTAGCAGGCCAGTTGCTTGCCCCCCCCTCGACCTATCCATTTTTGTGGAAAATTTTATTCAATATGAGTTCGTACTTCTCTATGAAAGTGTGCAGGAGCACCATCTAACTGAAACCACATGTTTCGTTTAAGTTCAGCCGGAACATGCTGCAGTAAATGTGGCAGATCTTCTTGTAAAAACTGTAAAAATCTTTCTCCGGTCAGGGGCTGCTTAAAAAAGTGTGGTCCAAACATAATTATCAATTATACCTCCCCATGCGTAGACCGACCATTTATGTGAAAAATTTGCAACTTGACCAGCAAGAGAGTTTTCAGTAGCATGGAAATTTTGGCGATTTTCAAAACCATCTCGTTGAAACGTTGATTCATCGCCAAACAATACATATTTAAAAGATAACGGGTTTTCACTTACTTGGATTTGTGCCCATTGACAAAACATTATCCGCCTTTCAAAATCATATTCTGAACGTTCTGAAGTTCTTAATGAAGTTGAACATGGCAAGGGTGGAATTTGTTTTTCTTGAGTGATTTTGTTATTGATGATTTTTTTACATTTAGGTTTTTACTTATTTCCCTAACACTGAATGATGGATCCTCCGTCATTGACAAACCGATTGCAAGCTCATTTTGTTCTCGTTCTTTCGTAATTAATCTTAATTAATCTTTTAAAACATATTTCCTGAGGGTGTTTTCTTTGGGAACAATTTTGGGCGTATACTCGTGTGGCTAAGAAACAGTTTCCATGGATTTCTCCTAAAATATACACACCATGCTAATCAATTCTTCTTGTGAATAATTCATTTTAGAAAATACTGAAAAGTACTTCAACAACCAAATGTCAACACTAAAGTAAATGACATTAACACGTTTATTTATTTTTTTCATAGATAATATTTTAGGATGTATAAGCCACCTATTTAATAATTGTTGCGGATAATAATAAAATATTTATAATATTAAATTTTCTATTTAAGGTCTAAACATGAGAGTACAATAAAATACATGGTAGTAGGTACCACCTTTAACACTATTTAGATTCAAGTAAAAATTTTATGAGAATAATAAATATTTGAAACAAATACTTGTAATATGGCAACGGGACAAAGAACAAAAAAAACCTATTTTACGATTGTAAAGGATTTTCGAGAGGTTTCAATTTCTGAATACAGGGTGTTACATTTGAAAAAATCGAGTAAATCAGGTCTAAACTTATGAAAATTTGGAAGTAAAATTTAAGCACCCTGTACATAATTGTACCTCACAAATATTTGAAAGGTGTTTGTGAGTCCCTTATACCACAAAGTGCTAAAAATATTTGTCAAATTAAAGGTAATGATTAAACTGCTGCGCATTTATTACGACTACACAAAAGTAATGAAAAGTAAATTTAGGGTTGAACAAACAACGAACAGGGTCATCAATTACTGATACAAAATATAGGATGTCCCATTTAATAAAAGCTATGTTTAAATTGTATCGGTTTTGTGAATCACACTATACAGCCTTATTCAGAACTCATCTGAAAAACTTTGAGGATATGTGCATCCTTAAATAAGAAATCGATATCACCAAAAAAATTGTAATAAAAGTAATTAGGATTTCCCGTAAACAATGTTTAAAGTTATACCATTATAAAGGACTACGTAGCTGGGCAACTGTACTTCAACGAGATCGGATATACCACATTCCGACAAAAAACAGTAAACAAGTTTTTTGTACCTGGAACGTCTATCTATGTTTAAGTTTGTTTTAAAGTAAAAACGCTGCAAATCTTTTTTGCGCCGGGCGCGCCGGTTTCTTTCGTGCTAGCTAGTTTGCATTGTCAGTCCCAAGGTCACTCCAATACAGTGGACCAGTATCCAGCGGCGTGCAATGAAAAATTTTCAAAATAGTTTTCAGACCCCGCCAAAAAAATTTCTTTTTGCTCTACCACATTTCTACATGTATGTTGAACATCCCCAAATTTTATTTCGGATAGGTTCTGAATAACCTTGTATAGTTGTAGATATTTTTTAAAAATTGACATTTGGTAACCAAGCAACTTTTGTATTTGACGTTCTTCTCTCTCTCTCTCTCTCTCTCTCTCTCTATATATATATATATATATATATATATATACAGAGTGAGTTTTATGTATGGAACGCCTCAATTATCTCGGAAACGGCTTGCCCGATTTTTATGAATTTTGGTTTATAAGGGTTTTGTAATATGGCCGATATTATTGTGGCATTTACATTGTTGTCAGATCTTTCGTTTTTCCGGAAATATACTGAAATTTGTTATTTCAAATGGATCACCCTATATATTTTTTTGTTTTTGAAATCTCTAAGAAATTTAGAATATTTTTCATGTAATGTTCCCTATACCTAATTGCCATTATTTCGGAGTTACAGCTACATTTGCAATATCTCCGCCGAAGTTAAAATATTACATCAGGGCGGCTATGTCTGCGACAAAAACAATTTTGACGTTTTAATAAACTATTATTGTTGGTGTTTATTGAAAGTTACAATGGACCGTTTATCTGAGAAAGAACGAATTGAGATTTTAATGATATTAGGATATGGTGATGTGCGTAGAAGTCAACAGGAAACGTGTAATATCTTTAATAATTTATATCCTAATAGAAATCCCA
Organism: Pogonocherus hispidulus; assembly: GCA_963924545.1. Classification (NCBI taxonomy): domain Eukaryota; kingdom Metazoa; phylum Arthropoda; class Insecta; order Coleoptera; family Cerambycidae; genus Pogonocherus; species Pogonocherus hispidulus. Next base: position 60,034,550 of record OZ004692.1, read on the forward strand.
TAGGATCTTTTGAAAACATAAAGTAAAGGCAGTTACAGCTGATGCTCAAAATGTTGTCCGTTTACTTCCATACAAGAAGCCATGCGATGTTTAAAACTTTGCAGTACATTTTGTAACATTCCTGACTGCTCAATTCTTCTTATCTCTGTGGTAATCCTATCTTTTAATTCCTGAATATTGGCAGGTTTGGTTTTATAAACAATATTTTTTAAGTGACCCCGCAGGAAATAGTCTAAAGGATTCATGTCGGGTGATCGCGGGGGCCATTCGATAAAACCACGCCTTCCAATCCATCTTCTGGGAAACACATCGTTTAGGTATTGCCTCACGTCACGCGCATAGTGAGGTGGAGCTCCATCTTGTTGCACCCAAATATTGTTATTTGGGACATTGTTATTGTCTGAAAGTTTCAAATAATAAAATTTCTAAATTAACAGGCAATTGAGAATACTTACTTAGATTTGGAAATAACCGAATAACCGAGCCAGATCAGGTATAATATTATTCTGTAATAAATTTAAATACGCCGGACCATTTAAGTTTCCTTCAATGAAAAAAGGACCAATTATTTTGTCGCCTATTATTCCAGCCCATACATTAATCTTTTGTGGAAATTGGGTGTGGGATTCTCTCATCCAACGAGGATTGTTACGTGACCAGTATCTGCAATTATGCCGATTTACGTTTCCATCAATTCAAAAAGTGGCCTCATCGGAAAACATAACATTATTTAAAAAATTTGGATTATTTTGATCGTAACATTTTTCCATCATTGTGTCGGCAAACTCTTCACGTCTATCGAAATCATCATCTGACAACTCTTGAACCAATCTTACTTTGTAAGGATGGAATTTATTGGCATATAAAATTTTCATTATGGATGTTTGAGAAATATCAACTTCCCTGGATATTTGTCTAGTACTCAAGTGTGGATCTTCTTCTAACATAACACAAACATCTAAAGATTTGTCTTCAGTTGTTGCAGTTTTTATACGCCCTGATTTCGGTAAATCTTTTATGGCTCCAGTTTGGTTAAACTTTTTTAACAACTTACTCACAGTAGATCTTGTTATGGGATTTCTATTAGGATATAAATTATTAAAGATATTACACGTTTCCTGTTGACTTCTACGCACATCACCATATCCTAATATCATTAAAATCTCAATTCGTTCTTTCTCAGATAAACGGTCCATTGTAACTTTCAATAAACACCAACAATAATAGTTTATTAAAACGTCAAAATTGTTTTTGTCTCAGACATAGCCGCCCTGATGTAATATTTTAACTTCGGCGGAGATATTGCAAATGTAGCTGTAACTCCGAAATTATGGCAATTAGGTATAGGGAACATTACATGAAAAATATTCTAAATTTCTTAGAGATTTCAAAAACAAAAAAATATATAGGGTGATCCATTTGAAATAACAAATTTCAGTATATTTCCGGAAAAACGAAAGATCTGACAACAATGTAAATGCCACAATAATATCGGCCACATTACAAAACCCTTATAAACCAAAATTCATAAAAATCGGGCAAGCCGTTTCTGCGATAATTGAGGCGTTCCATACATAAAACTCACTCTGTATATATAAATATACAGGGTGTCCACCTAGTGCGCGTAAGTCCAATATCTGGGTTAATAAAAGAGATAACTTAATTTTTTTTTCTACAGGGTTGTCTAATATCCCGAGCTGCACAAAATGAAAATATATTTACATATTCAGGGTGTTCAGTTTTTCCTGGACAGGTACCAACTTCGTTTTTCTAAATGGAAATATATATTTTTTATTGCTTTTTCGAACTAAACCCTTGATTTTAGTAGGACTTTCATCAGCCTTCCCTATACCTAACTTAAACTGTTTTTGAAATATTGACGGGTGAATATTGACATTTTTGCAACTTTGACACCCTGTAAAATCTAAACGGTTTGAGATCAAGCAAAACGGTTTGCACATTCCTATCTTAAGTTTTCATAAGCTATCGTTTGGTACTAATTTCAGAATTATCCAAAAATTTAAAATTTTCTGAAAATTTTGAAAATTTTTAATTCCTGGATAAATTTGAAATTAGTACCAAACGATAGCTTATGAAAAGTTAAGATAGGAATGTGCAAACCGTTTTGCTTGATCTCAAACCGTTTAGATTTTACAGGGTGTCAAAGTTGCAAAAATGTCAATATTCACCCGTCAATATTTCAAAAACAGTTTAAGTTAGGTATAGGGAAGGCTGATGAAAGTCCTACTAAAATCAAGGGTTTAGTTCGAAAAAGCAATAAAAAATATATATTTCCATTTAGAAAAACGAAGTTGGTACCTGTCCAGGAAAAACTGAACACCCTAAATATGTAAATATATTTTCATTTTGTGCAGCTCGGGATATTAGACAACCCTGTTGAAAAAAAAATCAAGTTATCTCTTTTATTAACCCAGATATTGGACTTACGCGCACTAGGTGGACACCCTGTATATATACAGGGTGTCCACCTAGTGCGCGTAAGTCCAATATCTGGGTTAATAAAAGAGATAACTTAATTTTTTTTTCTACAGGGTTGTCTAATATCTGGACACCCTGTATATATACAGGGTGTCCACCTAGTGCGCGTAAGTCCAATATCTGGGTTAATAAAAGAGATAACATAATTTTTTTTTCTACAGGGTTGTCTAATATCCCGAGCTGCACAAAATGAAGATATATTTACATATTCAGGGTGTTCAGTTTTTCCTGGACAGGTACCAACTTCATTTTTTTAAATGGAAACCTATATTTTTTATGGCATTATCGAATTCTACGTAAAAAATTAGTGGGACTTTGTGCATAACACTGCTATTGAAATATTGATAGTTTTCGAGATATTTGACTTTTAATTTTTTTTTCTTATGTTTCGTCACTTCTAATAGTTGACATAATTATGGTTGTATGACAGCTAGAAATTATTTTTTTTCAGAAACTGTAGAGTGAAGATGGCTCTTTCGAAAAACGTATCAAAAGTTGACCTGCGATATACAGGGGGCAACAGAAATCGTGCCAAACCTGATGGTTTAAAATTTAAAAAATCTCGACTTTTTCAAATGGAACACCCTGTGTTTTATGATTTCATTAGATGCCTTTCTGTAGACTCTACAATTTTATAATAGCTTTCCCTATACCTAAGTTGCGTAGTTTTTGCAAAAAACCCACTTTTATGAAAAATACCCGATTTGCGCACTCCTTTGACGGAAAAAATATTGTAAGGCTATTTATTTTTATAAAATGTATTAGTTTACACTTCTTAAAATAAAAATAACTGAAAAATTTAGATAATTTCAGTTTAATAAACAAGCCTTTATGGAAAGTTACCATTTATTTGTAAATAAAAGTAAAAAATCATATAAGCTCTACATGTAATTAAGAATTAGCAAAACTGGCGTCTGCTTTAGAAGAAGTTCATGGGAATTATTTGCTAGCAGCACGTATTTATAGAGATTCCCACGTGCTGACTGTTTTGAAAATGTGAAAGAAAGATTTGAAAGAACAGCAAATGGGAATTATGAGAAAACTACCAGGAGACATGGGAGTAACAACGATAATATTTAGTTTAATGTTGTGGTTTCTGCTGTTGAAAATCCAAAAATATTAGTATCAGAAAATCAGTAGAAATCTTGGAGTTTTCAAAAGTTCGACAAATAAGATATTGAAGAAGAAGTTTCATACGTATCATATTGAAAACCAAACGGTGTTACCGTAGTTAGAAAAATTATTAGTGAAATGGATGAATATACATAGAGTATTGAAAAAAGAATACGCAATACTCATACAAGCAAGCTAACCTAAAGTAAATGCTCAAAATGTCCACCGTTGTTTTCAACACAAAGCATTAATCTACGACGAAAATGAATGTGAACATTTCTTAACATTTCGGGCGTTATGGTTAGAAACTCATTTTGGATCTTTTCTTTCAAGTCTTGCATATCCGTTGGTGGTACTTCGTATACTCGCTCCTTGATATAACCCCACAAGAAAACGTCCAGAATATTTAAATCAGGCGAACGTGCAGGCCAAGGAACTGGACCACCACGACCTAACCACTTATTTGGATATACGTGGTTTAGGTGTTCTCTAATCTGAAATATGAATAGATAATAGGAAAAGTACTACAACAATAAAATAATCACAGTACCGCCAAAGTGGAATGTGGAGGGGCACCATCATGCTGAAACCATTGTTGAACCAAATAATCAGCGGGCATATTCTGTAGCTGTAGAAGGGGAAGTTCGTTTTGCAAAAAATGCAAATACACATTGGCATTTAAATTGCCTTCAAAAAAGTACGGTCCAACAATATGTTTTCCACAAATTCCAGCCCACACGTTCACTTTGAAACGATGCTGATTATCTAGTACCCTCAATAATCTTGGATTATTGTCAGCGTAGTGATGAAAGTTGCGACGATTGGGTAAGCATGTGTTTGAAAATGTTGATTCGTCAGTAAACAAGACATTCATAAAAAAGTTTGGACTTTCCTGAATTTTATCCAATGCCCAGTGGCAAAATTGCAGGCGGTTTAGGTGATCTTGAGGTAACAGTGCTTGATGGTTTTTAATATGATACGGATGAAAATTATTCTTCTTCAGTATCTTGTTTGTCAAGCTTTTGGAAACTCCAAGATTATTACTGATTTTCCTGACACTAATATTTGGATTTTCAACAGCAGACGCCACAACATTAAACTGAATATCGTCATTGTTACCGTCATGTCTCCTGGTAGTTTTCTCATAATTCGCATTTGCTGTTCTTTCAAATCTTTCTTTCACATTTTCAAAACAGTCAGCACGTGGAAATCTCTGTAAATCTGGATTATTTGCTTTGTAAATACGTGCTGCTAGCAAACAAAATTTCCATGAGCTTCTCCTAAGGCATAAACCATTTTCACTAATTCTTCTTTTGAATAGTTCATTGTATGCACGCTTAGTACTTACTCTAAACTCGTACGTGAATATTCAGTAAAAGAAGAAATGACATGTAAACTGATTGTCACAAATTTTATTGCGTGACAGACGCTCACTGCGTTTTTCCCGAGAAAGGAACGTGCGCAAATCGGGTATTTTTCATAAAAGTGGGTTTTTTGCAAAAACTACGCAACTTAGGTATAGGGATAGCTATTATAAAATTGTAGAGTCTACAGAAAGGCATCTAATGAAATCATAAAACACAGGGTGTTCCATTTGAAAAAGTCGAGATTTTTTAAATTTTAAACCATCAGGTTTGGCACAATTTTTGTTGCCCCCTGTATATCGCAGGTCAACTTTTGATACGTTTTTCGAAAGAGCCATCTTCACTCTACAGTTTCTGAAAAAAAAATAATTTCTAGCTGTCATACAACCATAATTATGTCAACTATTAGAAGTGACGAAACATAAGAAAAAAAAATTAAAAGTCAAATATCTCGAAAACTATCAATATTTCAATAGCAGTGTTATGCACAAAGTCCCACTAATTTTTTACGTAGAATTCGATAATGCCATAAAAAATATAGGTTTCCATTTAAAAAAATGAAGTTGGTACCTACCTGTCCAGGAAAAACTGAACACCCTGAATATGTAAATATATTTTCATTTTGTGCAGCTCGGGATATTAGACAACCCTGTTGAAAAAAAAATTAAGTTATCTCTTTTATTAACCCAGATATTGGACTTACGCGCACTAGGTGGACACCCTGTATATATATATATATATATATATATATATATATATATATATATATATATATATATATATAGAGCGAAGATACGTCAAATACAAAAGTTGAAAAAGTCGAGTAAATTAGGTCTAAACCTATGAAAATTTGGAAGTAAAATTTAAGCACCCTATACTTCATTGTACCTCGCAAACATTTGAAAGGTATTTTTAAGTCCATTCTACCCCAGTGTGCAAAAAATATTTGTCAAATTAAAGGTAATGATTAAACTGCTGTACATTTATTATGATCCTTCAAAAGTAAAGAAATTAAGCAAATAAATTATAACATGGCAACGCCGCAACAGATTAGAAACAAAATTTTGGGTTAAACAAACAATGAACAGAGTAATCAACTACTGATACAAAATATAGAATGTCCCATTTAAAAAAAGTTATGTTTAAGATGTATCGCTTTTATGAAGCACACTGTACAGTTGCAAATATTCTTCGCTATGTATATATATATATATATATATATATATATGTATATATATATATATATATGTATATATATATATATATATATATATATATGTATATATATGTATATATATATATATATATATATATATATATATATATTACAGTGAGGTTCAAAACTCTGGAACGCCCCAAATAACTTTCAAAATATTGTTTTTTTGCAAAAACGCTCAGACACGTCAATTTTTGATTCTACTTTTCTGTATTTTTGAGGTATTGATTTATTTGTACAGTGACGTATCACTGAGGTGCAAAAAAAAAATTTTCTTTTAAATGGCATCCCCAATTTTTTATTCGGAATTCATGAAAAACACATTTTTTTACGTATCTTTGACTAAAACTTTACAGAAGAAAACCTTTATAGGGTTACAGAAGAAATTTTTCGATATAAATGCAATTTACAGTTAAAAAAACCTACAAATGTTCTCTAAATTTAAACCGAGTAGGTTCTGGAATTTATTGAAACCAAACAATATCATTGCTTCATCTAATGTCAAAATTTTAATTTGTTTAACACGTAGCAAAATTTAAATCCATAATTTTGGTTTTTCATTGTTATTACTTTATTGTTTATCTCGTATTATTCATCTAATAATGTCTGTTTCGGAGAAAGAACGGATTGAGATACTTATGATGGTTGGTTACGGGGATAGAAGGAGAACTGCAACAGAAGTGTGTGAGCTGTTTAATAATACTCATCAAGATCGACCACCAATTGTGCGTTCAACAGTGAGTAGAATTATTAGTAAATACACAGAATATGGTCACGCTCGTGATTTACCAAGAATAGGTCGTACCAATATTGGTGAAAATACTCAACTTGACGTTTTATTATTAGTTCAAGAAAATCCCCGTGTTTGTACCCGCCAAGTTGCCGCAACCATGGACATAAGTAAAAGTTCTGTTCGCAGGATTTTACTTAAACATAAATATCATCCGTACAAGGTAACACTGGTTCATGACCTTTCAGAAGACGATTTTGATCGTAGAGTACAATTTTGTGAAATCATGCAGGAACGTTGCAATAACAATACCATCTCAGTAAAAAATATTATTTTTTCTGATGAGGCCACTTTTTGTCTTAATGGGTCCGTCAACAGACAAAATTGCCACTATTGGGCAACACAGAACCCACGGTTGATGCAGGAATCCCACACGCAATTCCCTAGAAAAGTTAATGTTTGGGCGGGAATAGTAAAAAACAGAATTTTGGGACCATACTTTTTTTATGGAAATTTAAATGGGAAAGATATTTGGAATTCCTAAGAATGGAGTTATTCCCGACTTTAATTGATTTATTTTCAAATGCGAATGATCCAAATTCAATTGATGACCAGATATGGTTTCAGCAAGATGGTGCTCCACCTCACTATACTCTTCCTGTTCGTACTTACCTAAATGAAGTTTTTCCTAATAGGTGGATAGGTCGACGTGGTGCAATAGAGTGGCCTGCTCGCTCCCCAGACCTGACCCCAATCGATTATTTTTTATGGGGCTACGTTAAAGGTCTAGTGTATGAGAGTAGGCCAGAAAATATTGATGAATTAAAAAACAGAATCCAGCAAGTAATAGAAGACATTCCGCCTGATTTTATCAATAATGTTCAAAATGGATTCATCTCTCGTTTAGCTTATTGTCAGGCAGTCAATGGACAACAATTTGAGCATTTGATTTAATTGTAATATTATTGTAAGTAACCTAATTTTTGATATTTTGTTTCAATAAATTGCATTGCATTTATATCGAAAAATTTCTTCTGTAACCCTATAAAGGTTTTTTCTGTAAAGTTTTAGTCAAAGATACGTAAAAAAATATGTTTTTCATGAATTCCGAATAAAAAATTGGGGTTGCCATTTAAAAAAAAAATTTTTTTTGCATCTCAGTGATACGTCACTGTACAAATAAATCAATACCTCAAAAATACAGAAAAGTAGAATCAACAATTGACGTGTCTGAGCGTTTTTGCAAAAAAAACAATATTTTGAAAGTTATTTGGGGCGTTCCAGAGTTTTGAACCTCACTGTATATATATATATATATACACAAGGTTCGTTCCTACATCCGAAATGGATACTGAAGGTACCTTGTCACATCATATGCTGTCACATCCGGTTTGCGGATGTGACAACGTTTCGCCTTATTTTTCACAAATATAGCTTATAGAACTCATCAGAAGCCTAAACTGAAATTTTCGTCTGGAGGTAAAAAAGTTACTTGTATATCTACAAATTTGATTTTTAGTTCAACTGTAGACCGGTGGCGCTGGTATCGTTTTCAATCGTACAACTGACAATACCTTGCCACATCCGCCTATATATGATATTTCTTGCAGTATATAAGGCATGTTGTTACATCCAGATATTGGCAACGTCGCGTGCCAGATATTGGCAAATGCCTGTTCATTCAGATAAAGACGATTTCGTCCAAAATCATGTTAACTCCGTTCGAACGTGGTTCAGACGGAGTCCATTATTTTTTACTTTAGTTATGAATTTTGAGATTATTATAATTTGGATACATAAATTATATTATAACCATAATTTAAGTTACTACTATTGCCTTGATCAATTTTGATAAACATTCAGATATTTAGGCTTCTGCAGGTATATAAAAAATTAATGTGTTAGTATGAAAATATTTTTAGAACTTGTTAATTTTCCTAGATTTGTAAAACAGATAATTCAAGTAATCTAAAAAGTGTATTGCAGACTGGCATCTTAATATTCTAAATAAAAATTGGCAATTGTCTTAAGATAATGAGTTACCTACGAGTTTAATTATTGCCTTAATACGTGTAAATAGTTAAATCGTTGAGTGACATTTTTTTAAATTTAAAATTACGGGTTAAAATAAGTATTCTTTGAGTATGATTTCAAAACTTTATTAACAATTGCTGAATAGGTACGTTGTTTAATATCTTGTTAGATTAATAACTATTATAACATTTTACATCTTTCTTTATATAGGAATTAAGCCAAAAAGTTAAAATTAATTAAATTAAGTTAATTCCTATATAATGAAAGATGTACACAGTTAAATAAGCCAATAAATAATATTAGAAATATATTATAAAAATATTATAACATTACTATAAATAAGTAGAACATAATACCTACAATTAATTAAACTATTAATACAAACACAAAAATATAAATACAATAATACAAATAAAAAGGATTTGAATATGAACAATTATAAATATTTTTCTTTCGTCTGTGGAATTGTGGTCATCAACTGTAAAATGATATTTGTTATTACACGTGTTTAGGTTTATTAACGCTTTAGAGCGAGCGAAGTTTATTAACGCGCTCTTAGTTACAATTAAGGAAAAATGTTGTAATTATTTATTGCTATTGCAATTATAATTATTTTCTTTTCAGTTATTTTTTAACTTGATAACTAAAATGTTCGTGTGGAACATGCCTTATATTTTATAGAAAATTATTTAACATTGACGTAGTTTTCCATATAACACCAAAACATTATATTGCACTCCACGCGCGTTTCGCTAACCAAGTTGGCGTTCAGTTCACTATATTACACTGGAGCATTTGATCAAGTAGGTAGTATTTAGGTAATCATATATTTTCATCAACAGTTGAAGGTTTGTATGTAGAAAAGAAACGGTTCGATTTATATTTCTTTTTTTTATAAATTGTTTTATTTTTTTAGCGGAAGAGAAAGTTTCTTGTCGATGAAAGAACCAAACTCATTTTTTATGGATCCAATTGTCTTATTAGTCTACCCTAAAAGTAATTTAACGTAACTGTAAATGTTTCTGTTTTATTTTTTAAACTTACCCCTTTTTTTATACATTCTTTTTTAGTATAGTCTTTATAATCTTAATTGAAACTGCATAAAAAATTCCGACAAACGACACACGTGCGTAAACAAAGAGGCCGTCGTCGAGGTGCAGGTGTTTCTTTTGTCGGAATATTTTTTACAGTCTCATTTGACATTACATAAACTATAACATATATGTTGTTGGCACGTTTATTTTCACCATCAAAATCTGTAAATAATAGGACTTATTAGCTAAGTATATGTAATATATACATATAATATAGTGCTATTAATTAAAAATCAAAGACAAACGAAACAAAATAATATTTTTTTCATGCAATACGTAATCACTTACCTTCATTATTTCCGTTGCATAACACAACTACCAATTTTCCACTTGATACAGGTTTCATCTATTCTTATCTTGGCTCTTTCTATATATACAATAAGGACCACAAAGCAAGATACACGAATATAACAGAAAATCAACCAAATCGCTCAAGTCGCAAATACTGAACTGAATACTTTTTGCAATATGCAGATATATAAATAAACAGTAAATGTAATAAAATTACTAACGTTAGGGCTATATACCTTTGCACAATACTACATCCATTCCAGGTGGAGAATTACCAGGTATTTAAGGTCGTTCGTTAAACATTGTAATAAAGAATTAGCATAGTTTTCTACATTTTACAGCATTACCTATTTGGTTTATTACGAAATACAAATATATTGTTAGAAACTAACTACGTGCTTAAGCACTAATATCGGATACTTTTATTATGATGTACTTTGCTATTATATTATTGGGATCTAGATTTTGCGACGCATTTGGTTAATATAAACAAACTAGTTTAACAAATCCAGGAGTATTAGATTTGAAAGAAAAAAGTTCAAATTTTATATTGTACAGATGTCTGCAGCATTGTTTATTGTTATGTATTGAAATACTTTCTACAAAAAATGATATTGTAACGTACGTAGGGCTTCCAAAATTAGTACAATTGTACTAGATTCAGTACATTTACTATTTTGATACTATTATTGGTAGGTTTGTGCTCCAATCACATCTTTAGAATAATTTTAATAAGAATCTCTAAAAGAGCAATTACCTACTATTTTTGTGCAGTAGAACACTTATTGAATATACGATTTTATACGATTGAAACCGTGCCATTTTTAGCAGAGAATGAGGCCAATAATGACTATACATCTTGTATACATATATACAAGGTGTTTTTGAACGACCGTCATTTAGCCGAATCTCGGAATCTAGTTGGACGTGAAAATTTCAACAAGGGGTTTTAACAAATTTTATATTCAATGAAAATATTTTGAACTGTAACTCAGTTCCGCTTCTACCGGAATCTCATACTAACTTTATTATTTGAAATACGAAATATATAATATATCTAAACCCTGTAATATAATAATTTGTTTTAATTGCCGGCGAGCAGGTGGCTCAGGGTTTAATGTCTCGATCGCTCAACCCAGAGGTCGTGGGTTCCCCATTCCACCAGAAAATTTTTAAAAATAATCTACTCGCAGAATAAAGCTTGTTCGCAGGGATGGGTTGGCAACCATCCTGGCGATGGCCTAGGATGGCAAGGATGTGAGCTTGATGTTAGTGTGACAGATTAAAATCGGTTGATGCCCCCGACTAACGAAGTCGTCTAGGCGTCGTCTTGAGGCGCAAATGCGGGCCGCGAAATAATAATATGCCGCCCCTTCCCACGCACGTCTCCGAATTTTGGGCTAATCCTTGTGATTAAAATAGGGGTAGAGACATTATTATTATATTATTATTGTTATTATTATTATTAATTATACGCTCAGTTTTAGTTCAGTTTCACGAAAAGTGTTATGCAAAGTATGATATAAAATTTCACAGAAAAGGTCAAAACTTACTAGGTTCAATAAAATAAGCGAAAACCAAAATATTAATAACAACATCGTAAAAACTAAAAGAGTTATATAAGAGCATATCTAAAATACTTTGTACACAATTAACTGCTGCACCTAACTGATCTTATTATATTTAAAGGGTTTCCTATTTAAAGAAATGTGTTTCTAATATTAATATTGCTACAAATAGCAGAAACGTTAGTGTCAATAACAGGGAAATAACAGTTTCATTTACATATTTTGTGAAACCATTGTATAGTTTTTAAGGTTGACATTGTTTAAAAAAAAAATGAAAATTACGATTTTCTCAAAAACCATTGAGACAAAGTATACTGTTTTCTGCTGAATGTGCGCCTAAAATTTTATGTACAATTAAAAAATGTTATTATAAACAGGTTGTTCCATTTGAAATAAGACAGTATGAGCAAAGATTAGAAAGACCTAGATGTACAAAGCTTACGGGAAAAGTGCAAAGCCAAAGTGAGTGGACAACAAACTTCACTTCAACCAGATTAAACTCAACTATGAAAATGCTTAATTTTAATAGCTAGTAAATGATGTAGGTAACTATTCACCCTAAATTCAACGCTAAAATATATTACCATTGCAATAAACAACTAGGTATAGTATACATAAACTTTGGTGGTTGAGTTTCTAGTAGAACCAGAAGTGCGCCACGGTTGAAAATACTTTCAAAATATCTTTCAACCCCCAGAACAAATTTTCACGAATAACGCCCAAGTAGATTCCGATTCCGAGATTCGGCTAACTGACGGTACAAGATAGTGAAGGTGCTCTGTAACATCCGAAGATTTGGCAACGTCGCTGGAGGTGACAACAACGTACCAGTCTCTACTCATATATAGATGTTGGAAGTGATAACGTATCCTTAGTGTGCACTATATATCGCAAAAAAATAAAGGGGAAATTGTTTCCCCTCGCTTGAGATTCTAATTCTGGAAGATCCCCTCGTCAAGAATATATCTAATATATATGGGTATATAAACGGGAAAACCCGGATGTGAGGACGTCTCTTGTGTCACACGGATGTGGTAACGAGCTCTCAAGCAATATATATATATATATATATATATATATATATATATATATATATATATATATATATATATATACAGGGTGAGTCAGTTTATACTAGCAGAACTCTGGCATTTGATAGAGCACCTTATTTTAAGTGAAGTTTGTCATATAAACATATGTCGGGAATCGCTTCGTTTTTGAGATACAGGGTGTCAAAGTTTTGATTTTTTTTTAGTATTTTCCACACAGCGCCTATAGTTTTTAAGATAATTTATTCAAATTTTTACCATAGATTACTTATGATGGTTCACAAGTTTTGACATATGTAAACAATTTAAAAACGTACAGGGTGATATTTTTTTGGAGATCAGGCCCCCTTTTACCATCCAGAACTTTTTTGTGGTACGCCACTGAGCGCTTATTTGCTAAAATTTGGATTCCACATTCAATTTAGAAAAAATTTCGTCTTTTGCATTTTTATCGTAGCTGTAACAGTTGTCAAGTAATTTGAAGAAATCTCTGAAAGAATATGTTATTAAAAAATATATTTTTATTAAAATTTTCACTAAAAACAATAATTATTGTCAAACGAAAGTTCATTAATCTAAATTGTCAAAGGTTACATACTTACATTACAACTTTTGCCACTAGTTATTTATTTTTTGTAGCATTTCAGAGACTTAATAACTAAGTAAAATAATTAAGAACTAATAATAAACCAAGGCAAATACAAATAACTTTACAAATAACCCGAAATAATTTTTTTCAAATTAAAATTTTCAGTGTGATCCATTTTGTTGGATACATAATCGGCATCGCGTTTCAGTAGACCTTCTTGCTGAAACTAAGTGATGAACTCTTATGTCTTCGCAAGCATGCTTTATACACCCTCTAAGATCGTCAACATCTTGAACAGGAGTGGCATACACTTTTTTTTTAAAAAAGCCCCCACACAAAAAATCCATTGGTGTTATAGTTATATTTGGGGAACCTGAGGGCCGTGCGATTGGACCTCCACGTCCAATCCACCTCTCTGGGTAATTGTCGTCTAACCAAGCTCTTACATTTTTTCCAAAATGAGCTGGGCAGCAATCCAATGGAACCAAGCTTGCTGTCTTAAATTTAGAGGGATATCTTCCCACATATTAGGATGCTCGGTTTCTAGAAACTCTAAGAAGTTTTGTGAACTGACCCTTTCTGGCAAAAAATATGATCCAAATAAACGATTTTCAAAAATTCCTACCCATACGTTAATGCTAAACTCATTTTGGAATTTTCTTGGCCTAATAGCACGTGGATTTTGCTCTACCCAAATATGTTGACTTTTGAAATTTACTATCCCACGTCGGGTGAAGCAAGATTCATCAGTCCATAATACGTTGGATAAGAAAGTTCTATTATTTTCTAATGTGTGAAGGATCCAACGACAAAAATTCACTCTGCGTTGTTCGTCGCCAGGATGTAGACCTTGGTTTATTATTAATTCTTAATTATTTTACTTAGTTATTAAAAGTCTTTGAAATGCTACAAAAAAAAATAAATAATTAGTGGCAAAAGTTGTACTTTAAGTATGTAACCTTTGACAATTTAGATTATTGAACTTTCGTTTGACAATAATTGTTTTTAGTGAAAGTTTTGAAAAAAATTTTTTTTTAATAAAATATTCTTTCATAGACTTTTTCAAATTACTCGATAACTGTTACAACTACGATAAAAATGCAAAAGACGAAATTTTTTCTAAATTGAACATGGCATCCAAATTTTGGCAAATCAGCAGTCAGTGGCGCACCACAGAAAAGTTCTGGACGATAAAAGGGGGCCTGACCCCCGAAAAAATATCACCCTGTACGTTTTCAAATCGTTTACATGTCAAAATTTGTGGACCATCATGGGCAATCTACCGTAAAAATTTGAATAAATTATCTTAAAAACTATAGGAGCTGTGTGGAAAACACTAAAAAAAACCCAAAACTTTGACACCCTGTATCTCAAAAACGAAGCGATTCCCGACATATGTTTATATGACAAACTTCACTTAAAATAAGGTGCTCTATCAAATGCCAGAGTTCTGCTAGTATAAACTGACTCACCCTGTATATATATATATATATATATATATATATACAGTGTGGACCATTTTGGTAATCCATGTCTTGGTATCTTGGAAACTATAAGAGAATAAGAGATAGGAAAATAATTAAATGGGGAAAGTTTTAGGCAGTTCTGTTGTATTGTACAAAGGTGCCTTTTTTGCATAGCCAAAAAGACACTATTTCGAATAATAATCCTGATGTTTATTTCTCTTTTACATACTCTTGTTGACGATGTTGAATTGTTGTTGAAATAATGTATTATTTGACTGTCCCGGTTATTATTGTCTTTTGCATAGTTCGTAGCATGTGGCTTTTCAAAACTTCCAAACATTCTCAAATTTGTCATAAGTTTAAAAAAATACCGTTTATTTGGTGGTTGTCTTTCGGGATAATTTCCAATATAACTGTTTAAAGCCACAGTTGCATTTCTATTATTTTTAATAAAGCACTCCAACATATCACTTTTTTTTTCATTGGATTAACGCAAAACCATTTGGACGATTTTAATACAAGTGTCATTCTAACTGTTAACAATTAACTCTATGATTAACAGTAGTTTAAAATAACAAGCACTTTGAAACAAATGAAAATATTTTTAGTGTCATGGACATTCATATACTACTAATGGTGCTTTTCTTCGTATACACGTGGGCATTACTATAATTTTTTCACTCAACGCGATGACATCAATGATAAGCTTTTACAAAAATTTGGGACTATTCTATAATAGTTTCGAAAATTATGCGGTGTTGCCAGATTTATTAAAAATATTAAAATATTGATTTTTGAGGTTATTTTTGAAATTTTTTCTTACTTTTATCATTAAAAAGTCAAGAAAATGCTCTATTTGCTCAGCCTAAAATTCAATATGGCGCCCATAAAAGGAAAGTTGATTATGTTTTTTCGCAACCGAAACATCACAATGAAAATTTAAATATGCAGTGAAATTCCTCGAAAATACTTGCTATGAAAAACTGTGTTCAGATGTTAAAAATTCCTCTAAATAAAAACGTTACAGATGATATTCGAAAACAGCACATTTCCTTTTTTCAAAATGACTCAAAAACCCGAAGAACTAGGACTGGTCTGCAAGCGCTATTGAGTTAGCAACAGAACTATCTAAAACTTTTCCCATTTAACCATTTTCCTATCTTTTATAGTTTCCAAGATAACTTATCATTACAGGAACTCGTGAAAATAGATTTTATATTCTAGCTGCGGATAACCTGCTTCACTGGTTTAAAGCAAAGTCTGTGCTTACGGGTGTAAAGTGAAATATACGGAAACACTCGTCTATATATATATATATATATATATATATATATATATATATATATATATATATATATATATATATATATATATATATAGTGTGAGTCAATAAGAACGAATTCTATAGTAGCTCCTTAAATAAGGGGGATAGAGCAAAACATTGAAAAGCAGACTTATTCTATCACTTTTTTTCTACAATCCAAAATTATTTTTAGATATACAGAGTGCACCGTTGAGCGGTTGCAGCATTCAACATTTGTTTTTTATATGGAACACCCTGTATTTTATACGAGATTTTTATTAAGCTTAAAATTCCCTATACATTGGTGCCCCGCTTGCTGGTGATGTATGTGGGGTTGCCAAGTTTTTTCGGTTTTTCTAAAAATTTGGGGAAAAACATAACCTTGTAAAAAAAATCATAGTAGCCTTGTTTCTGATAATTAAAGGTTGAGATTCGGTATTTAGATAATCAAACCCTTATACTATAGGTAAGCCGATATCATCGTAAAATTATTTGCTTGTACAGGGTGTTTTTTCTAAGCAACTGAAGTGGTCTGAATATATTGTGTAAAAACTCGTTTTTCTTTTATGGAACCCCCTGTATATAATAACACCAGACAAAAGAGTATTAAATAGGCTCTCAAATGATATATGGTTTGCTATATCTAACTCTAATAGTTTTCAAGAAATTCAAATTTATACAAATATGGCAGTGATTTCTTTGACATTTAATTATTTATTTATTTATGTAATTAACTATTTCAAGAAAAAAACACATTGTCTAAAATTTTTCTTGTATGAACTATATTTTATATCTCTTAAACACCCACCGGTATTTCCGTATTTTCAAAAACACATCAGTTAAAAAATTTATAGGAACCTGATAAACATTGAAAAATATATTTTTAAAGTAAATCAAAGAAACAAAATACTAAAAAAAAATAATGAGGGATGAAACAACATAATTTTAGATGCCCACAAACTGAATTCATCAATTTCTAATATAACATTATATAAGTACTGCTGGAAATGTCCGCCACCTTGAGCAATGCATAGTGTAACACGTGTCACAAAGGAGTCTCCAATGTTGGTGAGCATTTGCCTGTTTACATGTGCAAACGAGTTTCTTATTCTTTCTCTTATATCTTGAAGTGTTATAGGTGGGGGGTCTGATAGACCATATCTGTTATAAAGCCCCAGTTGTGCTGAAAATCAATTTCTCTGATCACATGAGGGTTTTGATCACTATATTTTTTCTTTGGGGATTTAAAAAAAATATGGTTTATCAGACCCCACACCCATAACACTTCAAGATATGAGAGAAAGAATAAGAAACTCGTTTGCACATGTAAACAGGCAAATGCTCACAAACGTTGGAGACTCCTTTGTGGCGCGTGTTACACTATGCATTGCTCAAGGTGGAGGACATTTCCAGCAGTACTTATAATGTTATATTAGAAATTCATGAATTCACTTTGTGGGCGTCTAAAATTATGTTGTTTTATCCCTCATTATTTTTTGTTAGTATTTTGTTTCTATGATTTAATTAAAAAATATATTTTTCAATGTTTATCAGGTTCCTATAAAATTTTTTAACTGATGTGTTTTTGAAATTAGGGAAATACCGGTGGCTGTTTAAGAGATATAAAATATAGTTCATGGCAGTAAGAAAATTTAAAAAACTACAGTTTTGAACAAAACAAGAAAAATTTTAGAAAATGTGTTTTTTTCTTGAAATAATTAATTACATAAATAAATAAATAATTAAATGACAAAGAAGTCACTGCCATATTTGTATAAATTTGAATATCTTGAAAACTATTAGAGTTAGATGTAGCAAACCATATATCATTTGAGAGCCTATTTAATACTCGTTTGTCTGGTGTTATTATATACAGGGGGTTCCATAAAAGAAAAACGAGTTTTTACACAATATATTCAGACCACTTTAGTTGCTTAGAAAAAACACCCTGTACAAGCAAATAATTTTACGATGATATCGGCTTATAGTATAAAGGTTTGATTATCTAAATACCGAATCTCAACCTTTAATTATCAGAAACAAGGCTACTATGATTTTTTTTACAAGGTTATGTTTTTCCCCAAATTTTTAGAAAAACCGAAATAACTTGGCAACCCCGCATACAAGACCAGCAAGCGGAGCACCAATGTATAGGGAATTTTAAGCTTAATCAAAATCTCGTATAAAATACAGGGTGTTCCATATAAAAAACAAATGTTGAATGCTGTAACCGCTCAACGGTGCACCCTGTATATCTAAAAATAATTTTGGATTGTAGAAAAAAAGTTATAGAGCAAGTCCCCTTTTCAATGTTTTGCTCTATCTCCTTTATTTAAGGAGCTACTAAAGAATTTGTTCTTATTGACTCACAGTGTGTATATACAGGGTGTCCCATTGAAAAGTATCACATTTCGTCCCCTTATATCTCCAAAACTAAAAGAGATATCGGGATGCGGTTTATACAGAACGACTTAGGATTTTTGTAAGTTTTTTTGGCACTGTTGCCAAATCTCCAAATATTTTGGTAAATTTTTTATGAAATACGCTCCTCTTTGGAGTAAAATTACTTGCTTATATTAAATGGAACACCCTGTATATTTTATCATAATCAGAAAGCCTAATCACTCTACTTTTCAAAAAGGTATGTATTGTTTACATTATCTTGAGAATTGGAGTCACAAAATTAAATTTGTTAGAAGTAGAAGAGGTACTCTTATTTGGGTTATTACGAATGAAAAAAATACCTCCTTTTTTGTAAAGTTATTTTTAAGTTTTTGTACACTTATTTTAAATAAAATACCCTGTATATTTTATTATTTTAAAATCTCTGATCAAACTTGATGCTTGACTCCATTTGCTTTTTAAATGAAAAGAGATAAAGAGAAAAGAATAATTCTTTAATAATCGGTAGGAACGATTTTTGTTAACAATAAAGTACAATGACAGTAATAAAAATAACAGATAAAATAATCAAAATAACGATATAAATAAAAATTACTTGAATAAGTTAGAAAACAATTTGTTTTAACTGCCCACCGTTTACTTCAATATACATTTGTGCATCCTTAGTAGTAAATGATCAAAAGTGTTTGATTCTTCTAATGTTATCATTTTTATTTCTATCCTTCAAATATTTGACACAACTGATAATACAGTTTATTATTGTACTTTTGTTTTTCATGGCTACTGTGAAAACGAAGACCAGCTTCACAAACTGTACAAGTAAGAGGTGCTCCCATTAAACTGAATTTTATGGCTCCAATTCTCAAGATAATGTAAATAATGTATACCTTTTTGAAAAGTAAAGTGATTAGTCTTTCTGATTATGGCAAAATATACAGGGTGTTCCATTTAATATAAGCAAGTAATTTTACTCCAAAAAAGATCGTATTCCATAAAAAATTTACCAATATATTTGGAGATTTGGCAACAGTGCCAAAAAAACTTCCAAAAATTCTAAGTCGTTCTGTCCAAACCGCATTCCAATATCTCTTTTAGTTTTCGAGATATAAGGCGACGAAATGTGATACTTTTCGATGGGACACCCCGTATATACAGGGTCCTGCACCAGAGCTCCCTTCTTTTGTAGCTCATGAACTGGTGCCTTTATAAATTCCGTTCAAATTTGACTGCAAACTATTCGTAGAGAGGCACATTTTGAAAATATTTTCAAATATACAGGATGCTCTAAAAACATGTACCATACTCAAGTTATATTTTTTTAAATGGAACACACTATATATTTTTGCATTTTTGGATTCTGCATGCAAATTTGGTGTCAGTTTGTGTTATATTCCCTATAGCAAAACTTAGCCGTTTCAAAGATATTCGACATTTTATAGAAAAAATTACAGTTGTTAGAACTAGTTCAAAGTTACATATCTTATACAATTGAACAGCGTTTATTTTAATTTTTATGTGTCAGATAGTTTAGGCATTGGCCTTTCTGAAAATAGCTAACAGAAGTCTGTAATACATACAGAGTGTTTAATATTTACTGAGCAACACGTCAATTTTGAAACGTGCAAAACTAATTTTTTTCAAATGGCACACCCAGTATATTATTCTACAGTTGAAAGTACCATTCAATTCTGAATTGAATGATATAGCATTGTCCTATACCTATCTCTTAAGGTGCTCAAGATATAATCAATTTTATAATAAAGTGCTTGAAAATTTAAGTTACCCCGTTTCTAAGTGGTCTTCTAATAAAATAAAACAACTAGAAACATTTTAAATTTATTGTCAGTTGCTTTGACTATAATTATGGCTATGATTAACAGAAAATGTAAAAAACTATCAACAATCATCAAAAACATCAATATTAAATAATTATTCACAGTCTACAATCTTATAATAAATTTTCAAAAACTTTGACGGTTAAATTCTATTCGCTAAGAGACAGTTGTTTCGTTCAGACTCAAATAATATAGAAATCATGTCAGCTAGCTCTTTACTATACTTCATTATAAAAATAAATTGAAACAACTAACTAAACTAAGTACCTAACTAACTATAACAACTAAACTAACAACAAAATTATTGAAATAAGTATAAATATTTGTAATTAACTTAAATTGTCAACACCAAGTTTGACAGCAAACAAATTAGACAAGTTGTTTTGTTGTCTTTACCAGGTGACCCCATTTCTTAACGCATAATTTGATGTACAAAATTTGACTTCTTCTTATAGGGTTACGTAACAATTAAATCTGAAACAATTATTTAACATCGATGTAATTTTTTACATCTTGTGCTTAATCATAGCCATAATAAGACTCAAAGCAACTGACAATAAATTTGAAATGTTTCTAGTTGTTTTATTTGATTCGAAGCCACTTAGAAACGGGGTAACTTAAATTTTCGAGCACTTTATTATAAAATTGATTATATCTTGAGCACCTTAAGAGATAGGTATAAGACAATGCCATATCATTCAATTCAGAATTGAATAATACTTTCAACTGTAGAATAATATACTGGGTGTGCTATTTGAAAAAAATTAGTTTTGCACGTTTCAAAATTAACGTGTTGCTCAGTAAATATGAAACACTCTGTATGTATTACAGACTTCTATTAGCTATTTTCAGAAAGACCAATGCCTAAACTATCTGACATAAAAATTAAAATAAGCGCTGTTCAATTGTGTAAGATATATGTAACTTTGAAATAGTTGTAACAAATGTAATTTTTTCTATAAAATGTCGAATATCTTCGAAACGGCTAAGTTTTGCTATAGGGAATATAACATAAACTGACACCAAATTTGCATGCAGAATCCAAAAATGCAAAAATATATAGTGTGTTCCATTTAAAAAAACATAACTTTAGTATGGTACATGTTTTAGAGCACCCTGTATATTTGAAAATATTTTCAAAATGTGCCTCTCTACGAATAGTTTGCAGTCAAATTTGAACAAAATTTATAAAGGCACCAGTTCATGAGCTACAAAACAAGGGAGCTGTGGTGCAGGACCCTGTATATATATATGTATATATATATGTATATATATATATGTATATATATATATATATATATATATATATATATATATATATATATATATATATACAGGGTGTCCACCTAGTGCGCGTAAGTCCAATATCTGGGTTAATAAAAGAGATAACTTAATTTTTTTTTCTACAGGGTTGTCTAATATCCCGAGCTGCACAAAATGAAAATATATTTACATATTCAGGGTGTTCAGTTTTTCCTGGACAGGTACCAACTTCATTTTTTAATGGAAACCTATATTTTTTATGGCATTATCGAATTCTACGTAAAAAATTAGTGGGACTTTGTGCTTAACACTGCTATTGAAATATTGATAGTTTTCGAGATATTTGACTTTTAATTTTTTTTTCTTATGTTTCGTCACTTCTAATAGTTGACATAATTATGGTTGTATGACAGCTAGAAATTATTTTTTTTCAGAAACTGTAGAGTGAAGATGGCTCTTTCGAAAAACGTATCAAAAGTTGACCTGCGATATACAGGGGGCAACAGAAATCGTGCCAAACCTGATGGTTTAAAATTTAAAAAATCTCGACTTTTTCAAATGGAACACCCTGTGTTTTATGATTTCATTATATGCCTTTCTGTAGACTCTACAATTTTATAATAGCTTTCCCTATACCTAAGTTGCGTAGTTTTTGCAAAAAAACCCACTTTTATGAAAAATACCCGATTTGCGCACGTTCCTTTCTCGGGAAAAACGCAGTGAGCGTCTGTCACGCAATAAAATTTGTGACAATCAGTTTACATGTCATTTCTTCTTTTACTGAATATTCACGTACGAGTTTAGAGTAAGTACTAAGCGTGCATACAATGAACTATTCAAAAGAAGAATTAGTGAAAATGGTTTATGCCTTAGGAGAAGCTCATGGAAATTGTTTGCTAGCAGCACGTATTTACAAAGCAAATAATCCAGATTTACAGAGATTTCCACGTGCTGACTGTTTTGAAAATGTGAAAGAAAGATTTGAAAGAACAGCAAATGCGAATTATGAGAAAACTACCAGGAGACATGACGGTAACAATGACGATATTCAGTTTAATGTTGTGGCGTCTGCTGTTGAAAATCCAAATATTAGTGTCAGGAAAATCAGTAATAATCTTGGAGTTTCCAAAAGCTTGACAAACAAGATACTGAAGAAGAATAATTTTCATCCGTATCATATTAAAAACCATCAAGCACTGTTACCTCAAGATCACCTAAACCGCCTGCAATTTTGCCACTGGGCATTGGATAAAATTCAGGAAAGTCCAAACTTTTTTATGAATGTCTTGTTTACTGACGAATCAACATTTTCAAACACATGCTTACCCAATCGTCGCAACTTTCATCACTACGCTGACAATAATCCAAGATTATTGAGGGTACTAGATAATCAGCATCGTTTCAAAGTGAACGTGTGGGCTGGAATTTGTGGAGAACATATTGTTGGACCGTACTTTTTTGAAGGCAATTTAAATGCCAATGTGTATTTGCATTTTTTGCAAAACGAACTTCCCCTTCTACAGCTACAGAATATGCCCGCTGATTATTTGGTTCAACAATGGTTTCAGCATGATGGTGCCCCTCCACATTCCACTTTGGCGGTACTGTGATTATTTTATTGTTGTAGTACTTTTCCTATTATCTATTCATATTTCAGATTAGAGAACACCTAAACCACGTATATCCAAATAAGTGGTTAGGTCGTGGTGGTCCAGTTCCTTGGCCTGCACGTTCGCCTGATTTAAATATTCTGGACGTTTTCTTGTGGGGTTATATCAAGGAGCGAGTATACGAAGTACCACCAACGGATATGCAAGACTTGAAAGAAAAGATCCAAAATGAGTTTCTAACCATAACGCCCGAAATGTTAAGAAATGTTCACATTCATTTTCGTCGTAGATTAATGCTTTGTGTTGAAAACAACGGTGGACATTTTGAGCATTTACTTTAGGTTAGCTTGCTTGTATGAGTATTGCGTATTCTTTTTTCAATACTCTATGTATATTCATCCATTTCACTAATAATTTTTCTAACTACGGTAACACCGTTTGGTTTTCAATATGATACGTATGAAACTTCTTCTTCAATATCTTATTTGTCGAGCTTTTGAAAACTCCAAGATTTCTACTGATTTTCTGATACTAATATTTTTGGATTTTCAACAGCAGAAACCACAACATTAAACTAAATATTATCGTTGTTACTCCCATGTCTCCTGGTAGTTTTCTCATAATTCCCATTTGCTGTTCTTTCAAATCTTTCTTTCACATTTTCAAAACAGTCAGCACGTGGGAATCTCTATAAATACGTGCTGCTAGCAAATAATTCCCATGAACTTCTTCTAAAGCATACGCCAGTTTTGCTAATTCTTAATTACATGTAGAGCTTTTATGATTTTTTACTTTTATTTACAAATAAATGGTAACTTTCCATAAAGACTTGTTTATTAAACTGAAATTATCTAAATTTTTCAGTTATTTTTTTAAGAAGTGTAAACTAATACATTTTATAAAAATAAATAGCCTTACAATATTTTTTCCGTCAGAGGAGTGCGCAAATCGGGTATTTTTCATAAAAGTGGGTTTTTTGCAAAAACTACGCAACTTAGGTATAGGGAAAGCTATTATAAAATTGTAGAGTCTACAGAAAGGCATCTAATGAAATCATAAAACACAGGGTGTTCCATTTGAAAAAGTCGAGATTTTTTAAATTTTAAACCATCAGGTTTGGCACGATTTCTGTTGCCCCCTGTATATCGCAGGTCAACTTTTGATACGTTTTTCGAAAGAGCCATCTTCACTCTACAGTTTCTGAAAAAAAATAATTTCTAGCTGTCATACAACCATAATTATGTCAACTATTAGAAGTGACGAAACATAAGAAAAAAAAATTAAAAGTCAAATATGTCGAAAACTATCAATATTTCAATAGCAGTGTTATGCACAAAGTCCCACTAATTTTTTACGTAGAATTCGATAATGCCATAAAAAATATAGGTTTCCATTTAAAAAAATGAAGTTGGTACCTGTCCAGGAAAAACTGAACACCCTGAATATGTAAATATATTTTCATTTTGTGCAGCTCGGGATATTAGACAACCCTATAGAAAAAAAAATTAAGTTATCTCTTTTATTAACCCAGATATTGGACTTACGCGCACTAGGTGGACACCCTGTATATATATATATATACAGGGTGGTCACTTTTACGAAGCCCACCATTGGCATCTTGGAAAGGGTAAAATATACAGAGTGGCTCAAATTAGAAAAAAGTTGCGCATTTTTATGCTTTTCAATTAGCTGAAAAGAAATCCGGGATATTTTGGGTAGTTCCTGAATTATCGCTGAAAAACTGAAAACGTGCATTTTCTTTTTCCTTTTATAACTTTTTTAGTTTCCAAGGAAACATTGTGAAACTTTGCAGTGTAAGATTTTTCGACATGAGCTTTCTAATGGAAGTGACAAAAATTTTTCACGCCAACTAGATGTCCAAATTTTCGTAGTCAACTTTTGATTTTCTTATGGCCGCCATATTGAATTTTGGTACCGTTGAAAAGAACGAAAAATTTCGATCTCGACCATGTGTAATACATAGGTAATCTAACGTGTTTTCGCGCCAAAAATCAATAATTTATAATTTTTTTTTTAAATCAAGTTGTCTCCGAATAAAACAATTAACTACTGATTTTAAACTTTTCTGGAAATATCACTTTAAGAAATAATGTAAGAAGACCGCTTGTCAAGTCTGTTAATACACATGACATTTTGGAAAAGTGAGAAAGTTGTTTAACTTTCAAAGTAAATTATACATAACGTTTTTATTAACAGTCATAGTATGTATTAACATACAACCATGTATAATACAAAGGTAATCAAAGTGTTTTCCTGCCAAAAGTCTATACCTAATTTACATAATTGTTTTTTAAATCAAGTTGCCACCCAATAAAACTTTTAACTACTACTACTTACTTTACTTACTTACTTTTTAACTACTTTAACTACTAACTGATATCTTGAAAATTGACAAGTTTATACATAGACTCATGATACAACTACACATATATGCTCATAACGTTCGTTATGAGATATGTTCTGCGCATGACGTCATTCGTGAGGGAAAAATGGTGATGCGATGCGAAAATTCTTAAAGGCAGTGATATAATTATTTTCGTGTTTATCAATTGTTTTTCCTCGTAACTGACGTCACTATGCGCATTGGCATATCTGTGTAGTTGTATCATGCATAGACTAATCTAAAAATCAAATTGTCATGAAAAACAAATGACCAATTTGACATTTCATCATGCTTTCAAAGTAGTTGAGAAAATTAGTTGGTGGTAGATGGTGTACACAGTGAAAAAAGGATATCATCGTCTCTTTCATTTGTGAAAATGGCAAGATATTTTCCTCAACATGAGAAAATTGACATGTACCATCTTTATCTAAGTAATCACAGAAATGCGACAGTCACAGCCAGAGTTTATGGTGAATTGTATCCCGAAAGAAGACAGCCAAATCCCACTACTTTTCGGCGTTTGTGGAATCACGTCAATCAGTATGGTACATTTCAAAATCTGAGAATCCGCAATGCAATGGAAACGGTTAGTGAAATGTGTTAGCACAAGTACATATTGATCCCGAAGTGTCACAACGAAAGATAGGTGTAGAATGCAACCTATCTAAATCTGGTGTTCAGAAAATAATTCACAATGTTTCCTTGGAAACTAAAAAAGTAATAAAAGGAAAAAGAAAATGCATGTTTTCAGTTTTTCAGCGATAATTCAGGAACCTGACTGGTTAAGTTAAGACAAAGAACAATTTAAAACGGGATTGCAGTGAATTAGGCAGAAAAGAAGAGTACTCTTTTTTTCCAAATTCTAGCTTTCGAAGCTGTTTATTGCTTCTTCTTCAGGAATACTACAATACATTTAATTATGAATAATAAAAAATACAATACAGCAAGGTACTTACGAAAAGTAGAGGTTATAACCAAGCAATTGACTAAATTGTTAGAAAAATACATCACTATATAGAAATTAACAAATGTTGTCAACAATATCAACCATTACATCTTCTAAAAGTTTGAATATATGTGCATCCTTAAATAAGAAATCGATATCACGATTTTATAAATTTTTGTTTATAAAACCTAGTAATCAAGTAGCGCAATTCTTCAAAATTAGTGTAACAAAATTTTATTCATTTTAAAGACACGTGACTTTGGTCGCGTCTATATCTTTAAGTTTATTTTAAAGTAAAAACGCTGCTAATCTTTTTTGCGCCGGGTGTCGGTATACTCTCAGAACTTCCGAAGTTTTTTTCGTGCTAGCCAGTTTGCATTGTCAGTCCCAAGGTCACTCCATTATAGTGGACCAGTATCCAGCGGCGTGCAATGAAAAATTTTTAAATAGTTTTCAGAAGCCGCCAAAAAATTTTTTTTTGCACTACCACATTTCTACATGTATGTTGAACATCCCCAAATTTTATTATGGATAAGTTCTGAATAACACTGTATAATCCATGATTTTAAAAAATAATCAAGATTAACAATAGGTCTGTCTACAAAATTTTATTTTTAATTGAAAATGATAGCTTTCTGGGTAATATAAACTCCTATAAAGTTTTTTAAAAAATAGTCATTTACTTTCTGCGTTATTCATAACAGAAATTACCCCAACGCGCCGAGGCTAGAAAACGGTACCTAGGTAGAAGGCTAGGCGGGTGACGTCACATGCCAGCTTATATGCAACGCACTGGGTGGTACTGTTCTGTGTTCTAGTCGGTTTTGCAGCTAATAAGCTAGAACGGACTAGTTTTTTTACTGGTATTTTTATCGTAGTCGTATAGCTCTGTATTTTAAAAGAAGTATGGTGGCAAGGAAATGGTGTTTTGTGCCTGGATGCTCAAGCACAACAATTAGGACGCCAACGAAAATATTTGTAAGCATTCCAACACAAATAATAAAAAGGAAAGCATGGTTTGCAGCAGTAAGACGGGGCTTTAAAGACGTTTCTTCGGCATCAACTTTGTATTGTTCATCATCATTTTAATCGAAGATCATTTTAATGTTAGTTATATAGGCACATACCTGTTGTTGAATATAAATAAATGGGGGATTTTGTTTTTTAGCTTGAACAAGACATGGAAAACTATTTAGAATATAAACTTAGCAAAGTAAAGGCGCGTATGAAATGTGGTGTAGTACCTCATATATTTGGCTGTCAACCAGATAAAGCAGTACACAAAACATCTCGATTAACTAGTGAAAGGAGGGCCCGAAAAAGAAAAGTTGACGAGTTGCTGTGCAAATCTATCGAATGTTCGGAACACGTGCCGGAACCGTCAACTTCTTGTAATGCACAAGCCACTGACCTGCACAACAGTAGAATTGACTTAGAAGCAAGATGTCATGTAGCAACTCAAACTCGAATATTACCTCATTATAGAAGTAAGAGTACTCAAGTTGTATGTTCAACATCAAGCAAAGATACAGCCACGTCCCCCGTAAAATCTGAATTACTTCTACAAAAGTAATTTAAAAAACCCGAGATACAAAACTTATTCCAACATTGTAATGATTCAAACAACGATACAACGGAATCCTCAGATCCAGATACTGAATGGCAACCGAATCATAACAGTAGTAGTGAAGGTGAGGTCACACCAGAAAATCAAAAAATTGAGGAAAGTAAATTTCGATCAATGTTTGTCCGAAAAATTGAGAAAAGGTTACGAATGTATACTGGTATTCCCAAAGAATACAGCAATTTTATAAACATTTTAGAAATGAGAAGTTTTTTAGAAAAATATTTTATATATCTAACTTTCTATAAAATTAAGAGCAATAACTCCTTTCAACAAATAGCCGACCTTTTTGGAATAAGTAAATCGTACGCAGGTGAACTATTTACTCGAAGTACTTTAGTGTTAGCCGAATTTATGAAGCAATTAGTATATTGGCCAAGTAGCGACTCTATTAAAAGAAATCTTCCAATACAATTTCGAATGTCTTTCTACAATGTCCAGTCAATAATCGACTGTTTAGAAATAGAAATTCAGAAACCTAGTGCCGCTGTTCAGCAGTCGCTAACTTGGTCAGAGTACAAAAAATGCAATACCATGAAATATTTGATTTCGTGTACTCCTGATGGATTCATAAATTTTATATCAAGTGGATATGGTGGTCGTGCAAGTGACGTGGCAATATTTGAGGATTGTGGATATTTAAAAGTTCTTCCAGAAAATTGTGTTGTTATGGCCGACAGAGGTTTTAAGCAAATTGAAACTTTCCTGAGTAAAAGAAAATGTACATTGGTCAGACCTCCAAGTGTTGCAAGTAATGCCAAAATGGGCAAGAATGACGTCCTGCTTACAAAACGCATTGCCAGTGTACGAATACACGTGGAACGCGTAATAAATCGCATTCGAGATTTTAAAATGTTAGGACCCCACTCCACTATCCCCTCAGCAATGGTTCAAAAGTTAGATAATATAGTAATGATCTCTTGTGCCATAATAAATTTGCAGAAGCCGATAATAAAACAATAATTTTATATTGTAAAATTACTTTTATTTTAATAAAATAAGTCTTTGCTCAGTCGGTAATTTTATTTAGTAGTAAAAAACTATAAGGTTTATTCAGTAAAAACTGTATACAGTAATTTAAAAATGTTATTTTTCCAAAACTGTATTGCGGAGTTAATAAGATGTTCTGTAAATTCTGCATCATATTCTACGTTAACCACAGTAATTTCTTTTGTAGTTTCAAAATCTGGGTGTGCTACGCAAAATATTCCTTTTTTAACATCTGTAGCTAACATTTGCAAGTTTATTTGAGCTAAATATTTTTTTGCTATTTCATTTTTAGAATTAACATACCGCGAAAAAGATTTTTGCGAAACGGGACATTTTATTTCAATAACCGAATCTTGTGTAACCCCGTCGGGCGAGGCTCCTACAACTCCATAGTCCTTTAAAATAATAAACCCAACTTGCTTCACGTTAATGTTGAACTTTTTTTTTCAGTTCACTAATCACGGTTTTTTCCAAATTTCTTCCTCTTTTCATGGCTGGAGTGTCAAATTTTTTCGAAACCCCCATAATTTGTGCTACCAAAGTACCGTTCACTGTTTTGCATGCAGCAGCTTCATATAATTTTGAAGCAGTTAGGCGACCATAACGAAGTTCAAACCACAACGAGTCTTCGCTTTGAGTATGGCTAAGTTTGCTGGCATTTTCAATTTCCCCTTTGCTTACAGTTGTTTTACAAAAATAAATAAAATCATCTGCGGTTTGGTTAAGATCACTTTTGATAAAATGTTCTAGTAAGTGATGGACGGACAACTTCTTGCTATCACTTACTGGACTGTTATGTAAAAGTAATGGATATACGTAATTTTTTTGTGCTGCAGTCATGGCTAAGACATCATTCAAAAAACCGTCGGTATTTGGAATGTTAATAGGAGTTTTTTTTAAGGCTTTTCCAATGATTTTGGACTTAATCAATTTAACTGTAGACCCTATCTGCGATAAGACTGATTTTTTCCAATAACAAACTACTGTGGTAGGTGCTGGTTCTTCTGACCGACGATGTAACCACATCAGGAAAGCCATGGCATGTTTGCATCCCCCAGCAGCTGCCGCACAATCAACGCGTCTAACCTCTTCAACCATCTCTATCTGTTCATTAATAACGGCACTAACAGAGTAAGGCTTCATTCTGACTCTGTGTTCTGGGCAAATCCTCGCTTTCACTAAACATCTGCTACCCTCACGTTTAACTTGGATGTACCCAACAGCTGAATCACCATAACTTTCCCTCCCAGATCTATAAAAAAACCGTATATCTAAAACTATCAACCACTTTAAGTCCTGTGTACATATGTGTATTTCATTGAAAAATTGTATTTAACATTTTTCCGTAATTTACAAAGAGACAATTTAAGTAAATACATGGTAATGTAAACAACTATATATTTACAAACTTACCGGCTAGCTTTCACACCACTGGATTGAGGCTGGTTAAAATCAGTATTTGACGCGAGAAAATCTGATACCATAATCACGTCTACATTCGGTAAATTATGTGAATCTCCTTTCTGGAAACCCTCCTCCATATTTGCGAACAATAAACAAAAACAAACTCTACTCTATGTAACGTTGAACGAAAACGAGAACGACAAACGACACAGAATGTGAATGTACCTAACGCAGGCAGCATAGAGAGGATCTGACACCCACCGAGCCAGCAAGCTTGTGACGTCAAACCAATGACAACGCGTTCATCTCACTGGAACATAGCAAGCAATTTCAACGGCCGCTGTTGTACTTCGCATTGACTTTTTTTCAAGCAAACTTCGAATATTGTTATTATTACATTAAAAACTTCGTTTTACACTACTTTTAATGTATATTAATTTTTTTGTGGACAGACCTATTAAAACATAATTGCATTGCACCAGGCCATGTGCTGCTATTTTTAGAACAATAAAAACCATAACAGGCTGGGTAACATAATGTGAACAGTAAAAAAAAATTGTTCCAAAAAGCTAAATTTACTAGGCATCCCACCAAAAGAGAATAGCAACTTAAAGGTCACCCACCAAAAGTGGTGTTTTTTCCCTTTTTTCATTTTTTCTTGAGATATGTAATAAATTCAAATTTTCTCTTTCATTTAAATATTGATATCTCTGTTCAACAACCTGGTCAATCCTAGTTACTTTTGATGGGTGACCTTTAAGTTGGTATTCTCTTTTGGTGGGATGCCTAGTAAATTTGGCTTTTTGGAACTGTTTTTTTACTGTTCAAATTATATTAGCCAGCCTGTTATGGTTTTTATTGTTCTAAAAATAGCAGCACATGGCCTGGTGCAATGCAATTATGTTTTAATTGTTAATTTTGATTATTTTTTTCAATCATGGATTATATAAGTGTGTCGTAAGATGTAATGGTTGATATTGTTGACAACATTTGTTAATTTCTATATAGTGATGTATTTTTCTAACAATTTAGTCAATTGCTTGGTTATAATCTCTACTTTTCTTAAGTACCTTGCTGTATTGTATTTTTTATTATTCATAATTAAATGTATTGTAGTATTCCTGAAGAAGAAGCAATAAACAGCTTCGAAAGCTAGAATTTGGAAAAAAAAAAGAGTAGGTACTCTTCTTTTCTAAATATATGTATATCGAGAACAAGTGTGCTTCTGGAGGCGGAAGATATTCAAAAGGAAAAGCTTCGCCGAAACCTCCATTTAACTAAACAACAATTTGTGTCTGGGTCGTGCTCGAAGTGTATTGCCACCTACGAAAAGTACTGTCATTTGCGACTCTACCACTGGACAGCGGTGCTGCCCCCGGTATCATCATGCTATTCACAGACTACGTAGTTTCTGCCTGTTAGACTTCGTCAGTACGAGATAAACGCAATCACACCAACTCTTCTTTTCTAAATATATGTATATCGAGAACAAGTGTGCTTCTGGAGGCGGAAGATATTCAAAAGGAAAAGCTTCGCCGAAACCTCCATTTAACCAGACAATAATTTGTGCCTGGGTCGTGCTCGAGGTGTATTGCCACCTACGAAAAGCACTGTCGTTTGCGACTCTACCACTGGACAGCGGTGCTGCCCCCGGTGTAGAGTCGGGGCAAATAAAATTATTTGCTTATACAGGGTGTTTTTTCTAAGCAACTGAAGTGGTCTGAATATATTGTGTAAAAACTCTGTTTTATTTTTATAGAACCGCCCTAGAATGTTTGTACGATAAGAACTCTGTATGATAGAAAGTCATGTATGATATACTGCAAATAATATACCTGTACAAAATAGGTACTATAAATGATATACCTGTATAAGCTAATAATTTTACGATAATATCGGTTTATAGTATAAGGGTTTGATTATCTAAATATCGAATCTCAACCTTTAATTATCAGAAACAAGGCTACTATGATTTTTTTACAAGGTTATGTTTTTCCCTAAATGTTTAGATAAACTGAAATAACTTCGCAACCCCGCATAGAAGACCAGCAAGCAGGCCACCAATATATGGGGAATTTTAAGCTTAATCAAAATCTCGTATAAAATACAGGATGTTCAATACAAAAAACAAATGTTGGATGCTGTAACCGGTCAATGGTGCACCCTGTACATCTAAAAATAATTTTGGATTGTAGAAAAAAAGTAATGAAACAACTTCCCTTTCCAACATTTTGGTCTATCTTCTTTATTTAGGGAGCTACTAAAGAATTCGTTCTTATTGACTCGCACTGTATACAGGGTGTCCCCGTTTTTTCGTTCATAACTTTGGCAAAGGGTAGAGAATGTAAAAATAATAGGCTCTTTCCTATAAAATTGTTTTCTAAGACGTTTCGTTCAATTTTTAAAAACGAATGCCATCTTGTTAAGCTCAAAAAGTGACAATGGAAAAGTATTTTTTATTTTTTGATAGCTGTTAAAATAACGCCAGAAATAAATAAAAACAAATATCCCAAAAAAAATGTTTTTCCAAATATTTCGAAATCAAAAAAAGATAACTTATTTTTGCAAAGTCCATGTAAAAGGTATTCAAACTGCTCAACTTTTTCATAATTTAACCAACTTTGTATCTCTTACTGTTTCCAAGATCCCAATGCTATCCCATCTTTATCTTGGACACACTGTATACAGGGTGTCCCAGTGGGAGCATACAAAAATTTACCAGGGGGTGGACCAGACTAAAATAAGAATAAAAGTCTTATAAACAAAAATTCTCTGATGCACGCCTAACAAGTTACAGGGTGTTATTTTGGGAAAAAACCAACAATTTTTTTCAAACACCGTTTCGTGGATTTAGGTAATTTTTGGGTGACGTGTACATCTATTAAAAGTCATTAAAACTACATGGTGTTTGTTTAACTCTAACACCTGTGGTGGCCTAAGTCTACTCTTCCTTATGATTTTGTCTTCATAACTCTTGCATATCCTACTTGTTCGTGAATTAACTAAGTTTTCCTTAATCGGCTACCAATTCTAAACAAAAAAGGTGCTCTTGTTACACAGCTCTAAAATCAACCATTTTCGAGTAAATTGAGTGTTAAGTACCGACTACATTCCTTTATGCAGAAAAATACATGCAAAGATTTTATTGTTGTCATCTAGTAGGTACCTGTCATTATAAATAACAGTCGCTTACAAGAGTTATCTCAAAAATTCTTAGGTGTAGTCACACTAGTAAGATATAGTTACTGCTAAGTTGTTGTTGTTGGAAGGCGGCGCGGTTACCCGCAGCACTCAGGTGTTTCGACCCATTGTGCCTGCCGCTAGTCGAGAGCTATTGGAAGAGACCCGTGCTATGCGCATAGGCCAACACCCGTTCTAGGGGAAGCTCTCTAATGTCCTGGGGCAGTAGAAATGCTGCACCCAGATGTTTGTGTCTCTTGATCATAAGGCAGGCAGAGCGACAGAGGATGTGAATGGAGTCCTCGTCATCGTGTCAAAAGCTGCACCTTCTAGTGTCACTAAGGCCGACAGTGTTAAGATGCTTGTTGAGATGTCCGTGACCTGTCAGGAGTCCTGTGACAATCCTTATGGTGTTACGACTTAGCGCAAGTATTGATCGGGTTGCGTTCGACCAAGGCCCTTCAATTAAGAGCCTGGCTTGTCGCAGCCCAGGCCCGCTCGACCATTCTTCCTCTGATCTTTCCTTGATCAAGTTTTCAATAGACCTTGTTACATAATTAGTTGGCCCGAGCACTGGTTAAGGTCCTGTAAACTGTATACTTGAGCCTCTTTTAGCCAGTGCAATGGCATCCTCATTTCCTGTTATGTTGTGATGACCCGGTACCCAGGTCAATTTTACTTGGTTGTTCTGTCCCAATTGGGGGAGAACATTAATACACTCTAGGACCGTCCTGGAGGTGATCCTGTAGGAGATAAAGGCATGTAAAGCCGCTTGACTGTCGGTGGATATCTGGATATGCTGATTAGAATATCTCTTTTTGAAATTTTCCTGAACACATGGAGAGATAGCAAACACTTCTGCCTGAAAGACCATGGTATACTTTCCCAAGGAGAAGGATAGTCTCGCCCTTGGGCGCACGCCTTGGAATCCCACCCCTGAGCCCTAGTCTGTCTTGGACCCACCCGTAAACCAGACAAGCCCATTCGAGACCTGAGCATCAGGATTTTCGAGCCAGGTGAAAGGTTTGAGAAACACATAAGTGGGAGATATCCTGTCACTGGGTCCATCCAGCAGACTGTCTCCTCCCACAAGTTCTTCAAGAATACTTGTGTGTCCACCATCGTGGCTTTTACCTAGCCACCGGCCCGACTGCTTGACCCTATAAGAGGCCATCCTTATCTCCCCCTCGACCACTATAAGCAGTTTAGGGAGAGACAGGAGAGCCTCTATGGGAGCCGTTCGTATCGCTCCTGTCGTGCTTACAGGCGTTGTAGTTGATTTAGCCGTTGGTTGATGGTAGCCTGCCGTACGGGTGGCCACCATACAAGTAAGTATGTAAGTAATCTTTATTTAGCATAGCCAGCTAATACAAAAACTAACAAAAATGTTTTAAAAAAAAATAAAAAATTCTTACACATAAAAAATGTTTTTCTGAGTGTATACATTAAATTAATTTCCATATACACCATTATATACATATCCGATACACAATACACACACACATATACAATTTACTAAACAAATAAAATAAAAAAAACAAAACAAATCTGCAGACACCAAAACTATAGAAAAGTATTGACAGCATAATGACTCAATACCTTTCTAAAGGTATTATAATTTTCACAATATTTTATTTCATTTGGGATTGTTTTATACATATTTAAACCCTTATGAAAAATTGTTTTACTTAATAATTTTGTCTTTGCTGCCTCAATAAAAAAGTTATTCCTTTGTCGTGTATTATGTCCATGAACATTGTTTACATACTTTATCTTGTTCGTTAAGTATGGAGCAGTCATCCCGTTCACAATCTTGTATACAATATCTAATGTTTTAAACATAATTCTTTCTCTAACATTCATAAATTTCAGAACATCTAACTTGGTTTTAATAGGTGTATATCTGTTTCATTTTAGGATGATCCTCATTGCTTTGTTTTGCAACTCTGTATAGTTTCTCAATTTCATTTTGATTATGTGAGGACTTACAATAGATTTATATACAAAATTCTTGTTTGAATAGAAAAATTATGACCAATCCTTCTCATGAAATTAACTTTTTTAGACATTTTATTTAGAACATAATTACAATGCTTTTTAAACAGTAAATTTTCATCAATAATAATTCCCAAATACTTCATATCATGAACTTGTTCAATTTTATGGTTTTTTATGTGTACATTTATCTGATTTTGACAATTGACATATTTTTTACCTATTAACATACATTTAGTTTTGCTCAAATTTAGACATAAACTATTATTATTTAACCATTTATCTAATAATTCCAACTCATTATTGACAGTGGAGAACATCTCAAGATTAGCACCATTCAAATATACTATAATATTGTCTCCAAACATAGAAATTTTACAATTTTTTACACAAGTAACAATATCATTTATATACAGTACAAAAAGCACCGGACCAAGGATGGTTCCTTGAGGGACTCCATATATTGTTTCAATTGTGCCTGAGATGTTGTTATTATATATAACTTTTTGGGCTCTATTACCTAGATAACTCTTGAACCATTTCAAAACATTATTTCATAATCCTATCTTTTCCAGCTTATGCATCAATATATCTCTGGTCACTGTCTCAAACGCTCTTTTAAAGTCCAAGAAAACTACTAATACATTTTTCTTTTCCTCCGAACATTTGAACCAATCATCACACAAATTCACAATGGCAGATTCACATGAATAGTATTTGTGAAAACGTGACTGATTATTAACTATTATTTCATTAATGTCACAAAAATTCAAAAGTTGATCCTTCACTTCCTTTTCAAGAATTTTTTAAAAAATTGTAACTGTATTTATTGGTTTGTGCTCTTCACTTTTTACAGTATTAAGAATTTTAGGAACAGGAATCACAGTGGATATTCTCCAGCTATCAGGAAAGTTCCCGTAATATAGAAAGTATTCACTACATCCAAAAAATGATCTCCTATTACCTCAAATGCATCTTTGATAACTTTAGTTCAAATTAAATATTCACTGTCAATAACTTCTTTTACAGTATATATATTTTTCTCAATTTATCCATTGATACTAAATCAAAAGTTGAAAAAATCTTTAAGTTTCTATTTAAAGTTACTGGAACATCTATATTTTGTCCATTATTACCTAATTGTTGAAATTATAGTATCTATACTGACTTTAAAATACCTATTAAATTTATCACAAATACTGCCTTGATTAGTTTCTAACACCCCTTCAAATTCTATTTTGTTAAATATTGGAATTCTTTTTTCCGGTAGAAGTTTCTTAAGTTGCTTCCATAACTCAGCACCTTTTTTATTTGCTATCGAATTTTTATAGAATTTTTCTTTTTTTATCTCTTTTCAAGCGAGTCACATAATTTCTGGTTTGCTTATATTATTCCCAATCATTTTCATTTTTAGTTAACACAGCGCTTTTGTATTGTCTATTTTTTATCTTGGTATGTTCAATAATGTCATTTTCTATCCATTCAATATTGCTACTTTCATATATTTTTATTTCCTTAATCGGGCAAATTTCATCCATTGCATCTACAATGTCATTTACAAGCTCTCTACTAAAATATTCACATCTGTTATATCACTATTCCATGGTTTTACACTTATTCTACTTTGTAAATCTTCCGACTTGTAGTGCTTTGTCAATCTATTCTTTTTAACAACATATTTTTCTGTAAGCCCTTGTGTTTCGCCCAGACTAATGTCCATTTTTGAAAATGTTATGATCACTTATGTTAGGAGTTACCCAATTTTCATGATTCAATTCTTTATCATTGGTAATTATATAATCTATTGACCTAGCACTTATTTTTGGAATCCTGGTTGGGGAACTTACTATCTGATAAAAACCACTTTGAAATATTATATCTTTAATTTTTGCTTCATAGAATGTTTTTTTTGATAATCCAAATTAAAATCACCATTTATTACAATGCCTTTCAATTCAATATCCTCCAAGAAATTGTCAATATATCTCAGAAA
The DNA here is from genome assembly GCA_963924545.1 of Pogonocherus hispidulus. Classification (NCBI taxonomy): domain Eukaryota; kingdom Metazoa; phylum Arthropoda; class Insecta; order Coleoptera; family Cerambycidae; genus Pogonocherus; species Pogonocherus hispidulus. Next base: position 60,072,513 of record OZ004692.1, read on the forward strand.
TAAATTGTTGTCTGTTTGAGGGGGATGATAAATTGTCATTATCTGGTATATAATGTCATTAACTTCAATTTCAATTGCTAAGATCCAAACGTAATGCTCAACCATTTCATTAACCACTACCTTGTAAGAAAATTCATTTCTAACATATATTAACACTCCTGTTCTTTTATTATGAGTATAACATTTTTCTGATTTGTATCCCTCAATTTGTATTTCCTTATCACATACATTACTATCCACATGTGTCTCAGTCAAACATAGTACCAACGGTTTAAATTTTCTAGTTAACATAATTTCATCTTTATTATTTACAAATCGTTGGCAATTTAGACAAATTATATCTTTGCCTTTTGCTTTCTTAATTGATTGATTTTCATCTTCATCTGTTCATAAATTCTTTTATAAGCTGGACAGTTTTTATCGTATGTTGCATGATTCATTAGAATGTTCGGAATTTTTAAAATTTCCAAGGCATATTTACAATTCACACATATCTTTATTTCAGCTTTACATGATTTATGTTCTGTACATTCTGCACAAATTTGTTTATCATTCCTACAATTTTTAGCAAGACGTCCAAATTTCCTACACTTCTAGCACTGTATAATTTTAACATACTCTTGAAATTTACACGTCTTCCATCTGATATATAAACCTTTATTGTTTTTAATTGTGTCATACATTTTTGGATCAATTTCTACAATTACATTCATATTGTTTTGACCTCTATTTCTAGGAATATATTTATGAACTATAGTAATTTTTCTCTCCTCTGTTTCTGTTTTGTATTTTGTATAATCATTTTTTCAATTTTTTTGTATGCTGGATGGTCTTATTGAAGATGGTTGGTGCTTTAAAACCATCCAACTTCCTTTTCTTAGTGAAAAGGACTAGGTCAACCTTAGAGGGATTAACTCTCAGCCCCTGTCCTATACACCATTCTTCTATACTTAGGATGCTTTGAGCTCACTAACTGTCCTTGCAGACTTCCCTGCGATTAAGACCGTAAGGTCATCTGCATATGCTTGAGTCATAATACCTTCTTTGTTAAGCCTACGAAGAAGACTGTCGAGCTCAAGGCTCCATAGCAAGAGGGAAAGCACTCCCCCTGCTGGCACCCTCGGCCCACAGTCGCTCTAACTGCGACTTCATTGAGGGAGGTTGAAATTGAGCGGTTTGATAGCATGGAGTAAATCCACCTAGCTATGGTTGGTGGGAATCCATGATCCTCTGCCACTGTTAGAATTGAATTGTAGGAGGTATTATCAAATGCTCGAGCTATGTCCATGAAGGTCCCGATAACAAGCTCCTTCTGGCTAATCGTTTTCTCTATTTTGTAGACCACAGAGTGCAATGCCGTTTCTGTAGATCTACCTGTCTGGTAGGCGTGCTGTGAGCTATGGTATAGTCACTAGCGGACCCTCTTTCAGAAATCACTCTATGAGCCTTTTTTGTAGTTTCAATAAGAACGACGTTAGGCAGATCGGTCTAAAGGCCTTCGCTTCATCATAAGAAGCACTACCTGCTTTAGGAATGAAAACCACTCTCGCTCTTTTCCAGGGTTTTGGAATATATCCTAGAACTAGTGTTGCTATTTATAGATCGTGCAGATGCTGGATGATGTATTCTGACCCTTGTTGAAATAGAGCCGGAAATATTCCATCCATACCCACACTCTTATATAGGGCAAAAGTATTTATGGCCCATTTAATTCGCTCCACAGTGGCAACATTCGAGGCCATCCTCCAAATCATAACTGCAACCTCTATGTGGGGAGTCCTCTAGTGTTGGATAGAGCTAGGACTATTGGCAGAACCAGAAAAATGGAAATCCACGAGGTCCTCCAACGCCTCCTTGGTGGTGCACGTGTATGTGTCATCAGGAAGCCTGAGAACATCAATCCTGGATTCATGGTTATATTTCATGATTTTATAAATCCTAGATGTGGCAGGGGTGTCTTCAATGCTCTCGCAGAAGTCTTTCCATGCCTGTCTCTTACTACTTCGAGTACAGGTCTTAAATCGACATTGAGCCCTTCTATATTGGTCCAATCAAAGTTCGATTTGCGGCATTTACGGTAAACAGGCAAATGCTCACAAACGTTGGAGACTCCTTTGTAACACGTGTTACACGATGCATTGCTCAAGGTGGAGGATATTTCCAGCAGTACTTATAATGTATTAGAAATTGATGTATTCAGTTTGTGGACGTTTAAAATTATGTTGTTTCATCCCTCATTATTTTTTGGTAGTATTTGGTTTCTTTAATTTATTTAAAAAATATATTTTTCAATGTTTATCAAGTTCCTATAAAATTGTTTAACAGATGTGTTTTTGAAATTACGGAAATACTGGTGGCTGTTTAAGAGATATAAAATATTGTTCATGGCAGTTAGAAAAGTTAAAAAAACTACAGTTTTGAACCAAACAAGAAAAACTTTAGATGATGTGTTTTTTCTTGATATACTTAATTACATAAATTAATAAATAATTAAATGACAAAGAAGTCAATGCCATATTTGTATAAATTTGAATATCTTGAAAAATATTAGAATTAGATATAGCAAACCATATATCATTTGAGAGCTTATTTAATACTCGTTTGTCTGGTGTTATTATATACAGGGGGTTCCATAAAAGAAAAACGAGTTTTTACACAATATATTCAAACCACATTCAATTTTAAATGTTAATAAAAATTCTCTGCAATATGCTCTTACTCCAATCTCAAAGTGTTAAACCATACACATCCATTTGATGCAATAACTAACTTCAATATTTGTGGGACACGCACAGATTTCCCAGACGCAGATTTTAAAAGTGCTTTATTTAAAATGATTTAAGTATACTTCTTCTGGTTGTTTCATTTTAAATAAAATTAAAATTATTTTAAAGTTTTACAAATATCGAATGTAGTTACATTAATTTTTCACTTTTATAGTTTCAAATTTTTAAAATTTAATCATAGTGCACTACACAGAATTTGTATTACTTTTCAGATGTTTATGATTTTTCTGTAAATTTATTAGTCGAGCTTGTTAAATACTGTCATATTTAAATTGTTAAAATTAAATTTTTAAAATGGCTGATTACCCTCCCACTGAAATTGTGGACATGATTATGCTTCTGGGAGAATGCCATAATAATGCTCGTGCTGCAGCAAGGCTATATGCTGAACGTTTCCCTGGTCGAAGACACCCTACTGACATTACTATACGCAATTTAACTGAAAGAGCTTGAATTTTGCCAATGGGCCATGCAAGAAATTGACTATAATCCTGACTTCTTTAACTTTGTCTTATTTTCCGATGAAGCAATATTTCAAAGTGACGGGCAACTTAATAGACACAATTGCCATTATTGGTCACATGAGAATCCTCATTGGCACAGAGAAGTAGATCACCAACATCGCTGGAGTCTTATGGTATGGTGTGGGATTGTAAATGGTTATTTGGTTGGTCCTTACTTCTTTGAGGCTAATGTTGATCAACACACCTACTTAGAGTTGCTAAGAGATAGGCTGCCAGAACTATTGGCAGACGTCGATTTAGAAACCAGACAAAGAATGGTATTCCAGCAAGATGGCGCAGCGCCACACTTTGCAGTAATTGTTCGACAATTTTTGTATGAAACTTACGCTGGGTGGATTGGACGTGGAGGTCCGGTTAACTGGCCCGCAAACTCCCCAGATATGACTTCACCAGATTTTTATTTGTGGGGCTATTTGAAGAATGTTGTCTTTCAACAACAGCCTACAACGCGAGACAACATGCAAGATCGGATTCGTGAAGCATGCGCTGCGATTCCAAGACAAACTTTGTTAAACACCATCCAAGAATTCCGTAGACGTTTAGGGCTGTGTCTTCAGGCAAATGGAGGTAACTTCGAGCATTTGCTTCGTGGTTAAATTTGTGAGAGGCAAGGGGACTCACGCTAATCAAGCACCCCATCGTGAGAGGCAAGGGGACTCACGCTAATCAAGCACCCCAAAGGAAACAGAATTTACTACGTCCACGTCGTTGTTTCTGGGTAACGCTAAAAGTAAATCCAAGAAACAACAACACGTAAGTTCAAGGTCTAATTCAAGGTCCATTATTTGAACTCATATGCACCCTTCATTTTTTGTAGAAGTCATTTTTTGATAGGATGCAAAATTTAACGGGTTTTTCAACCTGGATTTCGTTTTACCCCATTATGTCCGTATGGGGTAATCAGGACCTCACCGAAAAAAACATTATCTAAACGTAAAATTTCGCGCTCATTCGATTTTTAATGTCAAAATAAAGTGTTTTCATCTAAAAAAGAAATTTTACCTTGAAATAACCTTGAAAGTTATCGCTAAGGTCAAAATAAAGGTCAACACTGAATTTCTCGTTAAAAATTACTCAAATTATGATCTTCATTTTTTCGACAACACCTTACATAAGAATGTTGACAGCTACTCAATTATTTCGTATTTATGACCTTCACCTGACCTTTGGGGTCATCGAGGTCAGATGATCTGAGAGCATATTCGGACGTAAAATTTCCCGCCCTTTCCGATTCCGGTGTAAAAATAGGGGTTTCCATTTAAAAAACTCAAGTTGACCTTGATTTGACCTTGAAGGTCAGCTTGAAGGTCAAATTCAAGGTCACTATTGTTTGACCCCCTTTGTATCCTACAACTTTTATAAAGGTCATTTTTTGATAGGATGCGAACTTACTGAGTTTTTCAGGTGCATAGATTAAAATGGCCCACCGTGTATATATAGTCGTTCTTATTCACTCGCGCTGTATATATATATATATATATATATATATATATATACACAGCGCGATATTTTAATCTGGCATTAAAATTTTTGTGAAAAAATTGCTAATAGTACATCTCTTTTTTTGCATAAAAAAATAGGACGTAGTTGGCCATGACGCCGACTTACCAAACCAATGAAGCATGCCCGCTATGTACTTTTATTTTTGGGACCTACCCAACAAAAAAAAGTTCATGGAAATCGGTTCATAAATAAAAATGTTACTGGGGTGGTTAGACCTTAAGTGGGACACACCATATATATATATATATATAAATATATATATATATTGTATATATACAATATATATATATATATATATATATTGGGGTGGTTAGACCTTAACTGGGACACACTGTATATATATATACAGTGTGTCCCACTTAAGGTCTAACCACCCCAGTAACATTTTTATTTATGAACCGATTTCCATGAACTTGTTTTTGTTGGGTAGGTCCCAAAAAAGTACATAGCGGGCATGCTTTATTGGTTTGGTAAGTCGGCGTCATGGGCAACTACGTCCTATTTTTTTATGCAAAAAAAGAGATGTACTATTAGCGATTTTTTCACAAAAATTTTAATGCCAGATTCTTAATCAGGAGCACCTAAAACCTAACTGTACCAAATTTCATGGCGCTACTGTACAGGGTGTTCGTGTGTTCCACTTAAGGTCTAGCCAGCCCCGTACAATCGTTATTTATGAACCGATTTTAATGAACTTTTTTTTGTTGGGTAAGTCGTAAAAAAGTACATAGTGGACATGCTCCTTTTGATTGGTAAGTCGGCGTCATGGCCAACTACGACATATTTTTTAGTGTAAAAAAACGAGATGTACTATTAGCGAATTTTTCACAAAAATTTTAATGCCAGATTCTTAATCAGGAGCCCCTAAATTCCAATTGTACCAAATTTCATGGCGCTACTGTACAGGGTGTTCGTGTGTCCCACTTAAGGTCTAACCACTCCCGTAAAATCGTTATTTATGAACTTTTTTTTGTTGGGTAAGTCGTAAAAAAGTACATAGTGGGCATGCTCCATTTGATTGGTAAGTTGGAGTCATAGTCAACTACGTCCTATTTTTTTATGCAAAAAAACGAGGTACAGAACTGCTATTTCCAATAAACTGTAAGGGGAGTTGACAAACTGGCCTAGTCCATGCAATATAAAAGATTCTGGTGCTTATAATATTTTGAGAACCCTATCTAGATTTCTCCTTTAGTATTATAATCCAGTTTCGATAGGGATGCCTTGGTACACTTACAGTACAATAAGCCTTTTGGCTTACCTTTTATTAATATTAAATATCGATACCTTAGATGTCCATAATTTTATGAAATACGGCTAACCTGAGATACCTATGTATGTATAAATATATACTGGGTTGCTAAAACGTTTGTTTTTGTTTCAAATTTTTACCTTTTTTATTACTTGGCAGTAATTGTTAACTTCATTATTTTAAAATTGCAGTTTTCTTGATAGTTTTTTAGTTACTTAAATTCAAATATACTTGTACACTTTGTCATATTTGCTATGGTTCTTTCGATACATCATAGTTCCGAGAGTTTCATCAAAATCCTTTCAGGCATGAACTGCTTCTAAAATAATTTGGCCAGTGTTCAAAAATTTCAATATCTTTTCACCAACAGTAAATATTTTTTTTAGGAATTTGTATAATGAAAGTTATCAAATTTTAAAATGTTTGCATGTAGCAGGATGCCCTGGTTTTGTTTCAATTAATGAATATATTCAAATTGCATAGAAAATGTACTGAACCGAATTAAAATTTATTTCCAGATCATTTTTCTTTGTATGTAGTAATTTTATTGAAAAATTGAAAAATGAGACATAATAAACACATTTAAGATAATGTATGGACATGGAAGTAGATAATATGCCCATGGAAGTAGATAAACAAAATAAATTACAAAATGTCATACTATTCTGTACGTGTCATACTTAAAGTTTTGATAACGAAAACAGATAAGTTTTCGAAACGTAAACGTTTTTAAGTGATGTGTTTAATACTGTATATTGTTAATCTGCTTTTTAATGTGAGATTTCTTGATTAGGCAAAAATATTTTTTAAAAAACCAACCTTTGACTGACCCGTCGGCGCAGAGGTTGATTAAGAGGTTATTAATTTTTTGTATTTTTCAGCGGTAAGATAATATCCAAATAAATAAGATTAATAAACACATTTGTTCACAGCATATGCACTCCTCATAATTGCTCTAAAAATCAATCAATACATCGCATAAAAGATTTCGTACACTACAATCTACCTCAACTTAATCAACTGCGATTTCATTATTAATGTGAGAAATTTGTTTAAAAACATTGATATAAGATGTATCACAAGGTTAAAATTAGTAGAACAAAAAAATACATATTTCTAGCTAGAATGTGCAGTCAGAAATCAACTTTCAAGTAAAAAAGGTTCACCCATATCAAACTAATAGTCCAGAAAAAAAAATGTCAAACAAAAAAATTCTTGTGCATTCTTTTTGACAATAGTTATTTTATTTGTTAACTTTTTTTTAAGATTTATTTAGAAATCTTTAATCATGGGACAAATTCATTACCCACCATTAACATTCTTTCTAACAGTCATAGTTAAATACATTAAATATTTTGACTATTTTATTTGTTACCTCTTTTTTAAGATTTATTTAGAAATCTTTAAAATTTCTAAAATGGGACAAATTCATTACCCACCATTAACATTCTTTGTAACAGTCATGGTTGAATACATTAAATATCTTACGCATGTATAGATGTAAGATTTAATTTTGAAGGTTATACCTACTGTTTTAACATTTTATTTATTATATAAACATCTTCAGGGCAGTATATGAAACATTGGTAATGTTGGCATTTTTATATATTTGAATTCTAAAAAGTTTATTATTTATTTATGAAATCTAGTACACCTGTGTGTTTCATTTACTCTTTTTAAACATAATAACCCTTTCAGTGATTGTTATCGATTTAATAATAATGTTACTAGAAATGGGAGAAAATCGCTGTTGCGATTTTCGTTCCCATTTCTAGCCCTACCGGGGGTCCAGGCCTGCGACAAAAGCATCTAAAATATTATTTTTAAGAAAATGCATATTAAAGAAATTTTGTATTTATAAAACTGATGATGTAATTATACTAAACGATTTTTCTTAATACTTTAATCAATTGTAAGGGTACTCTATTCGTGATGGTAAAACATCGTAATTTTTTAAGTGCTGAAAGTAGAATTTATTTTTTAGTAAACATTTTTATCAATTTTATCAATGGGACCCTCCGTTACGGTTCGGAGTCCCTCTCGCCCTTCGAAAAGGTGTAACGGCGGCGATAAAAAATATATTGCTGTCATAATTGTTGCAGCAAATTAATATTGTAGATATTTACTTTTGTAAGCTAAAATGATGAATTTTACAGACTGCTAAAATGAACGAATTAATTTCAAACTTACCTGCAGAAAGAATAAATAATTGGAATTAAAAAGTAAAAATTCGCGTTTTAATATATATGGATTATGTATTATAGTAGTGTAAGTGTTAAGCTTTTGTAAATTTTTTCAAATATTGATTTCATATAATGAAAATATTTTGTTTTTGAAGTATGTATATGAATTAAATTATTTTAGGCACCCATATGTAACATTTTTTCATCTAGCATTTAGAGGAGCTTCCATAATAATCTATATGTTATGTGGTTGGTTCAGTGAAAGTTTTATTGCCAGTTTTGTAATTGTAATATTGTTTTTGTCAATGGATTTCTGGACGGTAAAAAATATTACTGGAAGATTAATGGTGGGACTACGATGGTGGAATTATGTAGATGATGATGGAAAGTCGCATTGGGTATTTGAGTCTAGAAAGGTTTTTATTCATTATTTCTTATTAATTTTTGAAGTTAATAATATTTGGCCCTTTTTAGGGCTCTTCACAGAATAAAATACATGAAAGGGAGGCTCGGATATTTTGGACAGCACTTATACTAACACCACTTATTTGGAGTATATTTTTTATTGTTGCACTTTTTGGGTTGAAATTAAAGTGGTTGGTAAGTATTTACTTAGCCATATAAAAGTCAATATAAATATTTTTACTCTTTGGAAATATTAGCAGAATGGTTTTGTTTTAATTATGTTTTTATTTATCCTTAAATGTACATGTAACTTATATACAGGGTGTTTTTTTTCAAAATTGAGGCATTTATTTCAGTAGGAAGCAGAACTCGCAAATATAAGCCAGTTTGACAACAATTTTATGTATAAAAGTTATAAAATAAAGAAAAATAGAAAACATACTTTTTTGTAAATGGTATGGTTCACAAAAGTTGTTTAAAATTGTCACCATTTGTTTGATACATGCATAATCTTGCCTGGCATAACCATGAGTCACTACACAGTTAATTGAAAATTGTTTGCGTCTTTTTTGTGAAATTTTTATTGTGATGTTGATTTTGAAGCCGCCAAAATCCAAAGCCGCCGACAAAATTCAAAAAATCCAAAATTGTAAAGCTTGTATTTTTACTTTGTCTATACTATTTTCCATACTTTATTATGAGCCACTCTAACTGGTTTTGCTATGAACATACTGCTTGTTGAATTGTTTTAAATAGTTTCTAAAATCAAAAATTGCTCCTGCTGGTACCCTTTAAACTAAATTAACAAACATTTGTGGTGTTAGTACGTGTATAGTGTTAACGGTGATTTGGTAAAGGAAAAATCTCCGCATATAAGCAAGATGGTGCAGCTTCATTTTGTCAGCACTCCCAGTAACTTAAAATCATGTCTATAAGTTCATTGCTTTCGTAAATATTTGCCTTTTCTTAAACAACTTGTAACAAAAAACACAGAGAAAAATATTAGTCTGCATAATGTACAACTAAAAGATATCATTCAAAATAAAAAAATGCGGGGACCAAACTTACATTTCTTTTATTATTGTTATTTTTTAACATTTATATAGGACATTTTTGACAAACTGATTAATATTTACGAGTTCTAAATCCTGCTAAAATAAATGCCTCAAGTTTGAGAACACAATCTATAACCCGTACAACAGAAAAAATAATAAGAATCTTATTTTGTTATCAATTGATTTAAAATATAAGATTTCCAATATCTTTTGAACAAAGCGAACTCTTAATTGTACACACTTCTGAAATGATATAACGGTAATACTTGACAGCATTTTTGTCAACATTGCTATACTCGATGTTACTTTTTAAGTACTTCAGTACCCCTTGAAGTTCCAGAACTTTTTTGTGGTATGCAACTGACATTTTTTCACTAATAATTTTTGGAAAATAAACAGCAACATTTTTTGTCTAACATTTTTTATTATCTTTTGCAGTGTAGCAGATAGGTATTGAGATTATTTGGGTATGTGTATGTGATTGGGTACTTTTTTTTCGCCCGCCTGTGAAGTTTGTCAGTTTAAAAGCGGGACACCGTATGTATTTATATATATATATATATATATATGTAACAGGTCGTTTAGGCGCCAATTATGACTATATATGGACGAACTGGCACCTATATATACGTTCTGGCACCAAATATGGGTGCCACAACGTTTTAGCCCGTATATTTCCTTCAAATGGTCCTAGTATCATACCTACCAAATATCATGAAGGTGCCATTTGACTCCATAAAAATGCGATTTTAGTGCAACCATATAATCGCAGAGGGCGTGTCAGTGTTTGTAAGTCGAACGGTAAGACGTAATGGCACCACGACGTTGTGGCACCACAGATGCTGAAATTTGAATTAACGTACTGGCACCTCAGTCATACCTATTTATCCTCGGTAAGTAGATAGATTATTCATCCTTCAGTCGTTTATATTCTTTAGTGGATATAATAATATGGTTATACAAAACCATATATCCACTGTTATTTTAATGTATCGTGGATTAAAGAAAAAACATTTTTGCAACAAGCGAAATCATCAAAACTTAATAAAATTATTATTACCGCAAAAATTTTAATAAACCCTTATGTATTTTAATAGGTACCAAAGAAAAGAAAAATCTAATCATGACAATTAGGAATAAGGGAAATCTCAAAATTAAGAAAATAAGTGGAACAATTATTCCTAAAAAACGTGTGCAACCGGCGTTTTTGGAAAGCGTTAATGATTGTAATTATATTTGTGCAAAATGTAAAGGATTTTATAGAAGCACTTACATAGTTCAACACAGCCGTCACTGTTTCGTAAATAATAGCAGTGATCATACAGCACATCCTAAAGTAGAATCTTTTATTCTAAGTTTAGAGACAGAGTATCAGGAATATCTAAAAACAGATCGTTCGAGAAAAGAGCTAATAAAAAAAGTAGAGGTAAACAACTCATTTTTTTTTAGTTTTTATCAATTTGCATTTTATTAATCTGAGGGAAACAAATTTTTTAATATTTTAATTATGAAGATTAACCTTCTTTAAGCTCCTATTTTACTTAAATTAAATAAGACAATACACCTTTCCTCACATATATATATATATATATATATATATATATACAGAGTGAGTTTTATGTATGGAACGCCTCAATTATCTCGGAAACGGCTTGCCCGATTTTTATGAATTTTGGTTTATAAGGGTTTTGTAATATGGCCGATATTATTGTGGCATTTACATTGTTGTCAGATCTTTCGTTTTTCCGGAAATATACTGAAATTTGTTATTTCAAATGGATCACCCTATATATTTTTTTGTTTTTGAAATCTCTAAGAAATTTAGAATATTTTTCATGTAATGTTCCCTATACCTAATTGCCATAATTTCGGAGTTACAGCTACATTTGCAATATCTCCGCCGAAGTTAAAATATTACATCAGGGCGGCTATGTCTGCGACAAAAACAATTTTGACGTTTTAATAAACTATTATTGTTGGTGTTTATTGAAAGTTACAATGGACCGTTTATCTGAGAAAGAACGAATTGAGATTTTAATGATATTAGGATATGGTGATGTGCGTAGAAGTCAACAGGAAACGTGTAATATCTTTAATAATTTATATCCTAATAGAAATCCCATAACAAGATCTACTGTGAGTAAGTTGTTAAAAAAGTTTAACCAAACTGGAGCCATAAAAGATTTACCGAAATCAGGGCGTATAAAAACTGCAACAACTGAAGACAAATCTTTAGATGTTTGTGTTATGTTAGAAGAAGATCCACATTTGAGTACTAGACAAATATCCAGGGAAGTTGATATTTCTCAAACATCCATAATGAAAATTTTACATGCCAATAAATTCCATCCTTACAAAGTAAGATTGGTTCAAGAGTTGTCAGATGATGATTTCGATAGACGTGAAGAGTTTGCCGACACAATGATGGAAAAATGTTACGATCAAAATAATCCAAATTTTTTAAATAATGTTATGTTTTCCGATGAGGCCACTTTTTGTATTGATGGAAACGTAAATCGGCATAATTGCAGATACTGGTCACGTAACAATCCTCGTTGGATGAGAGAATCCCACACCCAATTTCCACAAAAGATTAATGTATGGGCTGGAATAATAGGCGACAAAATAATTGGTCCTTTTTTCATTGAAGGAAACTTAAATGGTCCGGCGTATTTAAATTTATTACAGAATAATATTATACCTGATCTGGCTCGGTTATTCGGTTATTTCCAAATCTAAGTAAGTATTCTCAATTGCCTGTTAATTTAGAAATTTTATTATTTGAAACTTTCAGACAATAACAATGTCCCAAATAACAATATTTGGGTGCAACAAGATGGAGCTCCACCTCACTATGCGCGTGACGTGAGGCAATACCTAAACGATGTGTTTCCCAGAAGATGGATTGGAAGGCGTGGTTTTATCGAATGGCCCCCGCGATCACCCGACATGAATCCTTTAGACTATTTCCTGTGGGGTCACTTAAAAAATATTGTTTATAAAACCAAACCTGCCAATATTCAGGAATTAAAAGATAGGATTACCACAGAGATAAGAAGAATTGAGCAGTCAGGAATGTTACAAAATGTACTGCAAAGTTTTAAACATCGCATGGCTTCTTGTATGGAAGTAAACGGACAACATTTTGAGCATCAGCTGTAACCGCCTTTACTTTATGTTTTCAAAAGATCCTATGGGATTTCTATTAGGATATAAATTATTAAAGATATTACACGTTTCCTGTTGACTTCTACGCACATCACCATATCCTAATATCATTAAAATCTCAATTCGTTCTTTCTCAGATAAACGGTCCATTGTAACTTTCAATAAACACCAACAATAATAGTTTATTAAAACGTCAAAATTGTTTTTGTCGCAGACATAGCCGCCCTGATGTAATATTTTAACTTCGGCGGAGATATTGCAAATGTAGCTGTAACTCCGAAATTATGGCAATTAGGTATAGGGAACATTACATGAAAAATATTCTAAATTTCTTAGAGATTTCAAAAACAAAAAAATATATAGGGTGATCCATTTGAAATAACAAATTTCAGTATATTTCCGGAAAAACGAAAGATCTGACAACAATGTAAATGCCACAATAATATCGGCCATATTACAAAACCCTTATAAACCAAAATTCATAAAAATCGGGCAAGCCGTTTCCGAGATAATTGAGGCGTTCCATACATAAAACTCACTCTGTGTATATATATATATATATATATATATATATATACATGCCTCACGTATGCTACGAAGCCCGCTAAGTACTACAGGCAACCAGAAGCCCGGTCTTAAAATTATGAAAATGACTGTATATTTACTATTTCTGGGTTTTATAATCGAATAAAATAGCGAGCACAATGAGAGGGGTAAGCTCAACTAAAATGTTTTTTTAATTAGACATGCTAGTTCTTACGAGGCCCCATTAACATTACGGTTTTTAAGAAGCCCGGGTGTATATACTTTATATTGCGGGTCAGTTTTACACAGCCCGGCAATGTTGCCGATTTAGACAAGTCCTCTGACCTTTTCTAATTTGAGTAAATGGGCACATTTTAAATGTTCAACGGAATATCACTCTGAGATAATCGCTCTCTTACATACGTTCAATTTATCTACCACAATTTTCGTGTTCCTGTTTGATGATCCACTTAGTCCGTAAAATAAATATAATAACAACGTAGTGTTAGTGTTATATACAACTATATCCATTAAAATGAAACGAAGTGAATTTGTGTTAAGACTGGCCGCCGAAAGTAAAGTGGCGATTGTTTCTGAAGAGGTAAACATTATTCATCTCCCGGACAGCTCACGAATCTCCCGAAGTGATGAATTTTCAATGTCCTCGCCGCCTTCAAATAATGATATATATGAATTCATACCGACTCCACCTAAAAAAATTGTTGTTCTTTCGGACATTATGGTGAACAACCAGGCAAACAGCGAGGTGAACAATGAAGCAAACAGCGAGGTGAACAACGAAACAAACAGCGAAGTGAACAACGAAGCAAACAACGATGTCTCATACACAGAAGATTTTTATGTTTACGAAAGTTCAGGCTCTGAATATATTCCGTCTGTATCATGTACATCTACCACTAGCTCCGAATCATCTTTAGAAGAGATCACCGATGAAGTAAGTAGCTTTTTGCGCCCTTTATTTTTAGATTAAAAAGTTAGAAAATGTTGAATTTTTTTAACAATCCAACATACCTATTTAGTAATTTATAAAAGTCTCTCAATAAAAAGGTCGTCGTATATTATCTGTGATGCACACAAACTAAGAGTGCATCATACACTATGCAATAAGATTAATACTATGAGCCTCATAGTATTAATCTTATTATTATTTTTTTAAATATACATCTCAAATCTATCGTTGACATTTAAAATATTTATGGACCTAGATGGTATAATATAAATTCTGTAAAAAAATCTACATAATTTTATTAAAAACGCGAATGAAAATGTTAAATTTATTTCTTTAAAAAAAAAATCTAAAGAAAATCCTTTTATCCTTTTATTTTTGGAGGACTTTCAGCTCAAAGCATCGAGCAAACGTACCTACATATATAAAAATAAAATAAAACCACAATGTAGTAGGTAGTTAAAATATGAAGATTCTAGTAGGTAAGAAAACACTCTTTTGGATAAATATTCTGTCACTAACCTAATTTAATTATTCATGTAAAAACATTATTTTCAGTATTTAAATAACCTGTGAAGAAGTCCGAAAACTCGGACGAAACGTCGGAGAATGTATCCATGTAAATAATAACGAGCTGAAAGTCCTCCAAAAATAAAAGGATAAAATGATTTTCTTTTGATTTTTTTATTAAAGAAATAAATTCAACTATAACAGCCAACAACTTGTCCAGTATCATCCGAAAATGTTAAATTTTACAATTTCATTAAATAAGACAATACACCTGTCTTCACATATCTATCTATTAGCAATGCGAAATGTATACATTTCGAGTACTGTGTACTCATCGTCGGTAGCTTAAACACTAATCAATTTAAGCTACCGACGATGAGTACATAGTACTCGAAATGTATACATTTAGCATTGCTAATAGATAGATATGTGGAGAAAGGTGTATTGTCTTATTAATATTCATATTCACGAACTCACCTCAATCAGATTACTCTTTCAAATGAAATTAATGAAAGATGTCGTTAATACTCTTAGATATTATTTGTTTATTTACAATTCTACCAATATCATTAAGGTTTAGAAACAAATAATTTACTTGACATGTCATGTGGGCGTATGCCCATAGAATTAAAACGACAAAAGCATATTATTTCATCATTTCATAAATACGGGATACTCTTGATAATTTGTCAACTTTTGTTGTTGTTGTTTTTTATCCTAGCAGTTGAAAGAATTATTTATCTCATAACAATATAAGAAATTACGTTGTATAAATAGAAAGTAATTGATCTCAAAGGACTTCACAGTCATGTTTACGCATTATTATTCCGCATTCCGATAGTGCACTTACATTACAGAAAATAAAGGTTTTACTGGTAGGTATGCTATATGTTGTTTAGGTATTTTCTCTGGAGAAGTATTTATTTAATTCTTTTTAAATATACCATGTTAGAAAAGATCCGGAACGGCACGACTGAAACTTCTGCAAGTATTTGGTGTCGAATACCCAATAGAATATTTCTGTACCTGAGAAGCATCCGGGGCATAAAGGCTCAAGTCTTGAACTTAATAATTTAAAAAATGGCAACAAAATATAGGGCCCAATATATTTTAGTAATATATATATTTTAGTGGCTGAAGTCCCCTTTTTGCCTATATACTTACTAGGTATACTATGTACGACTATTTGTGTCGGCATAAAGGCTCAAGAGCGACTACCGCCTTTCTGGTTCTACATAAGTTTCACAGATGTGTCGATTCCAATATTGACTTGTTTGTTTGCTACATAAAAACGGTTAAAAACTTTGAAAATCGCTGTCTCAAGGGATCGGGGTCAGTTTATAAGTACCTGTGGTGACATTATTGTTTCTTCTATGAATTTGGATGAATTTAAAGACCCAGGCTATATGTTCAAGGGTTGGCACTTGTTTAAAAAAAATTCTGACAAAAATGCATTCATTATGATGCCAAAAGTAGTTTAGCTACAAGTAAGAAAAAGTGTATAATAAATTTAAAATGAAAGGTAACAATACAATTGATTCTCCCAGAAGAGCGAGATATTCTTCGATAATTATTCGAAAAACAATGGGTTTTATAAAAAAAAGAATAATATAACCATATTATTGAACTTTTAAAATTGGTTGACAAACTCTTTCATCCCTTATGCGAACCTTAGACATATGGAGACAACTGATGATAATTTAATAATAACAAATTAGTAATAAGTTTGTTATCAATATGTAATATTAAGTATTGTTTCTCACCTAGATTACACAAAAAATACTAGAAACCTTTTTTATAACATTTTGAGAAAACTACAGAAAACATCTAAATTGTGTTATTTACTTTTTTCAAATGTGGAGACTTATTGCATCATTATTTTTGTTACTAACTTTAAGAAAAACCAGTACTCATAAAGCAACTTGTTTAACTTGCGTATAAAACTCTTGAGAAACCCTTAATTTTATGTTAAGTTTAGAGTTACAGTTAGAAGCAGAAGGACGCAAGTCTTGAAATTTAAACAAAAAATATACTTTTCTTCAATTTGGAAAATCATTTTTATTTACCAAATAAATATTGAATTATTTTTCTGAATTTTAAAATGTATTAGGAACTTATACTTGAAAATATTATAGCAATTAGAGTATATACTGTAGCCACGTGTGATCATAAACCAGTTTTTATGCAGTACTGTAAAAAGTTTTAAACTCTACTTACGCCTAAATGCGTCTCAGGTATAGATTTGTTTTAAGAACAGATCTGAGATAATCAATAACATATGTAGGTATCGTATGTCTTATCTCATGATATGATGAGCCTGCAACCTACCATTTAATTGATTACCTAACTATTATGTCAAACAGTTGTAAGAGGAGAAAGGGTGTCATACGCGCCTAAACAAAGAGACCGCCGTCGAAGTACAGGTGTTTCTTTTGTCAGATTTTTTTTTACAGTTTCAATTTACATTATAGACTATACCTATAAAATTGTGATAACATTTATTTTGTGAAACTGACATACAGGGCGTCCCATAGAGATGAATCTCTATAAAGTTATGATCTATCGAAGTATATAAAAATATACAGTATGCTCCATTTAAAAGCAAAGGTTCATGTACTTGTAGCTTTTAATAAAGGTAGACGTACATGAACCGTTGATTTTAAATGGAACACACTTTATATTTTTATATACTTAGAAACTTAGATAGATCATGTGAAAGCTACTTGTACACGATCCTTTGCTTTTAAATGGAGCACACTGTATATTTTTATATACCTAGATAGATCATTACTCGCCCTATTAGTCACGCTGCATAAAACTGAATGAATGTAAATGAAAATTTAATATTTTTTGGTTAAACAGGCAGCAGTAGAAGAAAAAATAAGTTTTAATCCAGAAACTATTACAAATTCCAGAATTTTTAAATTACCTGATTCGGATGAAAGATCTTCTAAACAATTTGGAACAGTTTCAGTAAGTTTGCTATTTAGTTATTACGTTTTAATTATGTACAGATCAGTCCATTTTTTATGGGAATCCAGGGTAACTCAAAAAGTCTAAAAGTTATCGACAAATTAATTGCAGTCTCGATTTACTTTTTCAAGGCTAGGTAGATGGTGCTATCAGATTAAAATTTATTGTCACCTGTTTTCGAATTACAGGGTGATTTTAAAATTGTTCCTATTTCAACAAGGCCCTGTATCTTCCTTACTTTGAGAGATGTTAGAGAGATATTAGAAAAAGTGTACATAACAATTTTTTAAAAATACTAAAGAGGAATAGTTATATTTTTTCTATCTACTTTTGGAATACTTACGGAATAAACTTATGTTTTTTTAAGTGGAAAGTATTAAATTAAAGCCGAAACTATATAAATATGCCCATACTATTATATGTTGTTATAATCAGGAAGAGAAGTTACTTTTAAATAAAGAAATATATACATGGTATCCCAATTAAAAAACATGAGTTTATTCGATAACCCAAAAACAGAAGTAGATAGAAAAAACTGACAGAACCTTTTAAATTTTGTCATAACACTATTTCTATACCTCTCAAATAAGATACAGGGCATTGTTGAAATAGGCCAAATTAATGTAAAGGCAAAATAAGTCACCTTGTAATTCGAAAACATGTAGCAATAGAACTGAAAAAGTAGGTCGAGACTGTGTAGCAAATTTGTCTGTAACTTTTACACTTTTTGAGTTACCCGAATGACAAACCATTGACTCGAACATGCCAACTCCCCTTTCTATTTTTAGATTTTTAAACTTTCCTGTTTTTTTTTTAATTCTAAAAATAAAACGTAATGGAGGGTTGAAATACTAGCTTGAAAGCTGTATACTCAGAAATAACACATAACTATCGCATGCTTTTATTTTATTTTAAGTTATTTTATTTCAAACTAACATGAAATCAAACAGTTATATATAATCATTCATTTAGCATACCTTGGGTCTCAAGAATACGTCTTCTGCCCGAGAGAGGCCAACTCTCTGTCCAATATGTTATAAAGATGTTATAACACATTTCACAAGGCATTTAAGCAGACACCATGGAAATAACAGAGACGTTCAAATAATAGAGAGTCTGAAACCGGGCAGTAAAGAGCGTCTAGCCATGGTAGCAGCGCTCCGAAAACAAGGATATTTTCATTTAAACGTCGAAAGAAATGTTTTAAATCCCGTTAGAACTTCAAAAGATCCCAAAACCGAATACTTTGTATGTACCTATTGTTTGGGACATTATACTAAGAAACTATTATATAAGCATGTCAATCATTGCAAAAATAAACCTGCTGATGTCACCAATCCTGGCAGGAACTGTTTAACAAAATCGCAAACATTCCTAGCTTCAATGACATCAAAAAACAATGAGTTTCTGCGGACATCTCGTATCAAAAAATAAGTATTTGATATAATGCGGGCTGACGATATAAGTGCCGTAGCAAAGAGTGATCCACTAATTTGTTTGTATGGGGAAGCACTTTTAGCTAAACACAAACGGCAGCAAATTGCCACCGTTGTATCGAGCAGGATTAGAGAAATGGCAAGAATGCTGATGGTCCTAAAATCAATGGTTAGTGATGTCCGTGGCTTATTCGACCTATTAAAACCAGATATGTTTAGTACTCTGATAGCAGCAGTTAAGGTTGTTAGTGGTTATGATGAAAATGAAAAAAGTTTCAAATCCCCCTCTTTAGCTCTACACATGGGGACCAATTTGAAAGTACTATGCAATGTAGCATTTAAACTTATAGTTGAAAAAAGAAACAATCTTCCTAATATAAGTTGGGACAATAACGAACAAAGAAAAAATGAAGTAAAAGATTTAATAAGGCTAATCGAAGGACATTGGTGTAACGAAATATCTAGCCTTGCATTGAAAACCCTCAAAGAAAGACAGTGGCAAAAGCCGACACAGTTACCATTAACGAAAGACATACTTGCATTCCAGAAATATATAACTAACCTTGGAGATAAGGCCTATGATAATTTAAGTAATGGTATCGATATTCGGGCTAACTATAAAATTCTTACTGAATGTGTATTAACTCAGACCGTAATGTTTAACCGAAGACGAGTGGGTGACGTTCAGTATCTAAAAATAAACAATTATATTAAAGAAACCTGTACCACCGATCAAGAAGCATTTAAAGAATCACTGACAGCAGTAGAGAAAATATTAAGTAAAAAATTCAAGAGAGTAGTAACAGGCGGAAAAGGATCTAAACCGGTTCCTATTCTTTTCCCTAAGAAAATTCAAAAATTTATTACCTGTTTACTGAAAATAAGGCAAACGACCGATATAGTAGGAAAATCCAACCCATATCTCTTTGCAAATCCGAATTCTGAAAATAAATGGATGGCTGGAACAAATATCATTCGACGTTTGGCACAGAATTGTGGTGCTGAACAGCCAACACTATTAACATCTACCAAATTCAGGAAACATATTGCTACAACCCTACAGTTAATGAATATGCAACCAGATGAAATGGAACAGTTAGCTACATTTATGGGACATACTAAGAAGACCCATTCAGAATTTTACAGGTAAATCTTTTTTTAATGCCAGATGCTGTTACATGTTTCTTAAAAAAAAATTTGCTTTTCCTTTTCTTTTTAGTCATGGAAAAAACAACTGCTAATAAAAAACGTAAATTTATATCTCTTTATTTCTAAAAATTTTATTATTCTATTATAAACACTTTTTCTTTGTTTTGTATCACTTTATGAAGTAAAAACAAAGAAAAAATTGTTTACATTACAGTAGTTGCGGTAATAATAAAAATGATCAATTATCAATCACAAGATAACGGCTTCCACTATTTCATTTTTAAAACTTTTATTCTTGCAACAAAAAGGATTTATATCTTGGTATAAACTAAATAAATAATATAGAAGTTGCCTTTGAAACAAACTTCTTAAACATTGGAAATAATCTTGTAAACTTGCTAAATTTTAGACATTTCTTTCCTTCTTGATAATATATAATACACATTTAATTTTATTAATCAAAATATCCTCATTCGTGCATAATATTCCTTTTTACACACTTCGACAATAATCTACGACTATTAATATATATTTCTCAAATCATAACAAAAAATACTTAGTAAATTAAACGGTTTTATAGCGCACATATTATATTATCCACTATAGGCTGTGTAAATAATTAAATCAATTTTACCCATTTAACTCATTAAAAGCAACCACTTTTCTATATTTCTTCAATATCTCTGAATGAGTAATACGGTTTTAAGGAACTGTATTTGTCACTTTTTTCCGACGCTATAAAAGAAATCGCCTGCTAATAATGTATATATATATATTCAAAACAGGAATCCAAGCTGTGCACGTCATCAATTATAAAATTAGTTGTTAAAGTTGTAATCATGTAATCACAGTAAATCACACTAGTGTAAAAGCTATGTTGAGGCACAGTTTATTGTAATAAATAAGCTGTAGTTGAGGTACATCAAAATTATACAGGGTTTTTCAACGAAAAGTAGCCACCCTTAATAACTCAGAAATGGAGGGTAGCAGAAAAATTTCCAAAAACAGGTCGATTTTTATTTCAAGGGGGACACATTTTCAAATTACTGAAATTTTTACAGGATGTCCCAAAAAAGAGATATTTACCACAACTTAGATTTTTTAAATGGAACACCCTGTGCATTTTTACAGATTTGGATAGAAAGTTCTCTAACGAATACGTTGATATAGGGTTTGATGGATCTAGCTCTAATAGTGAGTGAGATATACCTCAAATAGTGTTCCATAAGAGCAATGTGTTAGAGAAAGACTTTGTAACGGCTGTAGCCTAAAACAATGAATCGATATTCTCTTTCTAACCCATTATGCTTATGGAACATTCTTTAAGATATATCTCCCTCACTATTAGAGATAGATCCATCAAACCCTATATCAACGTATTCGTTAGACAACGTTCTATCCAAATCTGTAAAAATGCACAGGGTGTTCCATTTAAAAAATCTAAGTTGTGGTAAATATCTCTTTTCTGGGACACCCTGTAAAAATTTCAGTAATATGGAAATGTGTGCCTCTTGAAATAAAAATCGACCTGTTTTTGGAAATTTTTCTGCTACCCTCCGTTTCTGAGTTATTAAGGGTGGCTACTGTTCGTTGAAAAACCCTGTATATTAACTTATATACTTTTTATTTCTCTGGCAAATAATATTGTGAATCCTTCATGACATGCACAGCTTGGATTCTTGTTTCGAGTTTATCTTGCTCGCACATTAAAAAGTACTCATTGTAGTATTAAAGAAATCTAATTAATAAAAATAAGTAAACGATGTTATGTAAAAATCTATTTTGGTACTCGTATTTTTATCGCTGTTATTATTTCGTCTCACGCGCACTTTTCGTCAATTGGTGTGTAATTTACGTTAAAACTTGCAAAATTTTTAACTCGACAACTAAAATGTTTATAAAAAGTACTTATTTGTAGATGTTTCTGATATTGGTCAGTTCAATCATTGATTAAAATTATTACCCTGGGTGACTTCCTGTATACACATTCAACTAGCTATTTAAATGAGACAATAAATTTCACGTTACTCGGCAACAATTATTTATTTGTATCACTGACGATATTGTAATTTGTAGAAAAGCCTTTATTTCGTTCAATTTTATCGATTAAAATTTTTCGAAATGCCCTGGTATTCAGAATTATTTATAATTTATAAATGTTATTAAACAATGCTAAAGAAATAAATATTTTTTTTTATAATGCAAGCTGTGAAAAAAGTTAGTTTTTATTAAACGTAATGTTAAATGTTTTTGTTTTGTTATATCTCCGTCGGTCATCACAAATATATTATGTACCTACCTATAAGGTATTATATAATGGTAAGGAGAAAAGTATGACGGATCTAAATGTGTGACAATATATAGGGTGTTCTATTTTGAAAAACGTACCTTATTCAAGTTCTGTATACTTCTCATGAACACAAAAAAATAATATTGGATTTTTAAAAAGTAGGCAAAGTTCTGAGTAAACACAGCATATTCAAAAATTTAATTTGATAAAAAATTATCGAAATAAAGGGATTCAAATTGTATAGGAAACACCGTGTATATTCGTAAACATATTTCGTAATCTTATTTCGCATTTGAACGTAAAATATTTTTTTCTGATCGCCAACAGTTACTTCATCCCAACCTCCTTGTCACTTTTGCATGCAATAATTGTGGGTTTCCTTGTACGTTTTTTCCATATTTTTATGTATCTACACATTTTGTCAAGGCCAATCCATATCAACAAACTTTTTAAAAGGTTAAAATTGAATGTTTCAGATTGCCCCAAGACATTTATCAAACCGTAAAAGTTGCAAAGGTGCTGCTTTTGCTTGAAAAGGGAAGGGGAAAACAGTTCCGCGGCAAGAGTTTAAACGAAATTGAACTAGATAAAGATATCTATTATAGTTCAGAATCCAGTGAAGATGAAGATCTAGATACTACACAAAGCCTGTCAGAAAGGGTTTTGTCCCGTACTACAAATTATATTCGTACACTACCTACTAATAATGATAATGAAAGAAATGAAGACGTTGAAAGTAATACTAAAAAGAGGAAACTAGAAACCAGAAAATACCAGAAAGAGACTTGATAGAAGAATCAAGAAAAGAAATCGAAAATCAACCTAAAAAAGAGCTCGACATCAAAAAATCATCCACGCGCGTTAGGTGGACAAGTAAAGAAAAAGAAATAGTATTCAACTACTTCAAGCTTCATTTAAAAAATAAAATTACACCTAAAAAACACGAATGCGACCAATTTCTGGCAAAGTATGGAGAGAAACTGACCAATAAGAATTGGATAAGGATAAAAACCCTTGTTTACAATTCCTTTAGAGAAAAATAATATGTATGTTCTTATTAATGAATATTTTTCTATTTTATAATAAAGTATTATTTTTATTTATATTCAAATTAAAATCAGAATTTGTAATGTATGTACTTTTCCAATCCATAAACAATTATTTTCACATCACTGATTTTTATTTTTAATTAAGGTTTCGTTCAAAGCTTATTACAATTCAAAAACGTCCCTGGAATAGATGCTTAGTAATAAGAGTTAGAAACTAATTGGGGCCATATTCTTTGTAAACTACTAATAAAATTAAATACCCACCCAAAATGGAAAAACTACAAAATTATTCGAATTAACAGAAAAATAACAGTTTTTTAGTTTAACACAATTGAAATGTGGTAATGTATTAAAGTATTTATTTGTGGCATTGTTTAATTACTCTTATTTATTACGGTATTAAGCCACCACTTACAAATACAAAAAAAAATAATAATCAACCTCTGCGCTGACGAATCCGTCAAAGATTGGTTTTTTGAAAAATATGTTTGCCTAATCAAGAAATCTCACACTAAAAAGTAGATTAATAATATATAATATTAAACACATCACTTAAAAACGTTTACGTTTCGAAAACTTATCCGTTTTTGTTATCAAAACTTTAAGTTTGACTGAACTACAGAAGAGTATGACAGTTTGTACCTAATTTATTTTGTTTATCTACTTCCATGGGCATATTAGATATATTAGTCGATTTTCATTCTATTTTGACTTACCTCGTCTTTAAGAATTGGAAAAATGGCCATAGGGTACAGTGGCAGTCAGTTAAAATTTTAGATAAAGAACAAAACAATATAAAAAGAGAACTTAAAGAATCCGCGATAATTTTATTAAATGAAAACATAATATGTGTATCCAATATATGTGACAAGTTTTCGAAACGTAAACGTTTTTAAGTGATGTGTTTAATATTATATATTGTTAATTTGCTTTTTCGTGAGATTTCTTTATTAGGCAAACATATTTTTCAAAAAACCAACCTTTGACTTATCCGTCGGCGCAGAGTTGATTTATTAATTTTTTGTATTTTTCAGTGGTGGCATAATATCAAAATAAATAAGAGTAATGAAATACACCTAAGTACTCAAAACACGATTCAAAGCTATCAGGTTACCAGTTACAAAGTTAGTTACATGACGTTGAAAGACCACATTTGTTTCCTTGTAATTATGTAGTTATGTAATTACAGATGATTTATAACTTGTACCGCTTGGGTCTCATTTTGGGTTTATTTTAATTACAATTATAATACAATATACAAAAAAAAATTTTCAAACGTTTACAATAGAAAATTGATGTTATTTCTAGAAAAATGTATAAACATACGTTCAACATTCTTTTTTTTCTAAGTTACAGTGAGTTTAGCATTTTAACGACTGAGATTAAAAAATGTATATACTTAATAGAAATTAAGATATACAATACAAATTGAACAATACAATGAATATTCTCTCTAATAAATAACTGATATAATAAGTTGAAGTAACTCATCAAAACCAATTAGTGCAAAGAATCCAAAATAGCGCAGCAACCCATATTAGAAACAATATTAGGTAGGTACTTTTTAGAGTGCAGTAAAATCTAATTCGACGAATTATTGGTAACTAGGTTGGAGCGCTGAGTTTCTCGATTTTTGAATCTTCATTGTTTATTAAATATTATAATTTCAGTTAAAAAATGTTAAAATCGCTATAACTTAAAAACAAATTGATATCGAACCTATGTTTATTTGACTTTTTTTTAAAGAAATTACGTTTATCTGCTATTGTCAAAGTTTGTAACAAAGCTAGTGAATCGCCCTGTATTTAATCATATTTATAAGATTAGAAAAAAAATACTTTAAAAATTAAGTTATAAATTGCTACAAACTCAATTTTTTATTAGTTACCTATAGTTATATACTTGTTAGTATTCAGATATCAAATTAATAATAAATAACAAGTTTTATCTCATTTTCTGTTAGACTTTTAATACATTTTTTTTTAAGAAGTCGACTTCTTTTTTCTATAAGTGCGTATGTGGTTTTTTGTTGAATAAGTTGTGAAACACGGTCAGGCATATTTCTATGAGTTACGTAATATTAAAAACTTAATGTCACTAATGTCAGCGCATAACACATGAACCGTCTTTCCATCTCCAGTTAATCAGGTAGTACTTTGTAGTTGATAAGGTCACACATAGTCAACGTGTGTTAAAAGGTCCATAGTCCCAACTGTTTAAATAACAAATAAACAAAATAATAAATTTTACTTCAAATACTTCTCGTACACTTCTCGTAGAAAAAATTCTCGTACACTTGTACTACTATAAGTATACTATAAGTTATACTACTATATACTACTATACTATAAGTTAAAAGTAATATGCTCATACCTATTTGGTATTATGCAAGTACATGGTAGAGGTTAGATATTAAATTTTGAAATATTCTTAAGCAGATGTTACATAAGATTTTAACCAGAAAAAACATTTTATAATATCTGAAATATATTAAATAGATCTTCTCTAGAGGCAGACTGAAGGGAAATATGTTAATAATCAGACCGTAGCCATAAGGGGGTATTACCGAGTATACCGAGGGCTACGATCAGACAAATGTTAAGTACAAACAATACAGTATTGCCATATTTGAGGGCCTCGTATAGTAGGCGAAATTAACTTGGACTCTTAAAATGCGTAAAACATATTCAGAGTATATACAGATAAAGTAGTGCGCCCTCTACAGTGAGATATGACGAACTAAAGGTGTATATGTTAACATTTTTTACAAACTTATGACGCCCACTGAAATTTTCTAAATCACTTTAGATAACAGTATCTATCACAACCATGTCTATATACACGCTTGTTTTTATGAAGCCCGTTTCGGGCTTCATAATGACCGTAATATATAGTATTTTGGGCTTCTTAATGATGCTTTATATATCTATATATATATATATATATATATATATATATATATAGATATATAAAGCACCATTAAGAAGCCCAAAATACTATATATTACGGTCAATATGAAGCCCTCGACGGTTTTATGAAGCCTGAAACGGGCGTCATAAGTTTGTAAAAAATGTCAACATATACACCTTTAGTTCATCATATCTCACTGTAGAGGGCGCACTACTTTATCTGTATATACTCTGAATATGTTTTACGCATTTTAAGAGTCCAAGTTAATTTCGCCTACTATACGAGGCCCTCAAATATGGCAACACTGTATTGTTTGTACTTAACATTTGTCTGATCGTAGCCCTCGGTATACTCGGTAATACCCCCTTATGGCTACGGTCTGATTATTAACATATTTCCCTTCAGTCTGCCTCTAGAGAAGATCTATTTAATATATTTTCAGATATTATAAAATGTTTTTTTCTGGTTAAAATCTTATGTAACATCTGCTTAAGAATATTTCAAAATTTAATATCTAACCTCTACCATGTACTTGCATAATACCAAATAGATATGAGCATATTACTTTTAGCTTATAGTATAGTAGTATATAGTAGTATAACTTATAGTATACTTATAGTAGTACAAGTGTACGAGAAGTGTACGAGAAGTATTTGAAGTAAAATTTATTATTTTGTTTATTTGTTATTTAAACAGTTGGGACTATGGACCTTTTAACACACGTTGACTATGTGTGACCTTATCAACTACAAAGTACTACCTGATTAACTGGAGATGGAAAGACGGTTCATGTGTTATGCGCTGACATTAGTGACATTAAGTTTTTAATATTACGTAACTCATAGAAATATGCCTGACCGTGTTTCACAACTTATCCAACAAAAAACCACATACGCACTTATAGAAAAAAGAAGTCGACTTCTTAAAAAAAAAAATGTATTAAAAGTCTAACAGAAAATGAGATAAAATTTGTTATTTATTATTAATTTGATATCTGAATGCTAACAAGTATATAACCATAGGTAACTAATAAAAAATTGAGTTTGTAGCAATTTATAACTTAATTTTTAAAGTATTTTTTTTCTAATCTTATAAATATGATTAAACACAGGGCGATTCACTAGCTTTGTTACAAACTTTGACAATAGCAGATAAACGTAATTTCTTTAAAAAAAAAGTCAAATAAACATAGGTTCGATATCAATTTGTTTTTAAGTTATAGCGATTTTAACATTTTTTAACTGAAATTATAATATTTAATAAACAATGAAGATCCAAAAATCGAAAAACTCAGCGCTCCAAACTAGTTACCAATAATTCGTCGAATTAGATTTTACTGCACTCTAAAAAGTACCTACCTAATATTGTTTCTAATATGGGTTGCTGCGCTATTTTGGATTCTTTGCACTAATTGGTTTTGATGAGTTACTTCAACTTGTTATATCAGTTATTTATTAGAGAGAATATTCATTGTATTGTTCAATTTGTATTGTATATCTTAATTTCTATTAAGTATATACATTTTTTAATCTCAGTCGTTAAAATGCTAAACTCACTGTAACTTAGAAAAAAAAGAATGTTGAACGTATGTTTATACATTTTTCTAGAAATAACATCAATTCTCTATTGTAAATGTTTGAAAATTTTTTTTTGTATATTGTATTATAATTGTAATTAAAATAAACCCGAAATGAGACCCAAGCGGTACAAGTTATAAATCATCTGTAATTACATAATTACAAGGAAACAAATGTTTTTGGTCTTTCAACGTCATGTAACTAACTTTGTAACTGGTAACCTGATAGCTTTGATTCGTGTTTTGAGTACTTAGGTGTATTTCATTACTCTTATTTATTTTGATATTATGCCACCACTGAAAAATACAAAAAAATAATAATCAACCTCTGCGCCAACGGATCAGTCAAAGGTTGGTTTTTTGAAAAATATGTTTGCCTAATAAAGAAATCTCACGAAAAAGCAAATTAACAATATACAATATTAAACACATCACTTAAAAACGTTTACGTTTCAAAAACTTGTCACATATATTGGATACACATATTATGTTTCCATTTAATAAAATTATCGCGGATTCTTTAACTTCTCTTTTTATATTGTTTTGTTCTTTATCTAAAATTTTAACTGACTGCCACTGTACCGTATGGCCATTTTTCCAATTCTTAAAGACGAGGTAAGTCAAAATAGAATGAAAATCGACTAATATATCTAATATGCCCATGGAAGTAGATAAACAAAATAAATTAGGTACAAACTGTCATACTATTCTGTACTTCAGTCAAACTTAAAGTTTTGATAACGAAAACGGATAAGTTTTCGAAACGTAAACGTTTTTAAGTGATGTGTTTAATATTATATATTATTAATCTACTTTTTAGTGTGAGATTTCTTGATTAGGCAAACATATTTTTCAAAAAACCAATCTTTGACGGATTCGTCAGCGTAGAGGTTGATTATTATTTTTTTTTGTATTTGTAAGTGGTGGCTTAATACCGTAATAAATAAGAGTAATTAAACAATGCCACAAATAAATACTTTAATACATTACCCACATTTCAATTGTGTTAAACTAAAAAACTGTTATTTTTCTGTTAATTCGAATAATTTTGTAGTTTTTCCTTTTTGGGTGGGTATTTAATTTTATTAGTAGTTTACAAAGAATATGGCCCCAATTAGTTTCTAACTCGTATTACTAAGCATCTATTCCAGGGACGTTTTTGAATTGTAATAAGCTTTGAATGAAACCTTAATTAAAAATAAAAATCAGTGATGTGAAAATAATTGTTTATGGATTGGAAAAGTACATACATTACAAATTCTGATTTTAATTTGAATATAAATAAAAATAATACTTTATTATAAAATAGAAAAATATTCAGTAATAAGAACATACATATTATTTTTCTCTAAAGGAATTGTAAACAAGGGTGTTTATCCTTATCTAATTCTTATTGGTCAGTTTCTCTCCATACTTTGCCAGAAATTGGTCGCATTCGTGTTTTTTAGGTGTAATTTTATTTTTTAAATGAAGCTTGAAGTAGTTGAATACTATTTCTTTTTCTTTACTTGTCCACCTAACGCGCGTGGATGATTTTTTGATGTCGAGCTCTTTTTTAGGTTGATTTTCGATTTCTTTTCTTGATTCTTCTATCAAGTCTCTTTCTGGTATTTTCTGGTTTCTAGTTTCCTCTTTTTAGTATTACTTTCAACGTCTTCATTTCTTTCATTATCATTATTAGTAGGTAGTGTACGAATATAATTTGTAGTACGGGACAAAACCCTTTCTGACAGGCTTTGTGTAGTATCTAGATCTTCATCTTCACTGGATTCTGAACTATAATAGATATCTTTATCTAGTTCAATTTCGTTTAAACTCTTGCCGCGGAACTGTTTTCCCCTTCCCTTTTCAAGCAAAAGCAGCACCTTTGCAACTTTTACGGTTTGATAAATGTCTTGGGGCAATCTGAAACATTCAATTTTAACCTTTTAAAAAGTTTGTTGATATGGATTGGCCTTGACAAAATGTGTAGATACATAAAAATATGGAAAAAACGTACAAGGAAACCCACAATTATTGCATGCAAAAGTGACAAGGAGGTTGGGATGAAGTAACTGTTGGCGATCAGAAAAAAATATTTTACGTTCAAATGCGAAATAAGATTACGAAATATGTTTACGAATATACACGGTGTTTCCTATACAATTTGAATCCCTTTATTTCGATAATTTTTTATCAAATTAAATTTTTGAATATGCTGTGTTTACTCAGAACTTTGCCTACTTTTTAAAAATCCAATATTATTTTTTTGTGTTCATGAGAAGTATACAGAACTTGAATAAGGTACGTTTTTCAAAATAGAACACCCTATATATTGTCACACATTTAGATCCGTCATACTTTTCTCCTTACCATTATATAATACCTTATAGGTAGGTACATAATATATTTGTGATGACCGACGGAGATATAACAAAACAAAAACATTTAACATTACGTTTAATAAAAACTAACTTTTTTCACAGCTTGCATTATAAAAAAAAATATTTATTTCTTTAGCATTGTTTAATAACATTTATAAATTATAAATAATTCTGAATACCAGGGCATTTCGAAAAATTTTAATCGATAAAATTGAACGAAATAAAGGCTTTTCTACAAATTACAATATCGTCAGTGATACAAATAAATAATTGTTGCCGAGTAACGTGAAATTTATTGTCTCATTTAAATAGCTAGTTGAATGTGTATACAGGAAGTCACCCAGGGTAATAATTTTAATCAATGATTGAACTGACCAATATCAGAAACATCTACAAATAAGTACTTTTTATAAACATTTTAGTTGTCGAGTTAAAAATTTTGCAAGTTTTAACGTAAATTACACACCAATTGACGAAAAGTGCGCGTGAGACGAAATAATAACAGCGATAAAAATACGAGTACCAAAATAGATTTTTACATAACATCGTTTACTTATTTTTATTAATTAGATTTCTTTAATACTACAATGAGTACTTTTTAATGTGCGAGCAAGATAAACTCGAAACAAGAATCCAAGCTGTGCATGTCATGAAGGATTCACAACGAGAAATAAAAAGTATATAAGTTAATATATAATTTTGATGTACCTCAACTACAGCTTATTTATTACAATAAACTGTGCCTCAACATAGCTTTTACGCTAGTGTGATTTACTGTGATTACATGATTACAACTTTAACAACTAATTTTATAATTGATGACGTGCACAGCTTGGATTCCTGTTTTGAATATATATATATATATATATATATATATATATATATATATATATATATATATTATTAGCAGGCGATTTTTTTTATAGCGTCGGAAAAAAGTGACAAATACAGTTCCTTAAAACCGTATTACTCATTCAGAGATATTGAAGAAATATAGAAAAGTGGTTGCTTTTAATGAGTTAAATGGGTAAAATTGATTTAATTATTTACACAGCCTATAGTGGATAATATAATATGTGCGCTATAAAACCGTTTAATTTACAAAGTATTTTTTGTTATGATTTGAGAAATATATATTAATAGTCGTAGATTATTGTCGAAGTGTGTAAAAAGGAATATTATGCACGAATGAGGATATTTTGATTAATAAAATTAAATGTGTATTATATATTATCAAGACGGAAATAAATGTCTAAAATTTAGCAAGTTTACAAGATTATTTCCAATGTTTAAGAAGTTTGTTTCAAAGGCAACTTCTACATTTTTTATTTGGTTTATACCAAGATATAAATCCTTTTTGTTGCAAGAATAAAAGTTTTAAAAATGAAATAGTGGTAGCCGTTACCTTGTGATTGATAATTGATCATTTTTATTATTACCGCAACTACTGTAATGTAAACAATTTTTTCTTTGTTTTTACTTCATAAAGTGATACAAAACAAAGAAAAAGTGTTTATAATAGAATAATAAAATTTTTAGAAATAAAGATATATAAATTTACGTTTTTTATTAGCAGTTGTTTTTTCCATGACTAAAAAGAAAAGGAAAAGCAAATTTTTTTTAAGAAACATGTAACAGCATCTGGCATTAAAAAAAGATTTACCTGTAAAATTCTGAATGGGTCTTCTTAGTGTGTCCCATAAATGTAGCTAACTGTTCCATTTCATCTGGTTGCATATTCATTAACTGTAGGGTTGTAGCAATATGTTTCCTGAATTTGGTAGATGTTAATAGTGTTGGCTGTTCAGCACCACAATTCTGTGCCAAACGTCGAATGATATTTGTTCCAGCCATCCATTTATTTTCAGAATTCGGATTTGCAAAGAGATATGGGTTGGATTTTCCTACTATATCGGTCGTTTGCCTTATTTTCAGTAAACAGGTAATAAATTTTTGAATTTTTTTAGGGAAAAGAATAGGAACCGGTTTAGATCCTTTTCCGCCTGTTACTACTCTCTTGAATTTTTTACTTAATATTTTTTCTACTGCTGTCAGTGATTCTTTAAATGCTTCTTGATCGGTGATACAGGTTTCTTTAATATAATTGTTTATTTTTAGATACTGAACGTCACCCACTCGTCTTCGGTTAAACATTACGGTCTGAGTTAATACACATTCAGTAAGAATTTTATAGTTAGCCCGAATATCGATACTATTACTTAAATTATCATAGGCCTTATCTCCAAGGTTAGTTATATATTTCTGGAATGCAAGTATGTCTTTCGTTAATGGTAACTGTGTCGGCTTTTGCCACTGTCTTTCTTTGAGGGTTTTCAATGCAAGGCTAGATATTTCGTTACACCAATGTCCTTCGATTAGCCTTATTAAATCTTTTACTTCATTTTTTCTTTGTTCGTTATTGTCCCAACTTATATTAGGAAGATTGTTTCTTTTTTCAACTATAAGTTTAAACGCTACATTGCATAGTACTTTCAAATTGGTCCCCATGTGTAGAGCTAAAGAGGGGGATTTGAAACTTTTTTCATTTTCATCATAACCACTAACAACCTTAACTGCTGCTATCAGAGTACTAAACATATCTGGTTTTAATAGGTCGAATAAGCCACGGATATCACTAACCATTGATTTTAGGACCATCAGCATTCTTGCCATTTCTCTAATCCTGCTCGATACAACGGTGGCAATTTGCTGCCGTTTGTGTTTAGCTAAAAGTGCTTCCCCATACAAACAAATTAGAAGATCACTCTTTGCTACGGCACTTATATTGTCAGCCCGCATTATATCAAATACTTCTTTTTTGATACGAGATGTCCGCAGAAACTCATTGTTTTTTTATGTCATTGAAGCTAGGAATGCTTGCGATTTTGTCAAACAGTTCCTGCCAGGATTGGTGACATCAGCAGGTTTATTTTTGCAATGATTGACATGCTTATATAATAGTTTCTTAGTATAATGTCCCAAACAATAGGTGCATACAAAGTATTCGGTTTTGGGATCTTTTGAAGTTCTAACCGGATTTAAAACATTTCTTTCAACGTTTAAATGAAAATATCCCTGTTTTCGGAGCGCTGCTACCATGGCTAGGCGCTCTTTACTACCCGGTTTCAGACTCTCTATTATTTGAACGTCTCTGTTATTTCCATGGTGTCTGCTTAAATGTCTTGTGAAATGTGTTATAACATCTTTATAACATATTGGACAGAGAGTTGGCCTCTCTCGGGCAGAAGACGTATTCTTGAGACCCAAGGTATGCTAAATGAATGATTATATATAACTGTTTGATTTCATGTTATTTTGAAATAAAATAACTTAAAATAAAATAAAAGCATGCGATAGTTATGTGTTATTTCTGAGTATACAGCTTTCAAGCTAGTATTCCAACCCTCCATTACGTTTTATTTTTAGAATTAAAAAAAAAAACAGGAAAGTTTAAAAATCCAAAAATAGAAAGGGGAGTTGGCATGTTCGAGTCAATGGTTTGTCATTCGGGTAACTCAAAAAGTGTAAAAGTTACAGACAAATTTGCTACACAGTCTCGACCTACTTTTTCAAGGCCAGGTTGATGGTGATATTAGATCAGTTCTATTGCTACATGTTTTCGAATTACAAGGTGACTTATTTTGCCTTTACATTAATTTGGCCTATTTCAACAATGCCCTGTATCTTATTTGAGAGGTATAGAAATAGTGTTATGACAAAATTTAAAAGGTTCTGTCAGTTTTTTCTATCTACTTCTGTTTTTGGGTTATCGAATAAACTCATGTTTTTTAAATGGGATACCATGTATATATTTCTTTATTTAAAAGTAACTTCTCTTCCTGATTATAACAACATATAATAGTATGGGCATATTTATATAGTTTCGGCTTTAATTTAATACTTTCCACTTAAAAAAACATAAGTTTATTCCGTAAGTATTCCAAAAGTAGATAGAAAAAATATAACTATTCCTCTTTAGTATTTTTAAAAAATTGTTATGTACACTTTTTCTAATATCTCTCTAACATCTCTCAAAGTAAGGAAGATACAGGGCCTTGTTGAAATAGGAACAATTTTAAAATCACCCTGTAATTCGAAAACAGGTGACAATAAATTTTGATCTGATAGCACCATCTACCTAGCCTTGAAAAAGTAAATCGAGACTGCAATTAATTTGTCGATAACTTTTAGACTTTTTGAGTTACCCTGGATTCCCATAAAAAAATGGACTGATCTGTACATAATTAAAACGTAATAACTAAATAGCAAACTTACTGAAACTGTTCCAAATTGTTTAGTAGATCTTTCATCTGAATCAGGTAATTTAAAAATTCTGGAATTTGTAATAGTTTCTGGATTAAAACTTATTTTTTCTTCTACTGCTGCCTGTTTAACCAAAAAATAATAAATTTGCATTTACATTCATTCAGTTTTATGCAGCGTGACTAATAGGGCGAGTAATGATCTATCTAGGTATATAAAAATATACAGTGTGCTCCATTTAAAAGCAAAGGATCGTGTACAAGTAGCTTTCACATGATCTATCTAAGTTTCTAAGTATATAAAAATATAAAGTGTGCTCCATTTAAAATCAACGGTTCATGTACATCTACCTTTATTAAAAGCTACAAGTACATGAACCTTTGCTTTTAAATGGAGCATACTGTATATTTTTATATACTTCGATAGATCATAACTTCATAGAGATTCATCTCTATGGGACGCCCTGTATGTCAGTTTCACAAAATAAATTTTATCATAATTTTATAGGTATAGTCTTTATAATGTAAATTGAAACTGTAAAAAAAAATCGACAAAAGAAACACCTGTACTTCGACGGCGGCCTCTTTGTTTAGGCGCGTATGACACCCTTTCTCCTCTTACAACTGTTTGACATAATAGTTAGGTAATCAATTAAATGGTAGGATGCAGGCTCATCATATCATGAGATAAGACATACGATACCTACATATGTTATTGATTATCTCAGATCTGTTCTTAAAACAAATCTATACCTGAGACGCATTTAGACGTAAGTAGAGTTTAAAACTTTTTACAGTACTGCATAAAAACTGGTTTATGATCACACGTGGCTAAAGTATATACTCTAATTGCTATAATATTTTCAAGTATAAGTTCCTAATATATTTTAAAATTCAGAAAAATAATTCAATATTTATTTGGTAAATAAAAATGATTTTCCAAATTGAAGAAAAGTATATTTTTTGTTTAAATTTCAAGACTTGCGTCCTTCTGCTTCTAACTGTAACTCTAAACTTAACATAAAATTAAGGGTTTCTCAAGAGTTTTATACGCAAGTTAAACAAGTTGCTTTATGAGTACTGGTTTTTCTTAAAGTTAGTAACAAAAATAATGATGCAATAAGTCTCCACATTTGAAAAAAGTAAATAACACAATTTAGATGTTTTCTGTAGTTTTCTCAAAATGTTATAAAAAAGGTTTCTAGTATTTTTTGTGTAATCTAGGTGAGAAACAATACTTAATATTACATATTGATAACAAACTTATTACTAATTTGTTATTATTAAATTATCATCAGTTGTCTCCATATGTCTAAGGTTCGCATAAGGGATGAAAGAGTTTGTCAACCCATTTTAAAAGTTCAATAATATGGTTATATTATTCTTTTTTTTATAAAACCCATTGTTTTTCGAATAATTGGTATCTTGCTCTTCTGGGAGAATCAATTGTATTGTTACCTTTCATTTTAAATTTATTATACACTTTTTCTTACTTGTAGCTAAACTACTTTTGGCATCATAATGAATGCATTTTTGTCAGAATTTTTTTTTAAACAAGTGCCAACCCTTGAACATATAGCCTGGGTCTTTAAATTCATCCAAATTCATAGAAGAAACAATAATGTCACCACAGGTACTTACAAACTGACCCCGATCCCTTGAGACAGCGATTTTCAAAGTTTTTAACCGTTTTTATGTAGCAAACAAACAAGTCAATATTGGAATCGACACATCTGTGAAACTTATGTAGAACCAGAAAGGCGGTAGTCCCTCTTGAGCCTTTATGCCGACACAAATAGTCGTACATAGTATACCTAGTAAGTATATAGGCAAAAAGGGGACTTCAGCCACTAAAATATATATATTACTAAAATATATTGGGCCCTATATTTTGTTGCCATTTTTTAAATTATTAAGTTCAAGACTTGAGCCTTTATGCCCCGGATGCTTCTCAGGTACAGAAATATTCTATTGGGTATTCGACACCAAATACTTGCAGAAGTTTCAGTCGTGCCGTTCCGGATCTTTTGTAACATGGTATATTTAAAAAGAATTAAATAAATACTTCTCCAGAGAAAATACCTAAACAACATATAGCATACCTACCAGTAAAACCTTTATTATCTGTAATGTAAGTGCACTATCGGAATGCGGAATAATAATGCATAAAGATGACTGTGAAGTCCTTTGAGACCAATTACTTTCTATTTATACAACGTAATTTCTTATATTGTTATGAGATAAATAATTCTTTCAACTGCTAGGATAAAAAGCAACTATTAATTTTTTGTCAGTTTAGTTTTTTCAATTTATCATCGCGCGACCAGTCATTTTTGTTTTAAAATAAAAAAAAAACATTTTATTGAAAAAGTAGTCTAAGGTAAAATCATGCACATAATATTTCTTGATACAAAACTTTCACCAAGTTGACAAATTATCAAGAGTACCCCGTATTTATGAAATGATGAAATAATATGCTTTTGTCGTTTTAATTCTATGGGCTATACATTTCGAGTACTATGTACTCATCGTCGGTAGCTTAAATTGATTAGTGTTTAAGCTACCGACGATGAGTACACAGTACTCGAAATGTATACATTTCGCATTGCTAATAGATAGATATGTGAAGACAGGTGTATTGTCTTATTTAATGAAATTGTAAAATTTAACATTTTGGGATGATACTGGACAAGTTGTTGGCTGTTATAGTTGAATTTATTTCTTTAATAAAAAAATCAAAAGAAAATCTTTTTATCCTTTTATTTTTGGAGGACTTTCAGCTCGTTATTATTTACATGGATACATTCTCCGACGTTTCGTCCGAGTTTTCGGACTTCTTCACAGGTTACTTAAATACTGAAAATAATGTTTTTACATGAATAATTAAATTAGGTTAGTGACAGAATATTTATCCAAAAGAGTGTTTTCTTACCTTCTAGAATCTTCATATTTTAACTACCTACTACATTGTGGTTTTATTTTATTTTTATATATGTAGGTACATTTGCTCGATGCTTTGAGCTGAAAGTCCTCCAAAAATAAAAGGATAAAATGATTTTCTTTTGATTTTTTTATTAAAGAAATAAATTTAACATTTTCATTCGCGTTTTTAATAAAATTATGTAGATTTTTTTACAGAATTTGTATTATACCATCTAGGTCCATAAATATTTTAAATGTCAACGATAGATTTGAGATGTATATTTAAAAAAATAATAATAAGATTAATACTATGAGGCTCATAGTATTAATCTTATTGCATAGTGTATGATGCACTCTTAGTTTGTGTGCATCACAGATAATATACGACGACCTTTTTATTGAGACTTCTATAAATTACTAAATAGGTATGTTGGATTGTTAAAACAATTCAACATTTTCTAACTTTTTAATCTAAAAATAAAGGGCGCAAAAAGCTACTTACTTCATCGGTGATCTCTTCTAAAGATGATTCGGAGCTAGTGGTAGATGTACATGATACAGACGGAATATATTCAGAGCCTGAACTTTCGTAAACATAAAAATCTTCTGTGTATGGGACATCGTTGTTCACCTCGTTGTTTGCTTCGTTGTTCACTTCGCTGTTTGTTTCGTTGTTCACCTCGCTGTTTGCTTCATTGTTCACCTCGCTGTTTGCCTGGTTGTTCACCATAATGTCCGAAAGAACAACAATTTTTTTAGGTGGAGTCGGTATGAATTCATATATATTATTATTTGAAGGCTGCGAGGACATTGAAAATTTATCACTTTGGGAGATTCGTGAGCTGTCCGGGAGATGAATAATGTTTACCTCTTCAGAAACAATCGCCACCTTACTTTCGGCGGCCAGTCTTAACACAAATTCACTTCGTTTCATTATAATGGATATAGTTGCATATAACACTAACACTACGTTGTTATTATATTTA
Organism: Pogonocherus hispidulus; assembly: GCA_963924545.1. NCBI lineage: Eukaryota > Metazoa > Arthropoda > Insecta > Coleoptera > Cerambycidae > Pogonocherus > Pogonocherus hispidulus. The sequence continues at coordinate 60,111,307 of OZ004692.1, forward strand.
TTTTACGGACTAAGTGGATCATGAAACAGGAACACGAAAATTGTGGTAGATAAATTGAACGTATGTAAGAGAGCGATTATCTCAGAGTGATATTCCGTTGAACATTTAAAATGTGCCCATTTACTCAAATTAGAAAAGGTCAGAGGACTTGTCTAAATCGGCAACATTGCCGGGCTGTGTAAAACTGACCCGCAATATAAAGTATATACACCCGGGCTTCTTAAAAACCGTAATGTTAATGGGGCCTCGTAAGAACTAGCATGTCTAATTAAAAAAAACATTTTAGTTGAGCTTACCCCTCTCATTGTGCTCGCTATTTTATTGGATTATAAAACCCAGAAATAGTAAATATACAGTCATTTTCATAATTTTAAGACCGGGCTTCTGATTGCCTGTAGTACTTAGCGGGCTTCGTAGCATACGTGAGGCATGTATATACACATATATATATATATATATATCTATTAGCAATGCTAAATGTATACATTTCGAGTACTATGTACTCATCGTCGGTAGTTTAAGCACTAGCAAGTTTATAAATAAACTCATCCAATTAATAGAGGATAAGGCTGTAAAATAAATTTATTTATGTAAACTGCAGATGTCTACTTGCCTGCTCTTTTTCTAAATTGTGGTTGGATATTTACTATTATTACTTATGTACTATTGTTGGCTATTGTTAATTTTATTTTTCTTATATACAGGGTATTAAATTTAAAAGGTCATTAGATAATGAGCTTAAATCTAAATTCATTAAATGATTTTTATATTTCTTCATATATATTGATTCTAATGTATTTAGGTTCTGAGAAGTACTGGCTTTTATGAAGGAGGTATGGTTTACATTAAATTTGTGCCCCGTTTCGTAACTATGTAAGGCTAGAGCCGACTTATCTACATTAAAGTTTTTTGTGTGATATGTATGGTCTTTAAATCTAGTTTTACATTTTATACATTTCTTTTTGTTTGGCCGATGTATAGTTTGTTACAATTACTACAGTTTATTTTGTATATCCCAGATTTCTGAAGCTAATCTTCTTTTTGGAAAGTGGACCCTAATAGTGCTTTAATTGTAAATGTATTTTGAAATGCAGGGATGATATTGACTTTCTTCAGTAAATTTTCAAATTTATGACTGATTTGAGGATGGTATGTGAATTTTCTATACATATATTGTCATTCCTCTATTGGACTTAAGGTGGTATAACTTTTAATTAATAATTTTCACTTTTGTTTATAAAAGGTTCTATCTATTTGTTTCTTTTCATAACCGTTATCATTAGCAATGTTGTAGATGAGATTACGTTCTTTGTTATAGTTGGTATTATTGAGTGGTACATTTAATAATCTAAAAACTAGACTATTAAATGCAGCCATTTTATATTTACAGTATGTTACTGAGGAGTTTTGTATGTAATTATGTGTGTGTGTCGGTTTTCTGTAAATGTCAAAAATCAAAGATTCGTCAAGTCTAATTATTTTAATATCTAAGAAAGGTAATGAATAATTAATTGTTTTCTAATTCGAAGGTAAATTTAATGGAATCGTACTGAGAGTAGTAGTAGGTACATTGACGAAATTGTGTATATCGAAATTTTTATTTACACATTGCGAATACGTCATCTACATACATTTTCCATACTGTGGGGAATTCTAATGCGGTGTTTTTCACGTTATTTTCAAAATGGTTAAGGAATAAATCTGCAATAAAATACTATAGAAGATTGCCCATGGCTGTGCCATGTGTTTGTTTATAAATATTGTTGTTGAAGGTAAATTCATTTTGGTCCATATACAATTTCGTCAATAAAATGTATTCTTTCACTTCTATTGTCGGTACTTTATGTCGGTACTAAAAATAGTCATCAATAGTAAATAAGTAATAATACTAAATATCCAACCACAATTTAGAAAAAGAGCAGGCAGGCAGACATCTGCAGTTTACCTAAATAAATTTATTTTACAGCCTCATCCTCTATAAATTGGGTGACTTTATTTATAAACTTGTTGGTGTTTAAGCTACCGACGATGAGTACATACTACTCGAAATGTATACATTCAGCATTGCTAATGCTAATAGATATATATGTGAAGAAAGGTGTATTGTCTTATTTAATTATTTTCATCTTCACGAACTCATCTCAATCAGTTCCTATTTTACTTATTAATAGGTTGGACGAAATTTGAAAAATTGTAATATCAGACCCTATTATTTTGGAATATGGCGTGCAGCTTTTGCAAACGAGCAAGAATATAAAAAAACGAACTCTTTTAGCTAGAAATAAAATTCGAGAATATGCTCGTATTTTATGTGAATTTAGAAATATAATACGTAAACCTTTTGTTGTAACTCTGTTACAACAATTGTTGGTAAGTATATAAAACATTTTTCCAGTAAATAACCAATTAAACAAGACATTTTCTCAAAAAAGAAGACAGACTATTGCTTTTTGCAAGAATTTTCGACAAATATGCCTTAATTAACGACTTTTCAATAGCCTCAATAGTGTCATTACTATTTATCTACGAACTGACAAAAATCAATATAAATTGCTCAAAAAATATACAAAAAACTTTTACAAAAATATTTTGTACGTGCTAAATTTGAATTAAAATTAAGCTTAGTTTCTTAATCACGCAATTTATATGTAATAATTATAGTATACAGGGTGACCCATTCGTCTGAGTTTCCTTTATTCCTCCACTATTATTATCAACTTTAGAAAAAAAATATCTACTACAAAAGTTTTCAGAAATAATAAGGGCTATACTTTGAAATTAGTTACAGATATACAGATTGTTCACATACTTCCAACCATAGACATATAATACTAGGGGAGACAGAACATTCCATTAGAAAAACATCATTTGTTTACAATCATACACACTTTCACACTTGTACATAAGTGGGAAGGAGATGGCTTTATAAAATGGCAATGCTGTAACCTAGGCGTCCACGTCCGATGTTATCTTTACCAGTGGTGTGCAGTTTTTTTTAGGGATTATTACAATAAGTTTTAATTTAAAAGTTTATTTATGTTAGAACTGAGATTTGTGTGGGAGCAAATAAGACATATATTACTGCTTGGACCTATATATTCTCAATACTCTACAAAATCATTATTAAAATGTCAGCAGAATGTTATATAACTAATTCAAAACACTTATAATAGTGTTTCATTCATTGTCCTTGGTCTTGACACAGCTGGTCCTAATATTCGGCCTTCCTGTGTTTCTATTGCACCGAAGAAAGTTTTGCCCATGCCTAAACGGATGCTACCTGTAACATTTTAAAAGACATAGTTATGAATGATTTTTGAGAAACTATTCTGCATAGTAGAGCACTATAAACGCATTTCTCTACTGCAGGTTTTCCTTTTGTTTATTGTATGTATGGCAGTCAAGCGCTATTCACACATTTCTCGACTGCAAACCTTATGAATGCAAATCATTTATTATCAATATAATTTATTATTTAATTTCCTTATTATTATTATTCAACAGCTTTAAATTTCCAAGCTTATAAACACTAATATTTATACACTATTACCTCAGTCGTTCCACAAAAATATAGTTGGATGTTTATACAACTATAAAAAAAATATTTATTTTTGTGGGCGCTATTCACGAATTCCCCCTCGTATCTATTTTTATAAACTTTTACCTAATACATATACATTTAAAGGAACACATCGGCATTATCCAGCTTTGAATTATTATAATAAAAAATTAGATAAAATGTTTTTCTATGGCATCTCCAATTAATTGTAATAATAGCTGAAAAATTTAATAATTAATTAATAAACGGGTTAATTTTCACATAAAATAATAGTTTCAACACTCTAGCAAATCAATCAATTCATCTGTGCTATTTAAGTCACTATCAGTCTAAATTATTTATCTATTTTTTTTTAAAACTATCTGCTGCTACTTACAACCATACACCTTTTGTAACCTTTAATACCTTTGTACAGAATAATTTCCTAACTATTATTTCCCAGTAGCAGTAGTTACCTTGTACAGCCCGCCATATTTTAATTTTCTATTGCACCGAAGAAAGTTTTGCCCATGCCTAAACGGATGCTACCTGTAACATTTTAAAAGACATAGTTATGAATGATTTTTGAGAAACTATTCTGCATAGTAGAGCACTATAAACGCATTTCTCTACTGCAGGTTTTCCTTTTGTTTATTGTATGTATGGCAGTCAAGCGCTATTCACACATTTCTCGACTGCAAACCTTATGAATGCAAATCATTCATTATCAATATAATTTATTATTTAATTTCCTTATTATTATTATTCAACAACTTTAAATTTCCAAGCTTATAAACACTAATATTTATACACTATTACCTCAGTCGTTCCACAAAAATATAGTTGGATGTTTATACAACTATAAAAAAAATATTTATTTTTGTGGGCGCTATTCACGAATTCCCCCTCGTATCTATTTTTATAAACTTTTACCTAATACATATACATTTAAAGGAACACATCGGCATTATCCAGCTTTGAATTATTATAATAAAAAATTAGATAAAATGTTTTTCTATGGCATCTCCAATTAATTGTAATAATAGCTGAAAAATTTAATAATTAATTAATAAACGGGTTAATTTTCACATAAAATAATAGTTTCAACACTCTAGCAAATCAATCAATTCATCTGTGCTATTTAAGTCACTATCAGTCTAAATTATTTATCTATTTTTTTTTAAAACTATCTGCTGCTACTTACAACCATACACCTTTTGTAACCTTTAATACCTTTGTACAGAATAATTTCCTAACTATTATTTCCCAGTAGCAGTAGTTACCTTGTACAGCCCGCCATATTTTAATTTTCCAGTTGCCTCTTTGCCGTCTGTAACAGCACTAGCCTAAAGACAAGATCACTTTTTGTAAGTAACACTTCTTTTTCTTATCAAACCTTTTCTTCATTTCTCGACTGAAAAAAGCTTATGAATGAAAATAATTCATTATCAATATCATCAATGATCAAGTTTTCTCTTTACTTTATCTCTCATAGCTTGAATTTCTGTATTATCTTATTGGATTTGTTTAAACATTTACATTGACAGTATTATTTATACCCCAAACTCCATCAGGAAGCTTTTCCAACCACTAAAAAATCCACATTTGTCTGCTCTCAGGATTAACAGGAAAGCTACAACAATAATATTCTGTATTAAAATATAACAAACATCTAATAGGTTTATTTTTCTGCATTTCAAATAGTTGCAACAAAATTATTTACTGTTTAAATACTGGAAATCCAGCCTGGAATTGGACAATAATTTTATTACAATGCTACTACATCATTTTTCGGTCTAAAATGCTTTAATTCCAAAAATTTGATATAAAACAGATAAATATTTTTTGCAATAATTTACTTAAAATTTAGTTAACAACACCACTGCTTACGCTAAAAAACATAACCTTACTTACTGCCGAAATACCAGTCCGGGGTTAGAATAGTCGACTTTTTTACAAACCACGCACTGTTGAACTATTGTAGATTGATTATAAAAGGCTCTAAATGCCTCTACTGCCAAAAAAACACTGCAAATAAATAAAAAATCCCAAAAGATCACAAACACAGCACAGCAACAGTGTAACGTCATCTTTTGACATGAGAGTGTCATTTGATAGCAAAACAGCCATACAGCATTGCCATAGTATTTCCCTAACACGATAATAATTTTATGTTATTAGGAAATTATAAATAATTTTAAAAGTAGAGATTATGTATTTTCATTAAAAAACACAGATAAATATTTAGTATATTATTTTTTCTTAATTACACATAAAAATTCAGATAAATATAATTAATATACTCTTCGTTTTCAAACACCGGCGGTAGATCTAGGGCAATCCGCATAGATTTTACATCATTGATTTTTGTTGAAAACGATGTCTGATCGGCATAAAATGTAAACAATTCTGTCTCCCCTTTCTTATGTCTATGTTTCCAACCCATACAAACTTTCTTATTTTAAATGGAACACCATGTATATTATTAGCTTATTGGATTCTCCATCGCAAGTGCTTTCAGTCCACATAACATTTTTTGTTACAGCTAAACTTTATAGTTTCCAAGATATTTAATATTTTCTGTAAAAAATGATAAATGCAGACTTTAGTGAAAATAATAAGTATCTTCCTTAGTTTTCACATTTCGACAATAAATATTGGTATTCGTTTAGTATAAGCCATAGCGAATATTTTGATTTACATAAATGTTTTATAAATTATACAAGGTGTTAATAATCTCGTAGCACTTTTGGAAAACTTTAAGGCCCAATATCTCGTTTATTTGAAATTGAACACCCTGTATATTTTTAATGGTCAGGTACAGAATTGAAAACTGTCGATCCATATTAGTATGTTATATACCCAAAGATAATAGTTTTTGAGTTATTTTGAAATTTAAAATATTTGGATAATAGATCGATAGTTTTCAACTCTGAATCTGATCCATTAAAAATATACAGGGTGTTACATTTAAAATAAACGAGATATTGGTCCTTCAAGTTTCCCAAAAGTGCTACGAAACTATTATTATTAAAACATTTATATAAAGTAAAATATTCGCCATGGCTTATACTAAACGAATACCAATATTTATTATCTAAATGTAAAAACTAAGGAAGGCCCATTGGCCCACCCTATACCATAATTAATGTGACGTTAAAATTTAAAGTTTAGTAGTAGATTTTTTAATATTTAATTAGTCAGTTTTATTTTATATTGTTTCTTAATTATTGATGTGAAAAGAATACAGTTTATTTAATTACTTTATACCTTAACTCTTGCATCATATATTTTCCTTGTTTATAAGAGTTATCATTTAACGGCCTTTCAAATTGTTATTAGTAATATTTTTATTTTCTTAACTGCATAGGAGCATCTAAAACTTCTCAAGCATATGATTGTGCACCTTCTGAAGAAGACGAAAATTTATTAAAAAATCTAGGCCGACGAGATAAACTCGTGACTTCCGACGAGGAAGAAATATCTTAATAGTTGCTAGGAAACCTTGGTCCTCAAATGCTTGCCACTGCACCACGCTGATCCTTTATTGTTCTACCTCGCTACAAATATTTTTCACTGTCCTTATATATAATATATATATATAGTGGTGCCAAAACGCATATATAGAGAAAGTATATATAGGGAGTCACTTAGTTGCATTATTTAGAAAAATTGGGTGCGAGAATATATATATATATATATATATATATATATATATATATATATATATATTATTGATAGCTATATATATTTATAAAAAAATATTGTGAAATTTGTAAAAAAATTCTAGGACCCGTCAACTTTTGTTTTTAAAAGTACAATTTTTTTTAATAATTTACTAAACTTCCGGGTCCAAAATCTCTTAAAGTCCGTAATCAAATGGGATTGGAAGAAGTTTTGCATCCTCTGGTCTGATTGGATTTTTCAAGAACAAATTTTCCCCAATAGATGGGATTGATAGGAGAGGAGCTATCGAGTGTCCTGCACGATCCCCCGATCTTACGCCACTTGATTTTTTTGTGGGGCTATTTAAAGAGTAAAATTTATTTTAATAGGCCAAATAGGATAGATCAATTGAAGCAGAGAATCCACAATGGCGGAGAATCTCAATTAGGGCCAGTAAGCAGTCACTATAAGCTATGTTCTCCAGGAATTCTTACTTCGACTAGGATATGGTCAAGAAGTGTTTGTGTAGCAATTTGACAATCAACTTTAATTGTTGGTGTTAGTTAATTGCTATTTTATAAAATTTACCGACCAATTAAATGATTACTAATACTTTACTATTCATTTAGGTTTTCTTTTTACTTTAAACACTTTAGTCACTAATAATCTAATAGTAATTTATTAACGATTCTCCTATTAGTTTTAAATAAACACCATTCTGAAACAATATGCCTAAATATTTTTGTAAATTAATGAAATCTGTTGATCTTTCTGATAGGCAAAAGCATCTATGACTTCCTCATGAAATGTAGTCTGATTTGCAAGTTATTTAATAAGCCAGTTATCGATTGATTTTTAACCTCTTCTGACTAATACCACCGATATAATTTATTTTGTAGGTACTCTATTTTCTGTTAACCACTCACATTTATCATACCACTGTATACAAAAAGAACAATTATGTTTTGAAGTTATAAGATTTTGCAATCAAGGTTGGGGTCTTTTTTAATGTTTTTTTACGTTAGATGCTATCATTATTCGTTCCCTTTAGTATTAAATATATTATAAATAAAAAATATAATCAAATAACTAAACTACATAACTACAACAACTTGCTAATGCATGAAATGTCAAAGGACGAGATTAGAATAATACTCCTCTGCTCTGTCACCTCAGAGAAATCGCTACCGCTAAGAGAAAACACTAACCTCTGTTGTCTGTTACCATGCTTCCATTGGTCCAGAGTCGGACTTCCGTCACGTGATTTTATGGACGTGCTTTTAATTGTTGGTTTTACACTGCATGTTTAACTTTTAAAATTATTTTAAACCGCATATGAATCATTCGTCTTCCAGCATTACGTGGTTAACTTTGATTAATGTTAAATTGACATTGTACAACTGGCTCTAAAAATATTCTACTGAATATTCAAAATAGCTTAGCGAAGGACGTAAACCTCCACAAATAGGGAAATAGCGAACACCCGCATTCGGGTCTTGCGTAATAAGTGGCAGGGCTGCGAGTTCCTCGACAACATTACCAGTAATAATTTTGCTTCAAAGTTGCACTGTTTAGGTCAAATTATAGATTTAGTACAAAATATGATATAATTCCAGTTATAATGTAATAATTAAATTAGATACTGTAAAAATCCAAGTTAGAGAGTTCTCAGAGAAACCGCCACTGATATGTTAAATTTTATGGGAAAAAATGTATATCTTGGAAAAGTATATTAGTGATATCCAAGTGCAGGAAAATTGGAATAGCCAATGCTAATTTGCTAGCATTGGATAGCTAGATTGGAGATGCCATACACCACGATTTGGAAAACTTTACATAAAATACTAAAATCTATCCATATAAACTGAACCTGCTGTTTGCTATAAGATATGATTTTTCGCGAATATTGGCACAGATTGAAATTGAACTGCATGGTTATCCCATATTTTATTGACAGATGAGGCCCATTTCTGTCTTGATAGTCAATACTCAAAATCGTTAAATATGGTCAACAGAAAAGCCACATGAAATTGTTCAGGAAGGTCTTCACAACAAGATAGTTACCGTTTGGTGCGGATTTTTACAGCTAATTTCATCATTGGTACATATTTTTTTTAAGGAAATACAGAATGGAGAAACCGTAACTGTTGCGAAGGATACTTCCCGATTTGCACAGGTAGGAAGTGTCACGTTAGTGCCCGAGGATCAGTGTGCAGAAACACCACTACTCAGATAGCTACAGTGAAGATACGGTATGCCAGGTCGATCGATAGGGAAAATTAGACTTCACAGAACAGATAACAATAATATACCAGTAAACCTTTAATACATTTATTGATTCTAGACCTACTATATACACATCTACTCAAAAATACGGGTTGTCTCTTCCTAGGTCAAAACCTATGTGCCGGGCAAACAAGCAGAGGGTGAGCACACTGGGGTAAAAAGTGCAAGCGGGTGGCAACAAGCTAAGTGGAGTTATCTATGGCGGTTAATAAGCTACTAAGTCAATTACGGCCGGTGGTCGTGCGTGGATACCAGGTGAGGAAGCAGTTATTAATAAGCAAACATTTAGCAATTAATAAGCACAATAAAAACAAGCTACTATTGTCAAAAATTGTTTACACTCTTGGCTATTGTCTACGTTATAACTGTTGTAATCAGCTGAAATGAAAGTTATGATTAGAGCTCAAACATATACGAGGCAATAGCTGAAATAAAGGTATGATTAATGCTATCCTAACAATCGGTCCACTCGCCTGAATAACAGGTCGCGTGCAGCAAATTGTTTTATAGCCGGCGACAGTAACTGAAACGAAAGTATGATTAGGGCTATCCTAACAACCGACCCACTCGCCTGAATAACAGGTCGCGTGGAACAAATTGTTTGATAGGTGATGACTAGAAGCTGAAAGAGACAGAATTAATATACAAACATATGCGGTACAATAGTCAAGTGACAATTCCCTACTCGTTGTCTAGCTTGCTCCCTTACTAGTTAGTCCTGGGCACGTCTGCTGCTTTCGGGTGGTTGGTGGTCAATACTTTGGCACCGGCTAGTAGCAGGTACTGGAAGGGCTGGTGGGAGAGCTTTTGATACCTGCGCAGTAGCTCCCTATTTTGACTTGCAATATTCTCGGCGTAGTCCACACAAGTTGATGAAATTATACCAAGTCCCAATGCCTTTGGGTACTTGTACTAGTTTACTTACTGGTCTCTGTACTCTCGTAGCAGCGGTGAAGATGGACAGGTCTTGCTCGTATGCAGTGCGGTCCCAGACTGAATGTCTGAGTCGGTGCCAGTAGTATAAGAGGTTCTATGAAGACCTCGGACATGCGCAGAAGTGAAATACCTGACTTGGTATATTTTATGCTCGTATGCCAATAATCGGTGAAATTTATAAGTCCACACGGGGTTGTGGACCTTGCCAAATTTTAACTTACTCTTCTCTAGGTCCTGGTAGCAGCGGTGTAGACGGACAGGTCTTGCTTCGATGCGGTGTGGTCCCAGACTCAATGTCTGAGTCGTTCACAGCTGTATATGGTTCTAGGAAAACCTCGGATATGCGCAGAAGTGAAATACCTGACTTGGTATATTTTGTGTTCGTATCCCAATAATCGGTGAAATTTATAAGTCCACACGGGCTTGTGAACTTTGCCAAATTTTAACTTACTCTTCTGGTAGCAGCGGGGTAGACGGACAGGTCTTGCTTCGATGCGATGCGGCCACAGACTGAATGTCTGAGACGGTGCCAGTAGTATAAGAGGTGCTAAGAAGACCTCGTACCTGCGCAGAAGTGCAATCTCGGACTTTGGATATTTTATACTTGTACACCACCAAATCGGTAATAGTTATAAGTCCCCACGTTCTTGTGGACTCTGAAGAATATTCAGTTTAGTCGACAAAATGTTTAAGTACCAATCTATTTTTATACTTTGAAAAATTTCACTCTGTCTATTTTACGGACTCTGAAGAATATTTGGTCAAGTCGACAGACGGTGAAAAATACAAAGTCCCAATATGTTTTGATACTTATAAAACTTTTCTTGATACTTATAAAACTTTTCTTGATACTTATAAAACTAACTTTTCGGACTCGGAAAATATTTGGTCAAGTCGCCAAAACAAGTCAAGTCAAGTACCAATTTATTTTTATACTTAAAAATTTCACTCTTTTACCTTTTCGGACTTGTAAAAATATTTACTCACTTATTCAGCTGGCGGCAGGATTCTTTCGTACGTCTAGCTCCTTGGACGGCGGAACACCAACTCATATCTTTGCGCGCGGTCTTGCCTTAGTCGGAACCAGCGGGGTGCGCGAATGTGTGCGCGTCGGATTCTCAGGTACAAGTGTCGAAATAATAGGTTTTAGTTCGGATATATTTTGTTTATTTACGGCGTTGTATTGGAAACTTATTTACAGGTGCAGAATGGGTAATTTTACAGCAAAATAAAATGTACTTCATTACACCCCCCTCTTACTTCGTAAAAAAATGAGAATGAAATGAACATTTTTTCCTCTTTCCCTAACTGAAAGAAAAATTTTACAAGGCGCATACCCTCCAGTGGTTACGTGAAACTTTATTTGAGGATATGTACACCTTTTACAAACCCAAAAGAAACAAAACTAAACATCCTAGTAGTTAGTTTTACAATTGTTAATCCCTAACAATAATAACCACTTTAAATAAAAATAAACAGTATTGTGAGGGGGTGTCATTTCCTTTACCAAAAAGAAAATAAAAAACGGAAACTTCCGGCGCTTCGTCGAGCGGCTTCTTAATGAGGGTACTAACGGGTTTCTACGAAGACTCGTCAGTCTGGGTCCCTCGGGAACAGGTTTTAAACTTTCTCAGAATATCGGCGAAGTAATACGGGACTCTTCGAGACGGCTCTTCGGGTCGGTGCCTAGGTCGTGGCGGCAGGCATTGTTTCGACACTCGAAGATGCATACGGTTTTAGATCTTTCACATGAATATGTGAAAGCTTCTTCCCGGTATCAGTTTTGAGATTGTAGGCCACTGGTGATACCACGGTGGTGACAGTGTACGGACCGGAGTATTTTGGAGCGAGTTTAGCTGCAAACCCTTTGACAGCGGACGACAAAGGATTTTCTCGCTTCATTACTCGATCACCTACATGGCAACGCCACTCATCGCGGCGGAGATTGTAATACCGACTTTGGGACGTGAAACTTGTGCCAAGTTGACGCGGACTAGTGTGTACACTTCGTTAAGCTTTTCCAAACGGTCGGTATGAGCAGGTGGTATCTCGTTTTCTTCAGTCGGTTCCCCTGGCTCTTCTTGGGCGGAGCGATAGAGGGTGTTCCGTAATTGTAGCTCACGTCCAAAGTTCAGGAAAGCCGGGGAAAATCCGGTGGACTCGTGCTTCGAGCTATTCATGGCTAGCTGGAAGTCGTTCAGGTATTGGTCCCAGGTTCGGTGGTCGTTCTCGCAGTACTGAGCGACCATTGTTTTGGTCGTACGGTTGGCTCTTTCAACGGGATTAGCCTGTTGTGTGTACGGAGGCGTAAAACGCTGTTGAATGCCAAATTCTGCTAGCAGGGAGTGGAAAATCTTACTGTCGTATTGGGAACCATTGTCACTAATGACAGTACGGGGGCATCCAAAACGAGTGATTATCTCCTCATAAAGAGCTTTGCTCACATTGCGGGCGGTAGCACTCCGTAGGGGACGGCACTGGATCTATTTGGTAAAGCGGTCTTGAAAAACTACCAAGTAGTTATTTCCTTTACTGGATCGGGGTAGCAGTCCTATGAGATCTGTGCTTACTGTCTCTCATGGTTGGTTATTTTTGGACGGTTGCATCTTCCCCGGGGTCTGCTGCTGTGACGGTTTATATCGCTGGCACTGCAGACACCCTCTTACATATTTAGCCACATCCCGGAACATACCAGGCCAACAGTATCGTTGCGCAATGCGGGCTATCGTTTTGACAATCCCCATGTGTCCAGCGGCCGGTACATCATGGTTTTCTTGCAGAACGGTGCGGCGAAGAGGGGTTGGAACACACAATTTCCATGGATCGGACAGGTCTGGTTTTGTTAAGTCGCTAGAGTCCCAGAAATGACGAAATAACTGGTTATTTCATATACAGAAATCTGGGAAAGCCTCCGGGTTTTGCTCAACTTCTTGTTTTTTCCGTGTGTACCAGGAACAGTCTGCTGGGGCGGTTATGATACACAATTCTCCCGTGTTTGTGGCGGATGTAGTTCCTTCGATCGGTTGTCTGGAAAGAGCGTCAGCTACTCTGTTCAAAGCTCCTTTCCGGTACTTGATTTCGAAGTTGTACTGCTGCAGGAATATGCTCCACTTTGCTAGACGGCCTGTTGGACTCTTAATCGAGTGCAACCATCCAAGTGGTTGGTGGTCGGTAAGGACGGTGAAGTGGTAACCTTCCAAGTAGGGGCGTATCTTCTCGATTCCCCAGACTATGGCTAGGCATTCTCGTTCCGTCACTGAATAGTTCCTTTCAGCGGGAGACGGGTACGGCTGGTATAAGCAATTACTCGATCGCATCCTTCGATGTTCTGGGTCAGGGCTGCACCAAGCCCGTGATCGGATGCGTCGGTCTGGAGCGTGAACGGTTTCTCAAAGTCAGGACAGGTCAGTATCGGAGCCTCAGTTGGACAGGCTTTTAATTTCGAAAAAGCTTCCTCTTGTTCCGGTGTCCACTGGAAACGGTGTTTCTTTCGTAGTAGGCGAGTTAGTGGTGCCACTACTTGAGAGAGTGTGGGCACGAAGCGTCTATACCAGGAACACATTCCTAGGAAGCGGCGGACATCTCGAACATTTCGAGGGGCTGGGAATTTACAGATAGACTCCACCTTTTCTGGATCTGTATTGATTCCCTCGGATGTAACCACATGGCCTAGGTATTTTAATGACTTCCGGCAGAATTTGCATTACTCCGGGTTTAGTTGCAGGTTTGCCATGCGGAGCCGTCGGAATACTTCCTGCAGGTTCGCCAAGTGTTGTTTGAAAGTTTCCCCTAAAACGGTTATATCGTCTAGGTAGGCAAAATCATACGGTTCTAACTCGGGACCTATAATTCGGTCTAGCAGTCGTTGGAAGGTCGCTGGTGCTGAGTGGAGTCCGAAAGGCATGACTCGGAACTGAAACAAACCTCGGCCGGGTACGGTAAATGCTGTGACAGGCTTACTTTCCGGGGACAGTGGTATCTGCCAATATCCTTGTTTCAGGTCCAGGCTTGATATAACGGGCCTTTCGGAGCTTGTCTAATATAGCGTTGATGTACGGTAACGGATAATCGTCCTTTCGTGTGACCTCATTGACTTTCCTAAAGTCAATACAGAACCTCGGTTTCCCATCCTTTTTCCGAACTATCACAACAGGTGAGCTCCATGGACTACCGGATGGTTCTATTATGCCGTTCTCTAGCATCTCATCAACCTCCTTGTTGATGAGTTCTTGCATCCGAGGATTCTGAGGACGGTATCGCTGTTTAATTGGCTGTCGTGAGGTCAGGTACTATTACTCGAAACTAGTACAGAAACTCGACAGCATTTGTTTTGCCATTAAAGTGCAGATTCCATTTTCGCACCCTTTCGCAAACTAACGGTGAAGGTGGTAATGGCTCCTGGGGGCACTGGTACAGCGGTGACAGGTACGTCTACGGGTGACGGTGGTACGGGAAAAGATAGAGGGATTGATTGGCGGTTTGGCAGTGGTGAAGTACAACCGTCTTTGATAAACTTCACCAGGCGCCGTTTCTTCTCCTCTACTGTTCCACTCAGGTCTAGACGGAACTTGGCCAGCTCATTATCAAGCTGGTCTTTCCTGAGCTTATAGATCCAGCTTAGGCGGAAATCACCTTGGTCGGTAACTGCGGCTTCGTCTTTGGGTTCCATCGTCAGAGTCGGTGGGTCTTCCTCAGTGGGCATCTTCAGATACAGGCGGTCACTAGTATTTTCTGGTATCGGAGCGGTATCTCCGTGGCGGCTAACATTGGCTAGTCTTGACTCCTGGCAGGTGTAGAACACTTGTACTTACTCCTACAGCGGTATCTTCAACGATGTGTTCAGTTGCTGGTCCTAGTAGCAACTGCTTTCCTAGGAGACTTCGCAACGGCTAAATAGATCGCTGTGAGACTATCGGTATTCGATTTTGTGTATCTGGTTTAGTGCCAAAAGAAGGCTCACAAGCTAGGTATATTTTGTCACCGGAGTCAGGCAATACTCCGGGCAAAATCCGGTGAAGCGGTAAGTCTTACTGGCTGGTGCAGGCGACTGCGGAGAACGTCCTGGACACCTTATTTCTCGACTTTGACTTCGTACTTTGCTGTGGGACACTTCTAGGCGCAACGGCTGCTCGGATCGAACTGCTACTACCGGCAATCGATTCCTTGGGTCCGATTACCCTGAAAACCATACCCCACACGGCTTCGTTTGGTTCGAGTGAACTCGGAAAAATTTGGGTGGGGGGTCGGTCAATGACGGCAAAACTCCAGCCTTGTCATCCTAAAATACCCTCAAAGCTCGCTGGTCGTTATTCTAACTCTTCTCAGGCGTTAAAAGTCCAATAACGCCTTCGGGAAAGATCGGAGCGGTTCGGGGATAGTCGGAATCCATTCCTCGTAGTCGGTTTAGTGCCAAATGACACCCCACAAGGTGGTTGGATAACAGAAGAGCTTAGGTCAAGTTAGGTCAACAATCGGGGACCTCCAGATTTTTGCGGAAAGCTCCTCTAACTGCAAATCTTCACTAATTTTCCCTATTTAGGTCCCTGCTCGGGCGCCAGATTTGCGACGGATACTTCCCGATTTGCACAGCTGCAAATCGGGAAGTGGTAGGTAGGAAGTGTCACGTTAGTGCCCGAGGATCGGTTTCTCTTTTGCCTCGGGCGCCAGTTCCTGTTTACAGTGCAGAAACACCACTACTCAGATAGCTACAGTGAAGATACGGTACGCCAGGTCGATCGATAGGGAAAATTAGACTTCACAGAACAGATAACAATAATATACCAGTAAACCTTTAATACATTTATTGATTCTAGACCTACTATATACACATTACTCAAAAATACGGGTTGTCTTTTCCTAGGTCAAAACCTATGTGCCGGGCAAACAAGCAGAGGGTGAGCACACTGGGGTAAAAAGTGCAAGTGGGTGACAACAAGCTAAGTGGAGTTATCTATGGCGGTTAATAAGCTACTAAGTCAATTACGGCCGGTGGTTGTGCGTGGATACCAGGTGAGGAAGCAGTTATTAATAAGCAAACATTTAGCAATTAATAAGCACAATAAAAACAAGCTACTATTGTCAAAAACTATTTACACCCTTGGCTATTGTCTACGTTATAACTGTTGTAATCAGCTGAAATAAAAGTTATGATTAGAGCTCAAACATATACGAGATGATAGCTGAAATAAAGGTATGATTAATGCTATCCTAACAATCGGCCCACTCGCCTGAATAACAGGTCGCGTGCAGCAAATTGTTTTATAGCCGGCGACAGTAACTGAAACGAAAGTATGATTAGGGCTATCCTAACAACCGACCCACTCGCCTGAATAACAGGTCGTGAGGAGCAAATTGTTTGATAGGTGATGACCAGAAGCTGAAAGAGACAGAGAATTAATATACAAACATATACGGTACAATAGCCAAGTGACAATTCCCTCCTCGTTGTCTAGCTTGCTCCCTTACTAGTTAGTCCTGGGCACGTCTGCTGCTTTCGGGCGGTCGGTGAAGACTCAATACTTTGGCACTGGCTAGTAGCAGGTACTGGAAGGGCTGGTGGGAGAGCTTTTGATACCTGCGCAGTAGCTCCCTATTTTGACTTGCAATATTCTCGGTGTAGTCCACACAAGTTGATGAAATTATACCAAGTCCCAATGCCTTTGGGTACTTGTACTAGTTTACTTACTGGTCTCTGTACTCTCGTAGCAGCGGTGAAGATGGACAGGTCTTGCTCGTATGCGGTGCGGTCCCAGACTGAATGTCTGAGTCGGTGCCAGTAGTATAAGAGGTTCTATGAAGACCTCAGACATGCGCAGAAGTGAAATACCTGACTTGGTATATTTTATGCTCGTATGCCAATAATTGGTGAAATTTATAAGTCCACACGGGCTTGTGGACTTTGCCAAATTTTAACTTACTCTTCCCTAGGTCCTGGTAGCAGCGGTGTAGGCGGACAGGTCTTGCTTCGATGCGGTGTGGTCCCAGACTCAATGTCTGAGTCGTTCGCAGCTGTATATGGTTCTATGAAAACCTCGGACATGCGCAGAAGTGAAATACCTGACTTGGTATATTTTGTGTTCGTATCCCAATAATCGGTGAAATTTATAAGTCCACATGGGCTTGTGGACTTTGCCAAATTTTAACTTACTCTTCTGGTAGCAGCGGGGTAGACAGACAGGTCTTGCTTCGATGCGATGCGGCCACAGACTGAATGTCTGAGTCGGTGCCAGTAGTATAAGAGGTGCTATGAAGACCTCGGACCTCCGCAGAAGTGCAATCTCGGACTTTGGATATTTTATACTTGTACACCACCAAATCGGTAACAGTTATAAGTCCCCACGTTCTTGTGGACTCTGAAGAATATTCGGTTTAGTCGACAAAATGTTTAAGTACCAATCTATTTTTATACTTAGAAAAATTTCACTCTGTCTATTTTACAGACTCTGAAGAATATTTGGTCAAGTAGACAGACGGCGAAAAATACAGTCCCAATATGTTTTGATACTTATAAAAATTTCACCGTGTTAACTTTTCGGACTCTGAAAATATTTGGACAAGTCGCCAAAACTGTTTAAGTACCAATTTATTTTTATACTTATAAAAATTTCACTCTTTCACCTTTTCGGACTTGTAAAAATATTTACTCACTTATTCAGCTGGCGGCAGAGACTCTTTCGTACGTCTAGCTCCTTGGACGGTGGAACACCAACTCACATCTTAGCGCGCGGTCTTGCCTTAGTCGGGGCCAACGGGGTGCGCGAATGTGTGCGCGTCGGATTCTCAGGTACAGGTGTCGAAATAATAGGTTTTAGTTCGAATATATTTTGTTTATTTACGGCGTTGTATTGGAAACTTATTTACAGGTGCAGAATGGGTAATTTTACGGCAAAATAAAATTTCTTCATTACATTGTAACTGTCATAACTGCAAATGTTTAGAGATTATGTAATTCCACAATTGCAAAACGAACACAAAGGAATTGAAAATATGATTTTTATGTAGGATGGAGCACCACTGCACATTTACCGACCAGTTAAAAAATTGCTGATTGCTGTTTTTTAAGATCAAGTCTGTTATAAGCATACATTTGTAAATTAATTGCCACCAAGGTGTCCTGATCTTAATCTAGGGGATTTCTGAGTAGTTATTTAAAAAAATTGATATTTAAAACACGACCAACAATGTTAAAAAGACAGTATTAGAAAGTATATGGGTGCCATGGAACTAGAAATATTGAAAGATGTTGCTTACAATTTGGAGGAAAAGTTGGCGATTTTACAGCAACAAAATAGAAGCCATATTACACATTTGAGGCAATAAGTATTCAACATAAGAACTCCCATTATTTAACCAATACATTTTTTTTATTTCTTTTTATTGGCTTAATTTGTTAAAAATATATAATTAGTTGAAACATATTTCTTACTTTATGATAATCTAAACTCTAGGGAGAGAAACTATATATTTTCAAAGTATTAAAAATTGTATTAAAAATATATTAATAAAAAGCTACAAGCTACATTAAAGCTACGAGCCATATTATGCTATTTATAGTTTTAGATAACAGAAATATTTGAACATTTTCTCACCAAATTTGTAAACATTAAAGCCCACATAGCTGAAAGCAGGTGGAGATACATTTTCATAGAGAAAGTGAAGTTTCCATAGATATTTTGTGAATTTACCCTGAACTCTTTCAAGCCAATCAATGTGACTACATACATATATAGGGGAAGGAATTAAATTATTGTACTCAAGAATACTTACTAGGGAAAAATATGAATATTTTATGCACGTGAATTTTTCATGTGGAAAGTATGTCGTCTATAAAACCTCCTTTAAAAGCTTTCAAGGTGATGATATCAATATGATACCATCGGTGTCAGTTTATTAAAACTGATACCATAATCATAGTGACGGAATCGAGAATCGAATCATTAATGCAATAATTATAAACAATAGGATTATGATGTCGATAAAAGCTCATTGTTGCTCACGTAATGATATTCAGTTTTAAAAGTTTTTTATTGTACTACCTTACAAGATTACAGAGATTGATTGATAATTTTTAGATTACTCTGAGTTAAGATTTACTGTGATGAAAAACATTTACTACATCATTAATAAAAAGTAAAAACAAAACTGGCTCTAGAGGCGAATTTTGAAATATGCCAGATAAAACACAAATTTCATGTCATATACGATGCCAATAATTATTACTCTTTGAAGTCTATTATTTAAGTAGGGCTTGATCCAAACAATTTAGTTTCCTCTCAATAGTAATAGAAGCAAACTTAATAAGCAAGTAGTGACACACACTGTCAAAGGTCTTTGATATGTCTATACAAAGTGCGTCAACTTGAAACCTGTCTTCTATGAAATTGGAGACGGGTTCGAATTTGAATTGAGAATAAAAAGTTTAAGCATCAGTGACAGCACATTATTTTTACAGTTAAGGAGGCAGCTTAACAAAGCTGCCAGCTCGACATTTCACCAGCGAAATGCATTGTTTTGATAAGAATTTGTTAACATAAATGAAAATAATAATAATTATAATAAAGTGGATACTCGAAGCGGATGGTTCTTTATGAAACATCGTGAAAATAATTGTTTTGAAAAAAAACATTGTCTCATTTAGATGTTCCAAGAAATATATAGAAAACACCCTATATACTAGTATTTGGGCTTATTAGGCCTTTTTCAATAGAGTAAATGTCTATTGCTAAATGTTTCCAAGCGCATTTTCGTTATTTATTTGTTTATGAGCACCTACCCCCGATTGATCCTACCATCTGGTAAAGCCCGCGTTTTTAGTGCCTTTTCTAAGAAGAGCGAAAGTGTAAAATCTATCTGATCATTCGTAGTACAAGGATTAATAAACTAGATCTGTTAGAGCAATTGGAAATTAAAAAATCTTTAATTATTAATACTTGTATTACGAATGATCAGATAGATTTTACACTTTCGCCCTTAGAAAAGGTACTAAAAACTCGGGCTTTACCAGGTGGTAGGATCAATCGGGGGTAGGTGCTCATAAACAAATAAATAACGAAAACGCGCTTGGAAACATTTAGAAATAAACATTTACTCTATTGAAAAAGGTGTAATAAGCCGAAATACTAGTATATAGAGTGTTTTCTATATATTTCTTGGAACATCTAAATGAGATCAATGTTTTTTTCAAAATAAAACAAAAACAATTATAATTATAATAAATTAGTTTATTAAGGTGGGGCTTAACCTAGGGCATCTTTAGCCCAACTTGAAAATTGTTTACATATTATGCAAATTACATTAAATATTAATAAGATATAACTTATAAAAAAAAAATAAAGAAAATATACTCATCCTAAAGTATAACGAATACAAGAAGAGAAAAGTTGATGGCCGAAAATAACAGTGTTAATAAACTATATTCTGCAGAGAAAACTTTTGCTTTTAACTTAAAGCTCGTAAATTTTTTTATATTTTTTGCGGGAGAAAATTATAAATGTATAGTACGTATAGTAGTAGTAGGAATAAGAACCCTTAATAGAGGAGGTGGAATGCCTAGGATTTGCATCAAGAATTTATCTTATCTAACTTGATTGTATACATCATCACCAAACACCAGCTTAGAGACAAGATAAGATGAATTACTTGTTAATAAAACTTTATGAACGAAAGAGCAATAATGAATATCACGGACATTCATTTTACTCCAATTATGCCGACTAAGATATGGGGTGATATGATCCCTGTGATTAACATTCGCTGCAAACATCATACAAGAAATTTGCACTACCTCAATTCTATGTTGATCATATGCTGAAAGACAGGGCTCATAGACAATGTCGCAGTAATTAAAAAGCGATACAACCAGTGACTACCTGTTTCAATTTGATGATAAGTGTACTCAATACAAATTTATACTTGTATAAACCTTTTAATCTACCATAGGCTGTTGAAATTACTTACCTTAATTACATACCGCGAGAAAGACAGATTTTTATCAAAGGTTAGTCCTAAACTCATACAGTCGTCTTTGACTGATAGAGGAACATTTCCTAATAAGAGCATGTTTTCTATATTTTTTCCCACTGTTTTTCTTTGCTGGTCCTGATCGCAGAGTGGTTTTCAGAGGATTTAATGATAAAGCATTTCTAACTGACCAGTTGGATACCCTATCAAGATCAATATTTATCTTACTTATTACTAAGTGCTGCAATTCAGAACTAAAGGACTCGTACAACTGACAGTCATCAGCATATAAATCCATATTTCAATGTACAGGGTATCCCATTTTCGGCACTTTTGCGGGGTATCTCCCTTACTTTTAAAGACATAGTGTTGCGGTTTTCGCGACAGTGTGCTACTTTTTTGTGAAATTAAAGATGACGTCAGCAGAATTTTCATAACCCTTTTGGTTTTGGAGATACAGTGCGTTTTTGAAAATGTTGCATTTTCAGGTACCCCTCGTATCCAAGCTATCTGATTACTTATGAAAAAGGCAAAAACTGTTCCTTATATAACTTTTTCCGTAGAAATCAGTGCCGCTTTCATAATAAGTATACGGGGTCAGGTCAAAAAGTTATCGGACCCTACTTTATTTTTCTAAATGGGACACCCTGTATATTATTCTTTATGTTTATTAGGAATAATGTGGGCTTTCCAAAAATATATACATGTATGCAGTTCTTTTGAAAACCAAGCTCAAAATTCGAGATTTTATAAAATTTTCTTTTGTGTCCAAGTAGTCGTAGTAGGTTATGGCTAATTTGTTTGGAACAAAAAGCAAAATGTCAATAACTTCGTGGTTTTGTCAGTTTTTGATTATTAATGTAATAGTTTTGTTTTGTTGGTGTTTCTATTTAACTATAATATACAATATTTAATTTAATTTTTTTGCACTAATGGCCATCTACGAAAATTATGAAAAGTATGATATGTTGGTTTGTTTCATACAATCTAATGAAAATCCCCAAGAAGCTTCGGAATTATATTTCCAAAGGTAACGTATTGTGAGCGCTATGGTTAGGTTGATATCTTAAGAGTTCTTTTTTGTTTATATTAGATATCCAGAAAAAAGGCAACCTTTCCGAGACATATTTGCCCGTCTTAAATTTAGTAGAGCACGGATCATTTATCCAGCCCCGTCCTAAAACATACACCAAACAAAACAAAGAGATAAAAGAAATAAACGTATTGGCTTATGTAGAAGCAACGCCTTCATCTTCTTGCAAGCAAATAGAGGAAGCAACTGGTGTATTCAAGTCTGATGGTCAAAGAATTTTGAAAAAATATAAGTATCACTCGTATAAATTCCACATAGTTCAGTATTTACAACCCGGCGATGCCGAGCGCCGAATGTTGTTTTGCCAATGGTATTTACAACAAATTGATACTGATGAATCTTTTGGCAGACTCGTTATCTGGTCCGATGAATCTTATTTTTCAAGTGCGGGAATTTTCAATTGTCATAATATAATAAACTGGTCCACAGAAAATCACCATTTAATTTTTGAGAGGGCACAACAAGGACGCTTTGGGGTTGGGGTCTCGTGTTTCATTTTTGGAAGACGCATAGTCTATAGAATTTTTGAGGGAGGTCTCACAGCGCGTCGTCACCTGGAAATCCTTGAGGAAGTTATTCCAGAACTAATGGAAAATGTTCCATTGGCACTTTATAATTCCGTTTATTTTCAACAAGACGGTGCCCCAAGTCACAACTCTGCCCTTGTAAGAGCTTTTTTAGAGGATAACTTTCCTCAAAGATGGATTGGTACCCACGGACCTGTAAGATGGCCCCCTCGATCTCCGGACCTTTCGATTTTAGATTTTTTCTTGTGGGGTTTCATGAAAAATCACATATATAAAACACGATATCAGTCTGTAGCGGAGCTTCGTGCTGCAATAGATTTAACTTTCCGAAATTTGCAAAGAAGGCCTATGATTCTTTTGAATGCTATTAGAAGAATAACGAAAGTGTGCCAATTTTGCATACGGGAAAATGGCCGTCATAATGAAAACCACCTTTGAAGTCTCTGATTTTTAAAATTTTTTTTGTTTTTCCTAACCTTTTCCTAACTGTAAATATTGTTTTGTAAAATTCAATAATTTTATTATAAATAAGTTAAAATGCTGTAATAAATAATTAAGAGTTGAGAAATAAAAAAGATCGTTTGAATTAAGTTTGAAAGGATTACATCTTTAATATAATAATTAGCTACATGAATTGTGTTTTTGATACATTTTAGCCATAGCCCACTACCAACTACTTGGACACAAAAGAAAATTTTATAAAATCTCGAATTTTGAGCTTGGTTTTCAGAAGAACTGCATACATGTATATATTTTTGGAAGGCCCACATTATTCCTAATAAACATAAAGAATAATATACAGGGTGTCCCATTTAGAAAAATAAAGTAGGGTCCGATAACTTTTTGACCTGACCCCGTATACTTATTATGAAAGCGGCACTGAATTCTACGAAAAAAGTTATATAAGGAACAGTTTTTGCCTTTTTCATAAGTAATCAGATAGCTTGGATACGAGGGGTACCTGAAAATGCAACATTTTCAAAAACGCACTGTATCTCCTAAACCAACAACTATTACAAGGACATGGTTGCAACATGCAGGTAGAATATTTTCTTTTATAGTAAAATTGATAATATGTGTAACTACATTTGCACAGTAGGATATAATACACATTTTCAATATCTCTGACGATATTTCATCAACCCCCTTAGCATTTGTCTCTATCAAGTACAATATTTACTATCTCAACAGTTGTAACAGTTTGCAACTCCAACGGTGAATTTATTTGAGGATATTTATTATTAATATAATATTCAATAATGTCAGGATCAGCTGATGTATTATTAACTGAATTTATGAAGAATTTATGTATTGCATCAGGAACCTTTAAATGGTCAGATATTTACTTAATCGTTTCCAACTTTTTTATGTATGTTTAATTTATTCAATGTTTGCCAAAGAATTTTTGAATTTCTGTGATTACGATTTAATACACTTTGAATATATGCTTGTTTCTCTCGACGAATAGATGCTGTAACAAAGTTTCTCATTGCTATATAATATGCCCATTTTGATTCGCTTTGTGTACAAGTAATGTAAACATTTTTCACCGACGACCAGTATTCAGACAAAGCCTTGTCTCGTATTTTCATCATCAATGTTATGTTTGGACTAATCCATGGGTTTAATTTTTTTGTTATTCTAATTTTCCTTACAGGTACAGGGTTAGTTTTATTAATGTAAACCCCATCTTAATATTTTAATTATTGACAAATAGAAAAAACTTGTAAACTGGTCTTATACAATTTTTTATGTAGATTCCAGTCATTCCAACACTTTTGCGATGGCAAATTATGTATACAGGGTACACAAAAAAGTACGTTTTTTTATATGGAACACCCTGTATATTTTAATTTTCCTTCGCTTGTCCTTGATATAATTATTACATTGTAGTTTCCGTGAAACATACCCGTCAGCACGAAGTCTTTAGAGTAAACAGAAAAACGCTGTGATTCATGGTTTCTTATCATACTATATCCAATTTCAGTCATTCCGTTTTTCGTGCTCGTCGGCAAAGGATTAAAATTATTAAAATTACTTTAAAAAGTGCGTAAAAATGCCAAAACGGGCCCAAAATTCACTAGATCGTGGTAAAAATAGTGCAGTGAAAAGGTTAAAAAAACAATTACGGGAAATGCAGGAGGAAATTAAAAGGATTCAGTGCAGTGAGTCGTCTAGTTCTAGGACGAGTAGTGAAGAACCAACAGGTAGGCTGTCTTTTTTAACATTATTGTTTTTGCACTAGCCCTCAAAGAAAACCCACTGAATTGAAGTCGTGCGATTTCTTCAGTAAAAGGCTGGCTATAAATAAATTCTATAATATATTTTATAGAATTAGAAATGGGAATACCGGGCTGTATATCCACAAAGAAAAATGATTTCGTGCGATTTCATTGCAAATTTCAACCAAGTATTACGATGCCAGGGTCGACACTTCTTATCGTTGTTTTGTTTCTTTTATTTTGTTATAAAAACAAAACAAAATAGATAACGTTCGTTATCTATAAAAATATGTTATTATTATGAAGTCGGGCGATTTCATAGAAATATTTATGGCTCACTGAAACTCAATACAATTCTTAGCTGTCCTCAAAAACATGTGTAATTTTGCAAATAAAAAGTAAGGATTTTTTATCTTTACAGATTTTTCTGGTAATGAATCGCAAGTTCAGGAAGCGTTGGTAGTTCCGACGCAGACAGAGCCAGAAATAATAATCGAAGAAATTTCGAATCAGCTAAATAATTATTTACCAGAACAGAACATTACTGTACTGGGTGTAAAACCAAACAGCAACGATACAGAGGGCAAACCAATTCACGAAGAAATCGTTATTCGTTGGAATTCATATTTGTTGAAGGGTTTAACCAAAGAGCAACGAATTGAACTAATCAACAATTACAAACTTCCGGCCAATTGTAGAGCCCTAGTTCCTCCTCAGGTTAACAACGAAATTCAAGCCTGCTTACCAAAATCAGCGCATGAACACGATAATTTTATGATGTCACTTCAACATCAACTAGCTCATGGGTTATCAGCCGTGGGAGTCGTTATCGAAAAAATGTTGCCCGCCCCAGAACAATCTGAAAATCTTAAAATATTGGCAGATAGTTGTCAATTATTTAGCAATGTTCATCATGCCATATCGGTTCACAGAAAGTATAAAATAATCCCACACCTAAACACCGATTGTAAAAAAGTCGCAAAAACACTAGATATGGACGAATTGTTATTCAGCAAAAAGTTCGCAGAAGCAGTTAAAAATGAACAGTCCATCAAGAAAACTAGCGCGGAATTTAAAAAGAAGACTTGGCAACCATCTCATAGTCTGCCAGGACCTTCAGGTGTACAGTCGACCTATCATTTAAACTACCAACGCCAACAATACAAGGGAAGACTAAAGGACAAGAAGGAGGAGGGGAGGCCGTCAGACGGTTACCCCAAGCAGAAGAAAGATACCAGGAGACATTACTTTCGGGAGTGACTTTCACGCACGAGGTAAGCCCTTATGCTGGGCGCCTTTCAGAATTCTTACAGGCTTGGAAAAATATTACACAAGACCGTGCGGTCTTGGGTTGGGTTAAAGGATTATCCATACCATTTTTTTCTAAACCTAAACAAACAATTGAGCCAACTGTAAGAATTCCAAAAAATCTGATTAAAAATTATGAACATTCAATACAAGATTTACTAAAAATAGGCGCTATTGAAAAATGTTGTCCTGTAGAGGGACAGTTTATATCATCTTATTTTTTAATAAGAAAACCAAACGGGAAATACAGGTTTATATTAAACTTAAAGAACCTTAATACTTTTATTCACGCTCCTCATTTCAAATTGGAGGATTACAGAACCGTTCTAAAACTTTTGAATAGGAATTGTTTTCTTTCAAAAATTGACCTTCAGGACGCATATTTTTTAGTACCTGTAAACAAAAAATATAAAAAATACCTAAGATTTAAATTTAATAATATTCTGTACCAGTTTAATTGCTTAGCTTTTGGCCTTAATATAGCCCCTTATATATTTACTAAACTCCTTAAACCAGTAGCAAAAGCTCTCCGACTTTCAGGTATAGTCACAGTTTTTTACTTGGACGATTTTTTACTAATAGGTGATAGCGAAGAAGAGTGTTTAAAAAATACTTTATCAACGCTAAGAAAACTTAAAAGTTTAGGGTTTATAATAAACTGGGATAAGAGTACGTTAAAACCTCGACAACACATACAATTTTTAGGTTTTAATTATGATACCATAAATATGCGTATTTCTCTCCCTGACGAGAAAATTAGGGTTATACGGGAATTAATTAATAAATTTAAAAAGAAAAATAAACAATACACTTTAAAAGATTTTGCTATGTTAATAGGTAAATTTGTAGCTTCTTGTCCGGCAACAAATTACGGGTATACTCACCTAAAACCTTTTGAGAGACTAAAACATTTTTCTCTACAGGGTGATTACCTTAATTATCGTAAGAAAATAATTATTCCAGATTCATTGTTACACGAATTAGAGTGGTGGCAAAGAAATGTTGGATTGGGTCAGGACATAAAACCTAAACCTTTCTCGTGCGAGATATTTTCGGATGCTTCACAGACTGGCTGGGGCACCTTTTGTGAGGGTTCTAAATGCCATGGGTTTTGGGACAGCCAGGAGTTCGGAATGCATATTAACTTCTTAGAAATCAAAGCTGCATACTATGCCCTAAGATCTCTTGCTAAAGATAAAACACATATTCGCATATTACTGAGAATAGATAACCAAACAGCTATTTCTTGTATAAATCGAGGTGGAAGCGTTAAATATTTATATTTGAATGATATTGTAAAACAGTTGTGCAATTGGTGCGAGGAAAGACATATTTTAGTTTTTGCCAGTTATATTTCGTCCTCAGCGAATACCAATGCGGATAGAGAATCAAGGTCACTGTCTATGGACACCGAATATGAATTAAATGACAAAGCATTTAAGGAAATTGTAAACAATTTTGGATACCCTGAAATAGACTTATTTGCCACAAGACTAAACAAAAAATGTCCAAGATTTATTTCATGGTTTCCAGATCCAGAATCATTTTCAATTATTCATTTCATTGGTCAGGATATTACTTTTATGCCTTTCCTCCTTTCTCTATTATCACACGAGTAATAGAGAAGATCATTCAAGAAAAGGCTTCAGGAATCTTGGTTGTTCCCTACTGGCCAACCCAACCATGGTTTCCATTATTTAATAAATTATTAATTAACCAACCCCTTAAATTCAAACCAGAAACTTTTTTACTCATTTCTCCTTTTAGGGAGAGTCATCCTCTTCACAACGAGATTTCCCTGGTGGCAGGGAGATTGTTCGGAGGTCTTTTTTAAAGAAGGGCGTTCCTGAGGATGTGGTCGAAGTAATGATAGCATCCCTAGCAGAAGGCAACCTAAGGCAGTATTCGGCTTGTTTTAGTAAATATTGGAATTTTTGTATAAGTAAGCAACAGAACCCATTTGTTTATAATTTACAAACATACTTAAATTTTTTAATGGAAACCTTACACAATGGAAATTCGTTTTCAGTTGTAAATTCTTATAGGTCAGCGCTAAATTTATTATTTAACCCATTAGATTCCAGGGATGGAAAATTGATAAATAGATTTTTGAAGGGTGTTTCTAACCTTCGGCCACCAAAGCCGAAATATAATTTCACCTGGAACCCTGATCCAGTTTTAAAACACTTAGAAAAATTGTACCCTTTAGAGGAATTAAGTTTAGAAAACTTAACACATAAACTGGTAACTCTTATGGCTCTGACATCAACCAGTAGAGTTCAGACTCTGTCGTTAATTAAACTCGAGTACATTAATATATCAGTAGAAAAAATAGAAATAAAGATTCCTCATAAAATAAAGACAAGTGCCTTAGGTAGAAACCAACCTTTTTTAATTTTTCCTTATTTTAAAAGCAAACCGCAATTGTGTGTGGCGTCTACTATTGAGGCATATATTAGAGTAACGCAATCTTGCCGTAATAAAGAACAAAATCTCATACTCACACATAAAAAACCAATTCATGCAGCTTCTTCACAGACGATAAGTTGCTGGATTAAGAATACGTTGCATGAGGCAGGAATAAACACTTCTATATTCTCTGCTCATAGCGTACGCCACGCAACAACTTCTGCCGCCTTTAGGGCAGGTGTAAGCATAGAACAAATAAGAAATACAGCAGGCTGGACACCTTCCTCTAATACATTTTTTAAGTTCTATAATAGACCTATAGAAGAACCCAATGACATATTCGCCAATACTATTATAGGTTCGAAAACTTAATTACGTACCTATATTCTAAGGTTTTTATTTTAAGTATTTTATTATTACTCTCTACTTTTTTAGTCATTAAATATTGTTATAAAATTAACTTTATTGGGGAAGTATTGTTCCTTGTTTAACCGTGTTCATAATATTTCTATAAATAAATAATTGTTCAGAAAATCACCTTTTTACTCTGAACATCTACAATGTAATAATTATATCAAGGACAAGCGAAGGAAAATTAAAAAATTAATCGACTTACCTTAAGGAAGATTAATTGTAATTTTCCGAGCTTGTCCGTAGATATAATTATTACCCAACCCACCCTCATAGATGTAGGTAGATACATCCTTAGTTCCCAGGTGTTAGGTGATTTTCTACCTCGCACTTCAACGGAATGACTGGAATTGAATATAGTATGATAAGAAACCATGAATCACAGCGTTTTTCTGTTTACTCTAAAGAGTTCGTGCTGACGGGTATGTTTCAGGGAAACTACAATGTAATAATTATATCAAGGACAAGCGAAGGAAAATTACAATTAATCTTCCTTAAGGTAAGTCGATTAATTTTTTAATTTTTATTTATTTATTTATTTATTTATTTAATTAATTATCCATATATATTAAAACGCGTCGATTCTGTCTCCCTCTAAATTCCGTCGCCGAATCCGCAAAGTTTCAAAGCTATCTCCTCCGTGGTGCGATCTCGGAACGATCTCCGCGGACCACCGGAGGATGCCCCCGGCCTTTCTCCAATGCGTAGGGGTATTTTCGTCCCGTTTCCTATGCGTTTTCCCAATTTAAACGCCTTTTCAAAAAACCTGCAAAATTTTCGTCGACCGCCGTTCGGCGAGAGAGATACGGCTAGCACCGGCGTTTGTCCTCGCGCCTAATGGTCCCGTCACGCCCGGCAAAATCCCAACTTTTCGCGGGACTCCCTAGACTCTTTTTCTAATTTTGGGGCTTCGAGAATCGCTTCACGCGAAAGTTCCGTCCTTTCTCTAATCCTTTGAGATTTTTTTTCGAGACCGTACGTCGACTCCTTCTATGTCTATTTCGTCTTCGAAAATCTCGAGTCGCATCCGTCTCAACTTCTATCTCATTTTATATGCCCATGTGAGATCGCACTAACAAGACAAGCACCTCCCACGAAAACTGTCAAATTAATTAAACTTCAAATAGGTTATTTTCATTATTTTCCTATGGGAAATTTGCTAACGGAATCGATAGTACCGACTGCCAAACACCTGATTACACCAAAATACTGATGCGAAATGTTTTTCTAATTCAGAAAATCCGTAAAAATTAATTGTTCAGATTAACACGTAAAGTTTACATATTTAACACGTTTTGCGGCGTGAAGCGAGAAGAGAAAATTTAGTGCAATGGTATCGTCGTAGGATTTCAACCCAGGTATCACACACTGACAACGGTAACACAACGATAACACAAAATATAATTAGGAAAATATTTAAGGGGTTTTAGGGTAAATAAGTAACATAATAGAGGTATAAAATACATGTGCTTCAAACCAATCATATTTTAAAGGCGGAACCTAGATTTTATGAACCATAATTTCTGTGCAACATTATGCCATCTGTTAGCACTAGGTCCAAGCTTGCCGCGACTATTTGAGTTGGTCTACCATCAGCCGAGAAATGGTCTCCCAAACCGGCCAACCTAGTCCCGCATTACTTTGGCTAGTCTTAGTAATATAGTCAAAGACATAGTATACTATGAAAAACAAACGTAGATCAGTAAACAGCAATAAAATACAAATGTCAGATCACACTAAATTCACATTATATACGTCAAAATTAAACGTTCATGTCAAAATAGTTATTCTGAAATGTACACAAATGAACAAAAAAACGATTTATTAAATATTATATTTTTGAAATCAGAAAAAAATAAGCTATGGTTGCCATTTAAAAAAACATTTCCTTATTTTTTTTTTTTCTCAAAAACGAAGATACCCGTGAAATTTTCAATATCACCGCTAAATTCCACGTAAAAAACACTATCACAGAGTATTTTTATATTATTTGTATCTTTTATAGTTTTCGACATATTCGAGTTTAAATATTTTGTCGATTTTCAGTTTTTTCAAAATATCTCGAAAAGTTGAAAATTAAAATTAAATTTGAAGGAGGCACTGAATTCTTCTTGTAATTCTGCCCAATTTTGCTAATTTAACCAATTCTCTATCTCCACTATTAACAAAGTTAGCCATGTAAGGAGATAGATAATGGGCACCCTGTATATATACTGTGTGTAATATCTTATATAAAGCATCAATTGATTAAATATATATATATATATATATATACAGGGTGTCCACCTAGTGCGCGTAAGTCCAATATCTGGGTTAATAAAAGAGATAACTTAATTTTTTTT
The DNA here is from genome assembly GCA_963924545.1 of Pogonocherus hispidulus. NCBI lineage: Eukaryota > Metazoa > Arthropoda > Insecta > Coleoptera > Cerambycidae > Pogonocherus > Pogonocherus hispidulus. The sequence goes on from OZ004692.1 coordinate 60,143,004, forward strand.
TCTACAGGGTTATCTAATATCCCGAGCTGCACAAAATGAAAATATATTTACATATTCAGGGTGTTCAGTTTTTCCTGGACAGGTACCAACATCGTTTTTCTAAATGGAAATATATATTTTTTATTGCTTTTTCGAACTAAACCCTTGATTTTAGTAGGACTTTCATCAGCCTTCCCTATACCTAACTTAAACTGTTTTTGAAATATTGACGGGTGAATATTGACATTTTTGCAACTTTGACACCCTGTAAAATCTAAACGGTTTGAGATCAAGCAAAACGGTTTGCACATTCCTATCTTAACTTTTTATAAGCTATCGTTTGATACTAATTTCAAATGTATCCAGGAATTAAAAATTTTCCGAAAATTTTGAAAATTTTTAATTCCTGGATACATTTGAAATTAGTATCAAACGATAGCTTATAAAAAGTTAAGATAGGAATGTGCAAACCGTTTTGCTTGATCTCAAACCGTTTAGATTTTACAGGGTGTCAAAGTTGCAAAAATGTCAATATTCACCCGTCAATATTTCAAAAACAGTTTAAGTTAGGTATAGGGAAGGCTGATGAAAGTCCTACTAAAATCAAGGGTTTAGTTCGAAAAAGCAATAAAAAATATATATTTCCATTTAGAAAAACGAAGTTGGTACCTGTCCAGGAAAAACTGAACACCCTGAATATGTAAATATATTTTCATTTTGTGCAGCTCGGGATATTAGACAACCCTGTAGAAAAAAAAATTAAGTTATCTCTTTTATTAACCCAGATATTGGACTTACGCGCACTAGGTGGACACCCTGTATATATATATTATATATATACAGTGTGAGTCAATAAGAATGAATTTTTTAGTAGCTCCTTAAATAATGGAGGTAGAGCAAAATATTGAAAAGGAGTGTTGTTTCATTTCTTTTTTTCTACAATCTAAAATTATTTTTAGATATACAGGGTGCACCGTTGAGGGGTTACAGCATCCAACATTTGTTTTTTATATGGAACACCCTGTATTTTATACGAGATTTTGATTAAGCTTAAAATTCCCCATACATTGATGCCCCGCTTGCTGATCTTGTATGCGGGGTTGCCAAGTTATTTCGGTTTTTCTAAAAATTTGGGGAAAACATAACCTTGTAAAAAAATCATAGTAACCTTGTTTCCGATAATTAAAGGTTGAGATTCGGTATTTAGATAATCAAACCCTTATACTATAAACCGATATCATCGTAAAATTATTTGCTTGTACAGGGTGTTTTTTCTAAGCAACTGAAGTGGTCTGAATATATTGTGAAAAAACTCGTTTTTCTTTTATGGAACCCCCTGTATATTATAACACCAGACAAACGAGTATTAAATAATCTCTCAAATGATATATGGTTTGCTATATCTAACTCTAATAGTTTTCAAGATATTCAAATTTATACAAATATGGCAGTGACTTCTTTGTCATTTATTTATTCAGTAATTAAGTATTTCAAGAAAAAAACATATTTTCTAAAATTTTTTTTTGTTTTGTTCAAAACTGTTTTTTTAACTTTTCTTACTACCATGAACAATATTTTAAACACCCAACGGTATTTCCGTAATTTCAAAAGCACACGAGTTAAAAAATCTGATAGGAACCTGATAAACTGATGAACATTGAACAATATATTTTTTAAATAAATTAAAGAAATCTAATACTAACAAAAAATAATAAGGGATGAAACAACACAATTTTAAACGTCCACAAATTGAATATATCAATTTCTAATATAATATTATGAATACTGCTGGAAATGTCCCACCACCTTGAGCACTGCATCGTATAACACGTGTTACAAAGGAGTCTCCAACGTTTGTGAGCACTTGTCTGTTTATCTGTATAAACGAGTTTATCATTCTTTCTCTCATATCGTGAGATGCTGTGAGTGGCGTCTGCGTCTGATAGACCATATATTTTATAAAACCCCAAAGAAAAAAATCTAATTTATTAAGATCTGGCGATCTAGCTGGCCACATGACTGGATCATCGCATTCAATCCATTTGCATATACCTGATCAAGATCATGTCTCACTGCAGCAGCATAGTGAGGACGTGCTTCATCTTACTGAAACCATAATCTGCAAACTGTTGTCAGTGGCATGTTGTTTAACAGATCTTGGAAATCATTTTCTACAAAATTTAAATAATTTTGCCCATTTACGTGTCCATCAAAAAAGTATGGGCCCACTAAATGGTTACCAACAATCCCACCCCAAACAGTCACAGTCCAGTTGTGCTGAAACAGGGTTTCTGTGCTGATCACATGAGGGTTTTGATCACTATATTTTTTTCTTTGGGGTTTTATAAAAGATATGGTCTATCAGACTCCACCCACAACACCTCAAGATATGAAAGAAAGATAAGAAACTCGTTTGCACAGGTAAACAGACAAATCCTCACAAACGTTGGAGACTCCTTTGAGACATGTTACACGATGCTTGCTCAAGGTGGCGGGCATTTCCAGCAGTATTTATATTATATTAGAAATTGATGTATTCAGTTTGTGAACGTTTAAAATTGTGTTGTTGCATCTCTTATTATTTTTTGTTAGTATTTGGTTTTTTAATTTATTTAAAAAATATGTTCAGGATCAGGTTCCTATTAGATTTATTAACTGATGTGTTTTTGAAATTACGCAAATACTGTTGCTGTTTAAAAAACTACGGTTTTGAACAAAACAAGAAAAATTTTAGAAAATATGTTTTTTTCTTGAAATACTTAATTACTGAATAAATAAATGACAAAGAAGTCACTGCCATATTTGTATAAATTTGAATATCTTGAAAACTATTAGAGTTAGATATAGCAAACCATATATCATTTGAGAGCTTATTTAATACTCGTTTGTCTGGTGTTATAATATACGGGGGATTCCATAAAAGAAAAACGAGTTTTTTCACAATATATTCAAACCACTTCAGTTGCTTAGAAAAAACACCCTGTACAAGCAAATAATTTTACGATGATATCGGTTTATAGTATAAGGGTTTGATTATCTAAATACCGAATCTCAACCTTTAATTATCGGAAACAAGGTTACTATGATTTTTTTACAAGGTTATGTTTTTCCCCAAATTTTTAGAAAAACCGAAATAACTTGGCAACCTCGTATACAAGATCAGCAAGCGGGGCATCAATGTATGGGGAATTTTAAGCTTAATCAAAATCTCGTATAAAATACAGGGTGTTCCATATAAAAAACAAATGTTGGATGCTGTAACCCCTCAACGGTGCACCCTGTATATCTAAAAATAATTTTAGATTGTAGAAAAAAAGAAATGAAACAACACCCCTTTTCAATATTTTGCTCTATCTCTATTATTTAAGGAGCTACTAAAGAATTCGTTCTTATTGACTCACTGTATATATAATAATGCTATCCATTTACGCTTGAATTTTTATTTATTTTTTTAGTTACTGGTAATAATTGCTCTGGTTCTGAATGGATCCAACTTATATGGTTACATAAAATGTAAAGTCGGAGGTTCTGAAAATATAAGTTCTATAACGTCCGATTTTCTTAGGAAGCAGATATTGCAAAATGCTGTTTCGTTAGTCAGTCAACAAGCTTCCAATACACCAACTAATCCATTGAGTCGACCTACGAACACAGTTTAAAATCGTATTGTATATATTAATACTTGTATTGTGATTGTGATACCCATTGTTAAAATAAATGATGTTATTTAATACAAAGTACATTTGCCATTAATATTCCTTAAAAAGCAGACATAAACCGTCATTTGTGACTTAAATTTGATTTTAAACAAATTGCTAAAACCATAGTTTTACGTAATTTTACAAATACTTATATGATATTTAGCATGTGTCCAATTTTATTAACATATGATGCCTGGAGATATAACAATTAACTGAACTGTGAATATTTTAGCGAGTGTATACGTCATCCTGTATGCCAGCGTGTAGTACGTGTATAGTTGCATTGTAGAAAATCAGCAGTTTGAAACAGTTTTTACTTATTTATTATTGTGATTTTTCCCAATTTAACATTAATATAATATAACTAAACTGCAACCTATACAATTAGTGTGAACTGGAAGTGTGATCAGTGTTACAAGTGGACTATAAAGAAACATATATTATTTATTATTTACTGAACTAGGTATTGTGACGTATACTTCGGGTTGCAGATACGAAGTGTCACTTTAACGCCTGAATATAATTTTTCGCTTAACAAGAAATCAGTTAGACGTGACTTGTCGCACTGCTGCTGCTACCTAGATTTGTCCCAATCATGTCCCAATAGCAGTTGATGCAGCGGAGGCCGCCGATAAGTTACGACAGGCGCACAAGTAGAGCCACGTTGCATGTTTTCGATTTGAACAGTCATTGCGACGGTCGCGGCAGTCGCTGAATGCAGCTGGTGCACGCGTCCATCGCTCAAGCGGAACCAAGCCTTTAAGGTCTTTTATATGGTAGTTTCCCATATCATTACCCTCAGTCCTCAGTATCTTTAAGATAATATACCAAATTAGAAATGACTATGAACAATACAGGGAATATATTTAGGTGCTAGTTTGCAGAATAATCGTTAGGTTTGTTAGATAAAGTATAATTTTTCTTCTAAACTTGGTCACCTACATGGAATCTGAGGTCTCGTTTGTGGAGATTGTGATTTGACAGCATTATGAAGATAAGCATCATGTAATTTTTTACAAACGTCAGTATATAATTGAGGTAATTCCTGTAAATTGTCAATCAACTGAAGTTTAGTACTAATTGTAATAAGATTATTAGCATTATCAGAAATTTTTCCATAATAATCACCAGTTACAGGAACATTCCTTGCAAAGTTTAAAAAGCTGGAGAATAACCCGTTACATCATGTTTAGCTAAGAGGATAGCTTGAGCTACTTCAAACCTGCGGGCAGGCAACGATAAGAAATACATGGTTTTCTAAAAATTTAATTATGCCTTTTTAAGTGACTCTGGACATAGATGCACTAGTACAAATTTGGTAAACCAATCAACTACTACTAACACATTAGTCACCATTTTTAGATCGAGGGTAAGGACCTATTAAATCTGCAGATATATGTTGAAAAGGAAAATTAATATTTTTATAACTACCCATTAAACCAGCTTGAGGTAAATTTGGACCCTTATAATTTGCACCACACATGGTACATTTCCTAACATATTAGGACATACAATTCAGTAATTCTATAAAATGTTTTAGATATCCCAAAATGACCAGCTGTTTCATCATCATGATATAATCTGAAAATTTTAAGACGATTAGCTGCAGGTATGACTATTTTCCAGTTTGAGAGATTACTCACAATAAGATTATTTGAAAAGATATGCTTATATAAAATATTTTTCACACGAAAAGAAGGATAAGCCTCAGGATTCTCATTAACCCTTTCAATCATGCTGAGGTACCATTTGTCTCGTTTAAAGGTAGAGACATCTAATACAGCAGTGTCAGGAACAGCTCGAAATAAAGCATCTGCAACAATACTAAGGCTTTGATGCCACCAAATGAGACAAACATAATCAATTTTAACCACAAAATGTGTCCCTTCAACGTACTTGCAGAAAGTATCTATCCCAATAATCACGCTATAAATTCTTTCTTGCTGGTTGTGTACGACCTTTGACATTTATTAAGCATTTTGATACAGAACTGCACCAACACCAGTATTAGAAAAATCCGGACTAGCTAAAATGGGAGCAGTTGTTAGTCTTAATTTTGGTAAAGGCACTTTGAAACGATCAAACACTTTCTGTAAGATTTCCATATGGGTAGGAAAATCGGGGGTAGCAATAATAATGTCATTTAAATAGACAAAGACAAAAGGTTCCAGGGAAGGTCCAATAACCTGGTCCATTAACCTAACCATAGTTTTAGGACTATCGGATAAACTGAAAGGCATGGCACGATATTCAAATAAACCATGACCATACCCTGCAAAAGCAGTCTAGGGCCTAGATGAAGGATCAAGAGGGATTTGATTAAAAGGACTTTTAAGCTCAATAGAGGTAAGATAACAAGCATCTCTTAATTACTCTTAACTACTCAATATGTTGTCAATTAATGGCATAGGATAAATCTACAGTGATTTGATTTAACTTACGTCCATCAAAACATAACCGATACTGCTCTGAATCCTTCTTTGGAACAAGCCAGAGAGATGAACACCAGGGAGACTGAGAGGGTTGAATGATTTTAAATTTGAGCATCTCATCAATTTCGCGATTTAAGTGGACCATCATAGCGGGAGACAAAGGATATTGCAGCTGTTTGATTGGCTTAGGCCCACCCGTGTCGATACTATGTGTAATTAAATGAGTACAACCCAATTGATCACTTGAAGCGATGGTCTATATTAATTTAATCACCCTCTCCAAGTCCTTCCAAAGAGAGAGCAGAAGCAGGTTGAATTGTATTCACTGTACACAATGTCGATGTTTGTAATCTACAGTGTGTGAGTTTACATTACACACTCAGTAGCTTCGTAAATGTCAAGATATTAAAATTTTTCAAAAAGTACTTCTAAGTGATTTTTGGTGCTCTTTTCAATCTTCTGGTTAAAAACGCTCTCATTAAAAAAACAAAAGAGCAGCGACATGTACGGTGATTTTTTTAAATCCTGTATTTTATTTCATAATTTGAAATCCTATCAAATTCTAAATATGACACCGTTTTTATTTTTTCTTAAAAATGATAAATAGCAATACAAAAAATTATAGGTAGTAGGCCATGGATTGCACAATTATGGAAAATGAAGCATGCTTATGAAGAAAAAAGTTATGCAAATAACTCATAACTTTGTTAATAATATTATTTTCATTTATTTCAATAAATATTTTGTTTCAATTCAGAATAAATATTCTGTAAACTTCGCTTGTACCGATAATTTTTTGTGTTACTATTTATCATTTTTAAGAAAAAATAAAAACGGTGTCATATTCAGAATTTGATAGAATTTCAAATTATGCCTCATATGCTTCTAAATCCAAGATTTGCATATGTAAATCCATTTTTGTTTTTCTTCATTCTAATTTGAGACTATCGACTAGGTAAATGAATTAACCGTGAAGTAATTCTCTTATAAGCACTATCAGAGCTTCTTGATCCCAAAAAAACCGTCAATAACCTTTTTTAAATCGACTAAGGCGACTAATATTTAAGAGTTAGTTATATTAGTCAGACTGAAACTATAAAGGAAGCTTTCTTGAAAAATGTCACCCGTATTATCAATATATCTGATGCGTAATTTTTTGGTTCTTAAATGATTTGGTTCCATCTTGGATTGAAATTTGATTATAAAAAAAAAATATTAATTTCCTCAAAACAGGAAAATATATTTTCAAGTTAAGTTATCAAGGTAAAAAATAAGAAATTAGTCAGTAAACGGTGCTTAAAAAATTTCCCACATTACTCTAGTAGTAAGATAATATCATATAAGGTAAACGATAAAGAATTTAAAAAAATTCCAACACTTGTAGTGACCCTAATTTCAAGTAACGCTAGTTATGACTTAATCTTACATTAATTATTAAAAACAGAGTCAATGAATACAAAAAATAGATAATTATAGCTAATAAGATAATCAGAAAGAACAAAATTTGGTCTAACGTAAAATTTTTCTTTCACACTCCATATATTCAGGAAAAGTATAATCGCAAAATATAAGATAAGAAAAAAGATAATACCCGATGGGAATTTCACATAGCAAACACAATACCTATTTTAATAAATGATGTTAATTGCCAAGTTGGTTTGGTTCACCCTGTAAATTACAGAAGTGAAAAAATCGGAACCCATGTTGTGCGCCTATTTTATATAACCAATTTTGCCTAACTCTTGGCTATAGCCAAACGAAATGAATTATAAGTTAGCTACGATAGCTCAGTCGTTAGGATATAGGTTCAGAGAGTGCACTGTGTTTATTACCACCCTATAGATGGCATCTGGCATAGTTTTTCTATAAGACAAAAATTCAAAACTATTTTATATACTTTTATATATGGTGTGTACTTTTATATATGGTGGACAAGTATATAAAAGTGACTCTTAAGTCAGAAATAAAGGAATTCAAAAAAACTTGATACATATATTAATAGACAGATTGAGCAGTGAATTTGTTTTACAAAAAAAAATATATATATATTCAAAGTTAACGGTACTATAGTGATTAATAATAGAAAAAAGATTAATTTAAAATTGCGAACCTGGACCTTTTACAATACTTTAGACCAAATATTGAACCCTACCCTACTGGTTTAGTGGCTGGCTCGAGTAGCTTTGTCAATTTATGTGGAGTCCAGGGGTCCTGAGAATATTCCTCAAGGAAGGGTGGTTCAGTTGTAATAACCGTCTACCAAGAGGTCTAGAGTACTGGACAGAAACTCTGGCCCAAGAACTGGTAACGAGACTTCAGTCTGGATGTTTGGACCACTAGGTAGTTACCATGGTCTTCAACGTTTATACATAAAAAAAGTAACAAAAGGCCAGTAATTGTTATAGCAAAAAAATTACAAATTAAATGACAAGTAAAAATAACTTTATGTGAATAAAAATTTCCTCTTTGAAACCAAGTTATGAACTAGTTCTATTAAAACAAAAATGAGGAAGATACAAAACTCCTTTGAAATTGATTACTAAAGGAACCAAAATTAACTGAAAGTAAATTTTCAAATAAGGTAATCTGAAGTTTGTTTAAAGTGAAATTTTAAAGAAATGTAATTACGTTACATTATGTATATAATTTAAACAAAAGTGACTCTAAATTTAAATAAAATGCAAAGATAAAAAAAACAATATTTTTATTGTGCTTTACATTGTCTAATCCAATTTAATTCTACTACAAGGAAATTAAAATAAGTTGTCGACACTGTAAGAACCGCAAAAAATATGTAATAGAAGCAATAAGTAATAAAGAAAAAAAAATTAAAAATACTACCTTGATTAATGCAGCAAGACATGATACGATAGAACCTATTAGTTAAAGATAAAAAAAATAAAGCAACTAGAAACGTGTGAAAATTGTTAGATTGGCACAGCTAGTGAAACAATGACGATGATGATTAAAACGTAAACATTTTAATCATCTCCAGATGATGCCAACTTGGTTGACGAAATGGGCGTCGAGTGCAGTATAGTGTTTTGGTGCTACGTGGAAAACTACGTCAGTGATATCTTCACACTAAAGGTTCCAACCTCCCTTCAAGACTTCAGTTATGCGATAGATAAATGTAGTCAGACTGATATAATATATTTGGATTTTGTAAAGGCTTTTGACAGAGTAGATCGTGATGTTTTGTTAATGAAGATTAACAAAATTTGTTAACTTGATAAAATGTCTAATAATTCGTTGCAGTTTTTGAAATCTTATTTAAGATCTAGGTATCACAAATAAAAAACAAGAACACTCTGTCGGCACTATCCTTAACGTGGTCTGGCGTCCCCCAGGGAAGTAACTTGCGGTAACTAACTAATAAATATCATCATTGTGAGATTATTCCTAAACCAGGTAACTTGGTGTTAAACTTACGGACGATAGGAAACCTCGTTAGGTTTAAGTTTTATCCAAAACAGAGTATTGTTTATTGGTATTGTGACGGATACTTCCCGATTTGCAGGTAGGAAGTGTCACGTTAATGCCCGAGGATCGGTTTCTCTTTTGCCTCGGGCGCCAGTTCCTGTTTACAGTGCAGAAACACCACTACACAGGTAGCTTCAGTAAAGATACGGTTCGCCAGGCGGTCGATAGGGAAAATAAGACTTCACAGGATAGATAACAATAATACACCAATAAACCTTAATACATTTATTTATTGACTTAATACCTCAAACTTACTCGAAATCTAGCTTACTGCCTTCCTAGTCCTGGGCACGTCTGCTGGGCACGGGTGGTCTGTCAATACTGAATACTTGGGCACCGGCTAGTAGCAGGTACTGGAATGGCTGGTGGGAGAGCTTTTGATACCTGCGCAATAGCTCCCTATTTCGACTTGTAATATTCTCGGCGTAGTCCACACAAGTCGATGAAATTATACCAAGTCCCAATGCCTTTGGGGACTTGTGCTAATTTACTTACTGGTCTCTGTACACTGGTAGCAGCGGTGAAGATGGACAGGTCTTGCTCGTATACGGTGCGGTCCCAGACTGAATGTCTGAGTCGGTCTCGGTAGTATAAGAGCTTCTATGAAGACCTCGGACATGCGCAGAAATGAAATACCTGACTTGGTATATTTTATGCTCGGACACCAATAATCGTCGGAATTTATAAGTCCACACGTGCTGGTGGACTCTGCCAAAATTTGGCAGAGTCCACTTACTCTTCTCTAGATACCGGTAGCAGCGGTGTAGGCGGACAGATCTTGCTTGGATGCGGTGTGGCCACAGACTGAATGTCTGAATCGTTCGCAGCTGTATAAGAGGTTCTATGAAAACCTCGGACCTGCGCAGAAGTGAAATCTCGGACTTTGCATATTTTATACCTGTACACCACAAAATCGGTAAAATTTATAAGTCCCCAAGTTCTTGTGGACTCTGCCGTATTTTACCTGTTCTCCTGACGTACTAGTAGCAGCGGTGGAACAGGCAGGACTCGTCGTCGTGGTGTACAGCAGCGGACTCCTTAGTTAAATCGGTCTCAGTTCAGTGTAGAGCCAGCGAACACTTGGACCGGCGCTGTAGTGGAAACAGGGACTTAAGAAATTATACCTTGTCTATTTTACGGACTCTGAAGAATATCCCAGCAGGCAGATAAATTACTGACAAAATGTTTAAGTACCCATTTATTTTTATACTTATAAAAATTTCACTATGTTACTTTTTCGGACTTGTAAAATTTTCACTCACTTATTAGGCTGGCGGTGATGTCCGGCGGCAGAGATTCTTTAGTACGTCCAGTTCCTTGGACAGCGGCACAACAACTAAAATCTCAGTGCGTGCTATTTTCCTAGGTCGACGTAGTAAAGATGGGAATGCGTGCGCATTCGGATTCTCAGGTGGTTAATGATAGAAATTCTGATCGTATATATTTATATTTATATTCAGAGCATTGGTCTGAACTATTAGTGAATGTGTTGATGCTAAAAAAGTCATTAGTTTATGTGTTTTAAGTGCAAATTAAAAGTTTATTTTTGCAGTAGTTTGTCACTACAAACTCAGCTAAGCTAGGGATGTACAATTCCACTAGCTTAAGTTTATGGACATTAGCTCCGGTAGCTCAGGGAGATTTATGAGACTAGGGCGTAGTATTCTTAGGACTGCTTTGACTGTTGACAAGTTATTTGGGCACCAGGATAATTTTTAGATATAAGATAAAAGAAAACTATATAAAAGTTAGTTGAATAGACTATAATCAAATAAACAAATTGAATGGAATTTACAAATGAATAATAAAGTGACTATTTAACAATAATTCAAAAATGATTTAATATTGACTAAAATATGAAAAAAAAATTGAAAAATGAAATTTTAAAATTGGCTAACTTTACACAATTTTAAGAGGTTCGGGGTCACTCTGAAAATCTCGTTCCTTCTTTATGAGGTCAGTACTCTCACCCTTAACCTGTGCTGATGATTGGATCCAGGTGGACTTTCCGTGGCAAAGTGGGGAAGCTAGAGCTCTAGTCCAGATGATGGTCACGTACTGCTAAGTCCAATCCTCTTATCTAGGGATCTGCAGGTGGTAAGCGTCCAGAGTTTTCAGCAGGTTATAGATCTCGCAGTCAGGTTACAGCAGCCTCGTCTCAGAAGAGTACATACAAAGAATTGTTTGTGTTAAGAGTGCCCCAAAATTTACAAATATATAGATGAACGTTGACGGCTAGTGTAGCCAAGATTAAAAATTATAAATAAATTCCTGAAGGGAATGTACCAGCAAATCTGGTATGGAAAAATCCTCTGTGATTCTCACAGGGAAAGTAATTAACAAATAAAAACAAAACCTGGAAGGTGTCAACCTTTAGTGACCCTACCCAGAATGAAGCAAATAAAATTACCCAAAAAATTGCATTCAAAAGAACTGATTACAGTTCAGCCACTCGACAATTATTCTTAATAAAAAACTCTACTCGTTAATCTTTAAAGATACTATAGTTCAGAAGGAACAAAAATAATTTAACAACAAAACCCTCTATCATCTGACCCAAAATTCCAAAAATAACGGTTTCATAACCGGTTAAACAAGGAAAGATTACCACTCTAATTAGGTAAAAGAGAAAAATTATTTCATTAATATTTCAAAAACTGAGTGACAAGTTATAGAAATTCGTATTGATTTATTGTACAAATTTGTTGTCAAAGAACAATAATCAATGAATTTACTAATGTTAGGAAACAGGTTCCAGTCTTCTAATCGGCGTGAATGTGAGTTATTCAAATCTATATAAAGTAACAAATTACTTAACCTAGTGCAGAAATTACGATATTAGCAATTTTCTATAACTCCAATCATATATTATAACTATAAGATAAGAGAAGATAAGATAACGATAAGATAATTAACTTAATTCCCAAAGGGCACAACACGTGGTGGATAATCGCAATCCGATTCAAACAAAATGGAGGCAAGAAAACTCAAATTTATTGGTTTTAAAAAACAATGTTTTCTATAATCTCCTGACTAGAGCACAGCTTCACAAATTTATAAAATCATATTAAAACTATTTTCTATTGTTTAGAATCGTACTACATTTCACCATATAGGGTGACAAAAAAAATCTCCCTGACCACGCCTAAATAATTTACCTAAAATCCAGGTAAATCCTGATTATATATGAAATATAATTACTTAATAATGACAACAAATCGCTATTATCTTATTTCTGTACTAATAATTATATCGTAACCAATAATGAAAATGAATAAATTATATATATCAAATAGGTAAATAACTCACATGTGCCTATCCACGAAGACGGAAACTGTCTATCTTGTCTATTCTAATTACACCCGATAGTCGGTTGGATTTTGGAGGGGCTACCGTTTATAGCCAATGAACACCTTGCAGCGCGTTATTTCAAAAATCGAGAACTTAAGCCACAACAATTAGGTTGGGTGTTTTACGGGGTGCATAATAATAGTGAACCTCATGGAACGACATTAAAATGTACGTTACAAGTTGTAATAAAAGGGTGTATGAGTATCAAGGTGTAAAAGATTGGTGAAGTTAGTTATAAATAAAGACACTATTAGTATATTAACAATAGATAGTGGGAGTTGTAATATAGGAGAAAAAAGGATTTCTGTTTTTTTGGGTTTTTGTTTGTTGGTCACAAAAAAAGTGATGGTGTGCTGATAGAGGAATTTGTGAATACAGTACAGGCTTCAGAGAAGTTTCTTGAGAGACAATAAATTTATAAATAATGGAAGGAAATGAAAAATGTACAGAATGTCAAAAAAAAATCAATACAGAAGAGGATATATATAAATGTGATGCGTGTGAGGAAAAAATTCATAAAGCATGTGCTGGTTTGACATCTTCTGAAGTAAAATGTATGCCCCTACAAAAGAGAACATTGAGAATGTTATGCGGTAAATGTAAGAAGTTTATTGGTCAAATACCTAGGGTAATTTACATGATGGAAGAAATGAAGAATGAAATAAAATCTATAAAAGAAATATTGTTAAAATATAAAGAAAATGAAAAAAGTGGAAATAATGAAAAAAATTATGAGAGAAAAGGGAATTATAGTGAGGTGGTAAAAAGAAAAAAGGAAGAGGTAGTAGTAATTAAGCCAAAAAAAGACACACAAAAGAGTTCAGTGACTAGACAAAATTTACAAGATAGTATTGATCCCTTGGAATTGGGGGATGGAGTTGGAGTATCGAAAATAAAAAATGTTAGAAATGGAGGTATATCAATGTGTTGTAACAGTGAAGAACCGATTGTTAACGGATGTAAAAAATTGGAGGAAAAGTTAGGAGAAAATTATGAGATTAAAGCGGTAGAAAAGAGAAATCCAAAAATTAAAATAAAAAATGTTAATAAGAGAGATCTGGAAAATGAAAGTATATTTGTGGAAAGAATGGTAATACAGAATACTATTAAAACAGAAGTAGAAAAGAGAAAAATTAAAATATTGCATAAGTACACCCCAAGAGTCCAGAAAAATCAAGATAATATGAATGTGATAGTCGAGTTAGATCCAATTACATATGAATCAATTATAAATAAAAAAGTCTTGTGTATTGGATGGAAGACCTGTAAAATTGAAGAACACATTAATATCATCCAGTGTCGAAAGTGTAGAAAATTTGGGCATATGATAGCACATTGTAGAAATGAAAAAGTTGTGTGTCCCGAATGTGCGGGAGAACATGATTCATGCAACTCTGTAACTAAAACCTGTGTAAATTGTAAATATGCTGTGGAAATTTTAAAAATTCCGGACATAAATTTTAACCATACGGCTTATGATAGAAATTGTAGTGCATATAAGAGAATTTATGAGCAGATAAAGATGAAGGTAGATTATCCGATTTGTTCGGAGAGAAACCAATAGCAGTTAAAGTCTGATGTGATATGCTTTAATTGTCAGGGTTTCTTAAATAATAGAGATGAAATTATGATGTTGGTTGCAAGATATAACCCTGTTATGTTGTGTTTGACAGAGACCCATGTGGATAACAAAATATATGACAGCGAAGTATATATAAAAGGGTATAATATGGAAAAATGTCTTACTGATAATAGAAGAACAGGTGGTGTTTTATTGTATATTAAAAAAGACATAGATTATAAAATTTTTATAAATGAAGAAATTCAGTCTGGTCTTGACCTCCGTAGAGTTGACACGTGCTTACTTGTAGTCGCTGTGTCAAATTACAAGTTTATATTTTTGCTGTCTATTTCAAACTGTGAGAAGAAAGCAAATCCTGTATGTAACCACAGGTGAGCTTGCTGTGTGTTTTGTTGAAACAAGACCTTTCACAGGCATCGCCATTGAGTTTCCCATCCAAACACAGCCGATTTCTTTACATTCCATTAACTTAATTTGTGTATTTGTGTACGATTTAATGTTATCAAGCGGTCTCGTTGTCTTCTCCCACCATGTACTGCTTTATTTGCCATGAAATTCTTACTGATATCGACCCGGTATTGCTATGCTCAGTTTGCAATCGCCACTGTCACAGAAGGTGCGCTCGGTCATCGCTTGGAGGTTCCGATAATTTACCTTTGCCAGCTACTTCGTGGACCTGTACTGACTGTGAAAGCAAAAAACCTTCTTCTGGGTCCTCTTTGCTTAATAACGATTAATTCCAAGCCATTATGAATCAGTTAACAAACCTTACACATGTGGTCTCTTCTTGCGATAAAATGATTGAAGATCTTAATTCCACTGTTTTGGCCCAATCACTCACTATTACGAACTGCCTTAACGATATTGCTGCTTTACGTGCAGAAAATGATATTTTAAGAAATAAAATTACAGCAGTGGAGAACAATATTATGAATTGTCCTGCTACATCCTCCGAGGATCTACTCGCTGAAAGTGTCGAACGTCTTAAGCGCCAGAACAATGTCATACTTTTGGGCATCCCTGAAATATCTTGTGATGAAGACAATACTTTAATCAAAACCATTCTAACAAGTGTCTCACAAGACGCCGTTAATTATATAACTTCAGGGGCTCGCTTAGGAAAATTTATAAATAAGGATAAACCCCGCCCCTACCGTGTAACTTTCCAAAATTCTGTAGTTGCACTTGATATCCTGAAAAGGAAAAGTAACTTATCGCGTGACATTCATCCAATCGTTAAGATTGTTTCTGATATGACACCTAAGCAAATCCAGTACTTGAGCAATTTGCGTCAAGAGTTACAACTGAGATCTAAATCTGAAAATGATTTAACTATAAAATACATTGGTGGTACTCCAAAAATAGTCAAGGTAGATAAGGGTTATCTTAAGCGAGGTCGTGAACAAGAAGAATTCTCTCCAAAAAGGAGTTCTGGATTGAAGCTCCCAAAGCCTTCTTCATCTGGAAAAAAATAGCAACAACTTCACATAACTTTCTGGAACTGTCACGGATTTAAAAACCTTGGGGACCTGAAAAAGATGGATTGCATCCATATTCTATGTTTATCTGAAACTTGGCTCACAAACAATATTGAAAGACCCCACTTTTTATCTTCATATCGTGTAATCAACGTAGGTGCCACTAGAGAAAAATCTACTGGAAGAGCCAGTGGTGGTCTTACCACTTTCTGTAGGGGTGAAATCTCTTCAACAGTCCTAGACCAGTCACCATGGTGGTTATTCTGCTTAATGTCTCATCCTAATTTTAAATTTATTTTATGTAGTGTTTACTTTAATCCTAGCCTAGATATTGAACATTTACTCGATTTATTTAATTCCTCACTGTCTGGTATTAATGAAAGATTTTGTGATTTTCCAATAGTTATAGGAGGTGACTTCAACTGTCGAATTGCCGATGTCAATACAACCCCTGTAGAACTCCTATATAACACTAATCTCTTTCATGACAGAATAAGCCATGATAAAACTTTGAATATCAGAGGTAGACATCTTTTGGAGTTCATGAGTAGCAATGGTTTTTTGCTTTTAAATGGTAGAACTTTGTCTGACAGACCTGCACATTTAACATTTGTTGGGCCTCAAGGCAGTAGTACAATTGATTTAATTTGGGTAAATAATCCGTACCTAGATGTTGTTGACGACTTTTTAGTAAACACTGACGAAATAGTTACGTTATCGGATCACTTTCCAATTTCTTGTATTCTAAAATTTAACTTTTCTACACAAAGTTTTCAAAACCCTGTTACTGTTAAGTATTCTAAGATTTTGCAATTCAAAGAAGATTCCATCCTATCCTATAAGCATATTTTGTGTAATTCTCCCCGAGCCCTTGTTGTTCCAAATGTTGAGGCCTCCTACGCAAATTTCACCTCTGCCATTTACGAAACTGCGGAAACACTTGACCTTATTAAATATATTCCAATCTCCTCTTCAAATAAATGTGAAAATAAAGCGTGGTTTGACTTGGATTGTGTTACAGCAAAAAAAGCTCTAAAAGTCAATATGTATACCTGTAAAAAGAATAATTTTGCCCCTGACTTAAAAACCATTTTTTTAAATTCCAAAAAGCAGTACAGAAAACTTCTTCCACAGAAAAAGAAAGAGTACGAAAATTTCATAATATTTAAACTTGCAAACTCTAGAGACTCAAAAACTTTCTGGAATACTATTAAAGAAGCGCGAAGTAGAAACCCCCCCATACACTCCCTGGCAATTGAGACCTGGGAAGAGTTTTATTCCAATATTTATCTTGCTTCGATCCCTGAAAATATTACTTTCTTTGATGCCGGAAACCCACATTTTGACTTTCCCATTACAACAGATGAAATATACTCTGTTTTGAATAAGTGCAAAAACAATAAATCACCTGGCTCAGACTTAATTACGTACGAATTTATTAAATATCTACCAAATAACTGGATACTTTACATGTGTTCGTTATTTAATTCTATTTTAGACTCCTTGGTTGTCCCACGATCTTGGAGTGACATTATCATGTCCATGCTTCATAAAAATGGTCCAGTGGATGATCCTTCCAATTATAGAGGCATTGCTTTAGTTAATTGTCCTGCAAAAATTTTTATGCACATTATTCTTAATCGTATCAACCTGTGGACGGAAAACTTCAACATTCTCCCAGAATGCCAGTCTGGTTTTCGGAGAGGTCGTGGTTGTAGCGACAACGTTTTTACCTTAACTTCATGTCCAATTTCACTTGCGGCTTCGTAAGCGCAAGGTATTTACCATATTCGTGGATTTTAAGCGCGCCTTCGACTCGGTAAATCACTCGCTTCTTTGGCATAAACTTTACCAAACCGGTCTCAGTTCCAAAATAGTTTCTCTCCTTCGAAATTTTTACAACCAAGCTAATATGCGGGTCAAGTCTGGGGGTCAACTTTCCAAAGCATTTGATATATCATCGGGCGTCCTCCAGGGTGAAGTACTTAGTCCCCTTTTATTCGCATTATTCCTTGCAGACATTGAGTGTTTTTTTATAGAAAAGGGAGCACGCGGCATAAACATTGATAATCATAATAATCTTCTCATGCTTCTCTATGCAGACGATCTCGTAATACTGGCGGAATCTGAGATTGATGTCGGTAAAAAATTGAAGATCCTAGAGGATTACGCTTCTTTAAATCACATATTTGTAAATATGGAAAAAACAAAAATTATGCGTTTCGCCCGAGGTCCGTATCACCCATCCCCTAATCAGCGTTTCCTCTTCCGTGGACACGTAATAAATATAACATCCTCGTATATCTATCTAGGGGTTACATTTACATCCTCAACTCTCTTTCGGGAAATGGCATGTTCTACTATCTCCAAGGCCAAACAAGCAATTAGTGCTCTACTGTCTGTTATGGTCAAAACTCAAATTAACTCTTGGTCTTCAAGAATCCATCTGTTTGAATCACTAGTGCTTAGCGTTATGTCTAATTGTACGTCAATCTGGGGTTTGAGGTATACTGACAGCCTTGAGCAAGTGCAGACAAATTTTTTAAAAAGACTTGTTACTCCCTTTGAATACGCCTGACTACGTAGTTAGATTAGAATGCGGATGAATCAAAATCATGTATAATGTTTTTAAATGGTCACTCTCCTGGCTTGAAAAGGTTTTGAGAATGAACGACTCACGTTTACCGAAAATTTGTTTAAAAAGACAACTTCAACTCACTGACTGCGATCCTAAATATAATTGGGCTTTACAACTTAAAACCACTTTCTCTTTGCTAGACGCTGAAGATGTTTGGAACAACCTATCCCCTATAACTTTAAAAAACAAGAAGAATTCTCTCTTATCCAAATTTCGTAAAAACCTGTTTGACTCAGATTGTAATCTTATGGAACGTACTACATTTTTGCCATTATACATATAATTACTTTTCCAACAGACAATCCGTTAAACCATATTTAATGTTGAATTTACCCATTCAAATTACAAGAACCATTGCTCAATTACGCGCTTGTAATAATATTATGATTAAGTTTAGTTATAAAGGTTCTACTTATAACATAAACCCTAATGACATTTGTACTGCCTGTAATACAAATGAATTCGAAACAATAAACCATATTCTCTTTGACTGTCCTATTTACTGCTCTATGAGGACCCCAGGCTCTGACTCAATTCTACTAAATTTTAACTCCTTCATCTCCTCATTAGAAAATACCACTGCTAACTCGGCTAAGACAATCGCCTACTACATTTGGAGTGTATTGAAATTGCGATCGTTTATAATGAATGAATAATTCATTTAATTTCACCTTTTGCCTCCTCGTTCTCTTTCTTTCATGTATTTTTAATTGTTTTTTCTAATAACATAATTGTAATATTTCCAGACTCTTGCTATAAAATACTGTATTTTCTTAAGCAATAAAGTAATAATAATAATAATAAATGAAGAAATTGAAAATTATGTGTGGATATTGGGAGCTGATGTAAATGTTCAAGGTGAATTATATCATATAATAACAATGTATCAATCCACCCCAGACAAAGGATAACTTATTTGTGGAATTTTTTGAAAATTTTTTGGAGAACATGGAATTTACTGGAAAAACTGTAATAAGTGGGGATTTTAATTTTGATTATCTTAGAAATTAATTTTATGGTGATAAAATTAAGAATATCATTTATCAAAATGGTCTTTATCAAATTGTGACTACGGCTACTAGAATTACGCAGAATAGTGAAACGTTGATTGATTATATTATAACGAACGATAAAGACATGCAACATGAAAATTGGCTAAATCCAAAAATATCAGATCACAATATATTGAAATTTGAAATTAGAAATGATGGTATCAAAGAGGAGAAGTTTACGATGAGAAGGTATAGAAATAGCAAAAATTATAATAAAGAAACATTTCAAGATAAATTAAGGGAAACAATATGGAATGGTAACATATCGGATGTAAACAGAATCTCGGAGAAATTTGTTGCTGACATGGGAATTGTGCTGGAAACTATGTGTCCAGTAAATGATGTTAAAATCTATAATAATAATACTATTACAGGAAACTGGATTGATGAAGAGGTAAAAGAAAATATTTCTCAGAGGAATAAATTATACAAAATAGCGGTGTTTACAAAAAATGGAAATGACTGGGAAAAATACAAAACGGAGAGGAATTTTGTCACAAAAATAATAAGAGATAAAAAAGAGGAGTTTTTTAAAAGCATTATAAGAAATAAAAAAGGTGCGGAATTATGGAAAGAACTTAAAAGACTGTTGCCAGGAAAAAATCTAATCTGTGATGATATAGTCTTTGACAATGTAGTAGAAAAAGAGCAGACTATTATAGCTGAGAAATTTAATTTTTATTTTATTAACAGCATTGAAACCATTGTAGGCTCTATGAAAGTTCAATTAATTGATGAAGAAACTGTGTGTAAAAAAGGTTCAAGTGTATTTGGAAGTTTTGTGGCAATTGAGATGAGTCGACTAAGAGAAATTATGTATGCATTAAAAAATACAATTGATCCTGAGCACTTTGTTTCTACGGATATGATTAAAGATGCTTTTGAAGTAGTAGGAGATCGCCTTCTTGATGTCGTAAATTCATCCTTATATCATGGAGTTTTTCCGGAAAAATGGAAAATTTCCTATGTAATACCAGTACCAAAAATCCTGAACTCACAAAAATGTGAACATCATAGGCCCATTAATACTGTTACAATATTTGGAAAGATAATAGAAGCAGAGGTGAAACAGCAGCTTGTGGATTTTTGTGAGAGTAATAATATATTAGTATCCAACCAGTCGGGGTTTAGGAAAACATTCTCATGTGAATCTGCAGTTATAAATTTATGTGATGGATGGATAGAATGTATGGAAAACAATGAGGTCATTTTGGTGGTATTCTTGGATCTAAAAAGAGCGTTTGAAACAATAAATAAGCAGATGCTGATTTCTAGGCTGGAGCAAATACGATTAACAAATACTGTTTTAAATTGGTTCAAAAGTTATTTAAAAAACAGAACACAATGTGTTAAATATAAATGTGCAGTATCAGATAAATTGAAAGTAAATCATGGTGTACCTCAAGGTACTATCCTGGGCCTTATTCTGTTTGCTTTGTATATAAATGGTATTGTGGATAATGTTCAGAAATGTAAAATTTCGATGTTTGCTGATGATACAGTTGTATATATAAGTGGCACAGACATTGATCGGATGTGTGAAACAATTAATGTTGAATTAGATCGTGTTAATAAGTGGCTACTGAAAAGTAGCATGCAACTTAATTTAGATAAAACCAAATTTATGTTAATAGGAAATAATTATAAGATAAATAAGTTAAGTATTGGTATAGATACTAATGTTGCTGTTAATGGCTATAATATTGAGAGAGTAGATCATATAAAATACTTAGGAGTTATTATAGATGAAAATTTGAACTGCAAGAAACATTGTGATTATGTATTAAATAAGTAAGTTATCAACACATTTTGAGTATTGCTCAACTGTTTTATTCAATTTAAACCAAAATGAAATGAACAAACTCCAAAGAATGCAGAATAAAGCTATGAGAATTATACTAAAATGTAACCGTTACACACCAATAAAACTAATGCTTGAAATACTCAACTTTATGAGTGTTAACCAAAAAACTATTTTTAGGTCCTTAGATTTTATATATAGGATTAAGACAGGGAATGCAGCTGGGTATCTATGCAATAAAGTGCAAAATGTAAATGAAATTCACTCATATGATATTAGAAATAAATACAACTTTTATATAAGGTGTGCTAGGACAACTATGTTGAATAAAACAATTTTGTACAAGGGATTAAGGATGTTCAATGCATTGCCTATTGAACTGAAAAATTGTGAACACTACAAAAAGTTTAAAATTGCTTTGAAGGAATATGTACTAAAGACTTATACGTAGATTATAATAAAGTTTTTGTATGTTTTGTTTAGCTGTTGCTAATAAAGATTTTATTATTATTATTTTATTATATTTATTTACAGCGTTGTATTGAAAATTATTCACAGGCTCTGAATAGGTAATTTTACGGCAAAATAAAATGTACTTCATTACACCCCCCCTCTTACTTCGTAAAAAAATGAGAATGAAATGAACATTTTTTCCTCTTTCCCTAACTGAAAGAAAAATTTTACAAGGCGCATACCCTCCAGTGGTTACGTGAAACTTTATTTGAGGATATGTACACCTTTTACAAACCCAAAAGAAACAAAACTAAACATCCTAGTAGTTAGTTGTATTGAAAATTATTCACAGGCTCTGAATAGGTAATTTTACGGCAAAATAAAATGTGCTTCATTACAGTATCGATAAGACAATGAATTTAAACGGATCGATGCGTTCTAAAATGTTAGTTCAATTGGCGCTTGAAGATAAGTTCGCCGTTATGGCAGACGAATTGACTGTGATTCCTGTTAGGGATACTCTTCGTGAAGCTGACCTTAGTACTGGATCACTCGATTCTAATGAAGAAGTGGTAAATATTAATTCAATATTTGTTTCACGATGTTCTGGGTAAACACAATGTAGTACAGGGTGGTCCACCATAAATTCACAACCCTTAACTTTTTTATTTATGAACGGATTTGAAAATTTGAAAAACCAAATTACAGGGTTTCATTCAAAGAATTTAATGGTTATCTTTAAATAATATTATCTTTAAAATTGGAAGTGCCACAACATAACCTCACTTTCTTATACGGAACCCCCTGTATTTTAATCGAAAATCGGGATCCTCATTTTCTGCTGATTTAAATAATATACAGGGTTATTCAGAACTTATCTCTAAAACTTTGAGGATATGTGCATCCTTAAATAAGAAATCGATATCATCAAAAAAATTTATAATAAAAGTCTTAGGATTTCCCGTAAACAATGTTTAAAGTTATACCATTATAAAAGACTACGTAGATGGGCAACTGTACTTCAACGACATCTGATATACCATATTCCTACAAAAAACAGTAAACAAGTTTTTGTACCTGGAACGCCTGGTCAAGACCGAGCGAATAGAGTTGGAGTGGGGATAATATCTCTATTGTCTATCAGTCATCAGTCTATCTGTGTCGCTCTCTGTGCCGGTGTTTTATTTATCGTAGGAGTGTTAAACTCTAAAATTTTCAAAATGGCTCATGTGTACAGTAATGCTGAGTTAATGGACTGTTACCAGTGGATTATCAATTACGAGTTAGGTTTTGTGAGTGGTTGTTGCAGCAAAATGCTGAAAATCCCCAATTTACTTAATACTTTGCGTTTACAAGATCAGCAACCAGGAGGAACATTCGCTTTATTGCGGCAAAATTGGATAAGGCGTGCCCAAAAGTGTGTACAAGTCGAGGGACAAAATTTCGAACAGCTTTTGTAACAAGGTATGTGCAAATTTTTTATAAATTTCTTGTTTCTAATACCTAGTAATCAAGTAGCGCAATTCTTCAAAATTAGTGTAACAAAATTTTATTCATTTTAAAGACAGGTCACTTTGGTCACATCTACCTATCTTTCAGTTTATTTTAAAGTAAAAACGCTGCAAATCTTTTTTGCACCGGGTGTCAGTATACTCTCAGAACGTCCCAAGTTTTTTCCGTGACATCGCCAGTTTGCATTGTCAGTCCCAAGGTCACTCCATTACAATGGACCAGTACACAGCGGCGTGCAATTAAAAATTTTTAAATAATATTCAGAACCCGCCAAAAAAAATTTTTTTTGCACTACCACATTTGTACATGTATGTTGAAAATCCCCAAATTTTATTATGGATAAGTTCTGAATAACACTGTATACTTTGGTATAATTATCTCTTTTGGATATGGATATACAGTGTGATGAAATTTTCAAAAAACATATTTTTCGGTAGAATAAAGTGCCTTTAATGTGGCAAATATGACAAAAAGTTATTATGAAAACTTGTTTATTATCATTATATAAACCTCTACATAAAATTTCAATATCTTCGACCAACTTTGATTTTACTAAAAGAAATTAAAAAATCATAGTTGGCCAAGCATTTTGAAATTTGATGTAGGAGCACCGCATCGTGATCCTAGTGTAATGAAGCATATTTTTCAACGCAAATATATTAGTCCATTAGTTGTAAATAGTTTATTTAAATCTTCGCCGTTCCGCACAAGGACAATAAAGACCGCACGCACGCCGTTCTCGGAACAACTCGGGCGCACTCGAGACTTCCCGTTCCAGCCAGGTTAGGCGATGAAATGGTCATCGCAGTAAATCAGTCTATGTCCTGCCCGAGTGTGAACCAGTCGACTCCAGCAAGAAGCCCGCCGCCAACTACGTAGGTATACGACGTCACACTGATACGTCACAGAAAGTACCGTCCGACCGCCTACGTCACGTTAATGACGTCCGCACCTGTGACGTCAGTAGTAGTGGGAAGTCCATATTCTACTGCGCCGATCCGAGAGTGGGAGAGTTGAGATTCTCCACAACCGACTTAGGATTCCGAGACATTGAGTCTGCTAGTAACCACCATCCGAAGCAGCTGCCTGTTGAAGAGGTCCGAGTAAGTACAAATCTACGAGTCCGACACCGATACCTGTGCGCAGGTACCCCTAGCTCCCTAGCACCGTCCACAAGTTATTACTAAGAGTTAGTGGATAAGTCAGACAGTACCGACCAGACCGCCACCGAAGACAGACGTGTCTAAACCGCAGCAGGAAGTAAGTTAGGGCAACAGTAAGAGTAGTAGTAAAGTCCGTTTTCGAGCTTTCGCATAGTCTGGAGCATCTGAAGGTACTCTCGCTAGTTGTCATTCCTAGTGTGAAGACCGGTGGATGTCACCATAGTAGTAAAGTCCGTTTTCGAGCTTTCACATAGTCTGGAGCATCTGAAGGTACTCTCGCTAGTTGTCATTCCTAGTTGAAGACCGGTGGATGTCACCATAATAGTAAACTCCGTTTTCGAGCTTTTGCATAGTCTGGAGCATCTGAAGGTACTCTCGCTAGTTGTCATTCCTAGTGTGAAGACCGGTGGATGTCACCATAGTAGTAAAGTCCGTTTTCGAGCTTTCACATAGTCTGGAGCATCTGAAGGTACTCTCGCTAGTTGTCATTCCTAGTGTGAAGACCGGTGGATGTCACCATAATAGTAAACTCCGTTTTCGAGCTTTTGCATAGTCTGGAGCATCTGAAGGTACTCTCGCTAGTTGTCATTCCTAGTGTGAAGACCGGCGGATGTCACCATAGTAGTAAAGTCCGTTTTCGAGCTTTCACATAGTCTGGAGCATCTGAAGGTACTCTCGCTAGTTGTCATTCCTAGTGTGAAGACCGGTGGATGTCACCATAATAGTAAACTCCGTTTTCGAGCTTTTGCATAGTCTGGAGCATCTGAAGGTACTCTCGCTAGTTGTCATTCCTAGTGTGAAGACCGGTGGATGTCACCATAATAGTAAATTCCGTTTTCGAGCTTTCACATAGTCTGGAGCATCTGAAGGTACTCTCGCTAGTTGTCATTCCTAGTCTGAAGACCGGTGGATGTCACCGTAGTAGTAAATTCCAGTTCAGAACTTTCATGTAGTCCGGGACAGCTGAGGATATTCTCTCTAGCTGTCATTCCTAGAGCGAATATTTCTGGGTGTGTCATTACAACCGCGATATACCTATTTGTGCTAACCATCCCTTTTCTTTCCAGCGCGACTAAGGATATTCTCTTCGGTACGAATACTCCTTAGCTCGACATTACCACACCCATATTTACTGTATACAATAGACAAGTATATTAGATTCACCATTAAAATTTTGCTTAGTATTTTGCTTAGTATTTACAACTGCTTCCTCCCCCTGGTATCTGCACGGCCTGTCACACCCCGGATTGCTTATTAACCATTACCGTTACCGTTCCCCCCCCTACCGTAGCTTAGTCCGCTTAGCTTGTTGCCAACCCGCTTGTAGCTAACCCATAATAGTTGCTTCATATTGCTTGCCCCTACGCCGCCTGTGGTTTATTAGTTTTAGCTTTAAGTCTCTTAGGATTGTACATAGTAGGTATTTGGTTTAATATATGTATAACATGTTTATTGATTATTACTACCTGTTGTGTGAAGTCTAATTTTCCCTATCGACCGACCTGGCGTACCGTATCTTCACTGTAGCTATCTGAGTAGTGGTGTTCCACACTATAACCAGGAACTGGCGCCCGAGGCAAAGTAAAAGAGAAACCGAACCTCGGGCACTAACGTGACACTTTCTACTTGCAAATCGGGAAATATCCGTCACACTAGACAACTTCTCTTAGTAACTTTTTGTTGTATTTGCCACACAAAAGGCACTGCTCTACCGAAAAATATGTTTTTTGAAAATACCCTTACACTGTATATCCATATCCAAAAGAGATAAATATACAAAAGTATATATTTTTGAAATCAGCACAAAATGACGAATCCGATTTTTAAATAAAATATAGGATGTTCCTTATAAAAAAATTATGTTATGTTCGTGGCACTTCCAATTTTGTATAGAGAATTTTTTAGAGATGAGCATTAAAATCTGCGTAAGAAATGCTGTAATTTGGTTTTCGAAATTTTTAAATCTGTTCATAAAACTTTGTAGCACTTTTATTTTATTTACAATTATTTATTTTTTATTTTATTATCAATAAAATTAGTACGCTATTATCTAAATTATAAAAAAAATTATATATTTTATATTTCGGTTATTTTGAACAAATAATTATTTTTTCAAATTTTCTGTAGATCAACTCACCATTTATAAAGATCATATCACTCTGAAGACGATTTTGTTTATGAAACAGTCAACAAAAAGAATTTTACCACCGCAGTGACTAACCAGGACGAAAATATTTTTGGTGGCGTGGTGAAGCGTGGCTAAAATGCAGATTTGTCAGAAATTCCAAATAAAAAAAAAAATAGGGGTTGATGTGGAGAGGGGCGAGGGGCTTTTGTCGTTAAAAAGTGTAACTTAAAATAAGAAGTTAATCTGTCTCGGGATTTTGCATAAATATATTACATTATAAATTTTCACTAAATATTTGTCACAAATTATCGGAGATATTGTTAATATTTTATTAATAAAGCGCCATTGTGATAAAACGCCAAGTGATTGTAAATATTTTTATTAATCATTCTTACAAGTGAATATTATTAATATATAATAATATGCTTGTAATATAATAATATATTACAGGAAGAGTTCTCTAAATAGAGAAAATATATAAAAAATATAAATATGTAGGTACAGTGTGTTCTCTGTAAAGTTGTCCCTTTCTCCTCTAGCTTTGTTATTATTGAAGTTAGGAAAAAGTGTTGTCAACAAAGTTTATAGGACCTAATCTACATTTTATTATGTGAAATGTGAAACTGTCACATTTTCCAGAGGGTGTTTAATAAACCCATAACAAACCCATTAAATGCTTCGCAGTATAAAAATTATTGGATCAAATATGTAATATGTATACATTCTTGGATTCAGAAAAAGGATTGATTTCAGAAATGTAGAAATATAAGTGGTGTTCCATTTAAAAATTTAAGAGTTTATTTTACCATGGATTTATTAAACACCCTGTATAGAATGTGATACTGTCATAAGAAATATAGATTAGATCATACAACTTTTGTTCAAAATATTTCTTTCTAACTTCAATAATAACAGAGTTAGAGGAGGGACAATTTTACAGAGGAAAGAAAAAATGGAAGAAATTATCAAATGCACGAATATTACAGTTATATAATGTAAAACAGGGATCAAGAGATTACAAAGAAAAAACACATTACCAACTCATTTTAGAAAAAAAATAATTTATTGGCTATATATGGTGCACACTGTAAAACAACTACATAAATCCTATTCTCAGAAGCTATTTATTTGTGGCATATTTCTATTTTTTTTTTAAGTTTTATTGGGTATTCTGCCACACTTTTGAAAAAAATAAAGATTATTTGAATAAACCCTTGCACCAAAAGGATCAGTAAAGGGGTTTTTTTAAACAAAATTTGTCGAACTAAAGTACCTCACACTCAAAAAGGAGGTTTCCATATTTCTTAACGTCTCGAAAATCTGTAATATAGATGTTAATACTGTTTCTAAATAACTAGTCATTTTCTAAAAATTTATATCCCAAATAAAAATTCTGCTTTCTCCAGGCTATAACTTCTTAAGGAAGCAAGATAGTAGATACTAAATAGGTTGATATAAATCACCTTATTTTCATCCAAGGAAGATAGTCTTATAGTAGGTATGTTCGTTCTTTGATGAACACTGTATTTAATAATAATATCTCTACCCCTCATTCTAATTGCAAGGATTAGCCCAGAAGTCAGAGACATGTGCGGAAGAGGGGGCGGCATATTATTATTCTGCAGGCCGCAATTGCGCCCATGATCGACTTACCTTGGTATACCCTAACCACCATTCTGTGCAGGAATGAGGGAAACCTGGAAAACCTCATTAGTTAGGATTAGGCCCCTCATTAGGAGGGCAAGTCCAACGCCCAATGAAGTTAATCTCTCATTTCAACCCAGAGTAAATGTCTTTCTTACCCTAACCATGCCGTAGAGTGAGTTGCCTAATCCCCCTCTACAACACAGCTGATTTACGGGTCAGCGAAAAATTTCTTCCCGCCGTGAGTTTTGAACCCGGGTCCGTCAGTATGCGAGCCCGTGCCCGATATTTATTAAAATAAACGTTGCCAAACTTCAGGGCTTCTTTTAAAACACAGAATATCTTCGGTTTCGTAAAATTCGTGGTACTTCTGAAGTGTATATACATTTTTTGGTGGCGCCAGCAATTAGATATGTCACAACTCTAAACGGCCCGGGCTTCGGATAAAAAACTAATGATTCTAAAGCCACCTTTATTATTTCCATCGAAACCGTACAACCATTAGATAGCCGAAATATAGGTATATACACATAATGTACTAATCTAAAATGTTAAAAGATGGTGCTAGATACGTATTTTCTTAAGAAAACATTGAAAAATTACGAAGCCCGAAATCGGGCTTCGCAAGTAGGTGTGGGGCTTCGCATGCCTGGTACAATATAGCAATTTTGGCTTCTTAAAGGCGG
Organism: Pogonocherus hispidulus; assembly: GCA_963924545.1. Classification (NCBI taxonomy): domain Eukaryota; kingdom Metazoa; phylum Arthropoda; class Insecta; order Coleoptera; family Cerambycidae; genus Pogonocherus; species Pogonocherus hispidulus. The sequence continues at coordinate 60,172,087 of OZ004692.1, forward strand.
AAGCCATATATATATATATGTATATATATATATATATATATATATATATATATATATATATATATATATATATATATATATATATATATATATATTATGTCACTTACCACTTGATTAGCTTTTTAAAAACTTCTATTATTTACTTAAAGTTTAATAACAAAGATTTATATAAAATTAAATGGATAATAATGTAGTCGACTTGGTACTACGAGGTATATATAACAAGTGTTCTTATTTCTGTCTTACGGTACTATTTAACTATTTATAAGGTATGGATGCCGACGCAAGCATAAGCATTCTAGGAACTTGATGCTTTGTTTGCGTCTTACAGAGAATGCTTCGTTTTCTGAGGAAGCTGTTATCGCTTTAGATAAATGATATTGGATTACTTGTTACTTGATACATTCCGAATGAATCGTATCATATTTTAGCATATACCAACTCCCCTTTTTTTTGAAAAGTTGGCGTTTTGTGCCGACTTTTTAGGGTAGATCTTGCATCTCCCTTTCTTCTGTGCTTAGATGGGGTCTTCTTCGTAGAAGGGTGTTAATTCTTTTCAGCATCTCATTAGGGGTTGTTTCTTCTGACTTCTTGCAGCATCTTTTCCTGCATTTCCAGGTGACGTAGATGGTGACGAGACTGATCACGGTGCCGATAGTTAAATATGTGACCAGAGAAATGTGTTTTGTCACGAATGGTTCGTTTGTTAGTTGATCCAAGTCTCTAGAATATTGTTCAAGTTTATGATTGGCTATATGCAGATTTTCTATATTTAGGTGATCGAACTGAAGGGGTTCTAATTCGGGAAGTTGAAGTTTTTCGGGGATGTTACTGCAACAGTCGTATGGTATAACCACTGGATGAGAATTGTCTGTAACATTAAAGCTATTGCGGCCTTCTGCTTGCACCTTTGTTATGCCGACAAATGCATAGCAGTCTGACTGGAGTTTTAATATCGAATTTTTGTTAATCGTGGTGATTTTAGTCTCCATCAGATTACAGTTTATAGTGATGTGGATGGGGTTAGAAACAATTATTAGCCATACGTTGTTTTGTAGTTTTTGGACGTTATAACTTTGTCCCTACACCAGGGTACTTTTGCACTTTTCGATCGCATAGGCGTAGAGGTCTGAGCATAACTTTTTACGAGCGTTTAGTTGTTTACATGTGCTCAAATCTTTAACAGGGATGTACATTAATGAATCGTCATTACGCGCAATGAATCTTGTGAAAATGATAAAACGTGATATAGACCAGTTCTATTGTCTAAAATCGGAATGGGATATAAATGATATAAAGTGTAAAGTTTTGTTGTTCTACTAACGGTATTCTTAGAACGAAAATAAGATCCGATTTTGACTGAAAGGCTTCTAATTCAATAATTTGCAAGTATGTGGGGATTTTTGAATATTTTATTGGAAGGGGTAAATTATTTTTTACTAAATTTCGGGAAATTTTCTGAAGTGCGGTAATCAAATTTTGGGTGTAATGATTTAGACTTTGATATTAGTGGTTAGTTATTCTGTTTCATTGACCGTAGTTTTTATTCTTTCTGCAGGTTAAGTTTGGTATTAATTCGTTCATTGTGGCGGTTTGTAAAATTCATCATTTTTAGCTTACAAAAATACACATCTCCTACAATATTTATTTGTTGCAACAATTATGACAGCAATATATTTTTTAACGCCGCCCTTACATCTTTTGGAAGGGCGGGCGCGGCTTCGAACCGTATCGGAGGGCCCCAAATCGACTTTTTAAACGGCCCTCGCCAATATTCTCTAATTAAATTTGCCAAAAAACCCTTTATTTGAAATTACAAATGTAACCGATAATAAAGGGCACTGCATTACCCACCCATCCTATACCACCTGTAGTCGATCATCGTATTTATCATCACATAACCTAAACTGTCAGCCGACAGCACGAATGAAATCTAATCAAAAATCATAATTTCACGGCCGATCCATCAATTTCCAGTTGTTAAATTAATCAGTCCTACAGTCAAAGTTGTTGTGCTAAAGAGTGAATTTCATTAAATAGTTTTTTAAAGAGTTTTTAGTGTTTATAAGTCATAGAAAATTATAATTTTTTCACTGATTGTGGAGATGAGGACAAAGAATTCACTGGAGTTGTTATATCAGTGAAAACATTAACAATTGTTATTCAATAATATACAAACAGTGTTGTTATACTTTGCATAAAAATCATCATTATCTATCAGTTTTTTTGTTTTTTTTTGTGTTCGAGCTGATATCATGAATACAAACCAGCCAGAGCTGTACTAAATAAAATTTCTAAGGGTAAATTTTAAATATAAAATGAGTTTGTGTATTAGCTGTAAAGATGGAGACATCGATTTAATTGCTTGCGATCAGTGTAAAGTTGCTCTGTGCCATGATTGTACCAATCTTTCGTCCTCTGAAATTAGAGCCATTGCAATAAAAAAACGACTTCAAATATACTTGTGTGACGACTGCAGACAAAAGTTTGAAAAAAAGACCACCGAGATAATATCTGCAAGTAGACTTCTGGAACAAGTGTTACAGAAACTAGATGAATTCCAAAGTGAATTCAAGATGCAGAAGGGTACAATAGCAAAGCAAGGAAGTGTGATAGAGGAGCAGGACAAGATGATTGAAAACCTGTCAGAGACAATAAGAACAAAAAATGATGAAATAAAATGTGGTATAAACGAGGTAATAAAAACACAAGAGGATCTAGTGGGAAGTTATGCAGAAAAAGTTAAGAAGAGAAAAATGGAACCAGTCGTAGTAATTAAACCCAAAGACAACAAGCAAAAACATGATGATACTAGGAAAGAAGTGAAAAATTATTTTGATCCAGCAAAAATTGCAGTTTCCTGCATGAAAAATTCACGTGATGGAGGAGTTATAATTGAGTGTAAAAGCAAATTAGCAGCAGAAACACTTAAAGCGGAGGCACAAAGTAAAATGGGAGAGAAATATGATATAAGTGAACCGAAAAAGAAACTACCAAGGGTCAAAATAGTGGGAATCACAGAAATTCTTAAACCAGAAGAAATAAAAGACCTGCTTCATGTTCAAAATGAAGATATTCTACCAAGGGATACATGTGAAATTAAAGTGGTGCACATTACTCAAAGTAAGACAAATAAAAGGAGCAATATAGCATATGTAGAAATGGATGGAGAATCTTATAGTCAAATAATAAAAGTTGGAAAAATTAATATTGGGTGGGACCGTTGTGCGGTATATGATGCAGTTGATGTGCCAATATGCTATAGGTGTTGTGGTTTTAATCATATTGCAAAGAACTGTACTAAGCAAGTTGTCTGTAGTAGATGTGGTGGAAGTCATCGCGCAGATGACTGTCAAATCCCAGATAATGAAGTAATATGTGTAAACTGTAGATATGCTGTAGAGAAGCTTAATATGAAAAGAGTTGATTACCATCATAATACATGGAGTAAGGAGTGTCCTGCATACTTACGTAACCTAGAGATTAAAAAAAGTAAGATTGATTTTTTATAAATATTGTCCATGCACATTCACATACAGAGGTAATAGATGATAGACCAGGGTTAAGAGGGGACCATGACTACAATAAACAGATTGAAGATTCACAACTATGCATATTTCACCAAAATATACAAAGTCTTAGAAACAAGACTTTGGAAATTGAATTGTTTCTTAATACACTGGAAGGAAAACCCAATGTGTTATGCTTCAGTGAGCACTGGTTAAAGCAGGATGAAGAGCACTTTATCAAGATAAATGAATACCAGCTGATCACAAGTTTTTCAAGACCCAATAGAGAACATGGAGGAGTTTGTATATATGCTGATGCTGGTGATTTTGAAGATGTCCCTTTTGTTAGAAGTATAAGTCAAGAGTGCATTTGTGAGTGCGTGTGTGTAGCCAGTAAGAACTTAAAAGTAGCCATTATATGTATACAGGGTCCTGCACCACAGCTCCCTTCTTTTGTAGCTCATGAACTGGTGCCTTTATAAATTTCGTTCAAATTTGACTGCAAACTATTCGTAGAGAGGCACATTTTAAAAATATTTTCAAATATACAGGGTGCTCTAAAAACATGTACCATACTAAAGTTATGTTTTTTTAAATGGAACATACTATATATTTTTGCATTTTTGTATTCTGCATGCAAATTTGGTGTGTTTATGTTATATTCCCTATAGCAAAATTTAGCCGTTTCGAAGATATTCGACATTTTATAGAAAAAATTACATTTGTTACAACTATTTCAAAGTTACATATCTTACACAATTGGACAGCGTTTATTTTAATTTTTATATGTCAGATAGTTTAGGCATTGGCCTTTCTGAAAATAGCTAACAGAAGTCTGTAATACATACAGAGTGTTTAATATTTACTGAGCAACACGTCAATTTTGAAACGTGCAAAACTAATTTTTTTCAAATAGCACACCCAGTATATTATTCTACAGTTGAAAGTACCATTCAATTCTGAATTGAATGATATGGCATTGTCTTATACCTATCTCTTAAGGTGCTCAAGATATAATCAATTTTATAATAAAGTGCTCGAAAATTTAAGTTACCCCGTTTCTAAGTGGCTTCGAATCAAATAAAACAACTAGAAACATTTCAAATTTATTGTCAGTTGCTTTGAGTCTTATTAAGCACAAAATGTAAAAAATTACATCGATGTTAAATAATTGTTTACAGATTTAATTGTTACGTAACCCTATAAGAAGAAGTCTAATTTTGTACATCAAATTATGCTTTAAGAAATCGGGTCACTTGGTAAAGACAACAAAACAACTTGTCTAATTTGTTTGCTGTCAAACTTGGTGTCAACAATTTAAGTTAATTACAAATATTTATACTTATTTCAATAATTTTGTTGTTAGTTTAGTTGTTATAGTTAGTTAAGTACTTAGCAGAGCTGGGCAAATACTCTGAAAAAAATATTTAAATATTAAATAATAAATACTTTAGAAATACTAAAAGTGTTTAAATATTAAATATTTTTAAAAAGGGAAATGTATTTAAATACTAAATACTGATATCGAGCAGTTTAATGCGTCAGGTATTTAATTCTGTAAAAAATATTTAAATATTTTCCAAGTATTTAAATATTTAAAAAAGTATTTGAATAGTTTCTAAGTATTTAAATATTTCCCAAATACCTATTTAAATACAATCTAAATATTTTGGCAAAATGACGATTGTAGCAGCATTACACAACACACACCTTTGCACTAGCTCTGTAGGCAAGCAGGTCTTGACAAGTGAACTTGTGAATCTGCATCATTCATATATTTGGAAATATTTCTCCTATTAGAAAAGTAATTTAATACTTTTCAAATCATTTAAATATTTCACTTATTTAAATAATCAAAAAGTATTTAAAAACTTAGAGTATTTAAATACTTTTTGATTATTTAAATACTTTGATAGTATTTAAATATTGCTAAAGTATTTAAATACTTTTAACGTCAGTTACTTAAATATTAAGTATAAATATTTCAAGCAAAGTATTTGTAAGTATAAACACAAATACTTGTTCTATAAATATATTTAAATACTGAATATTTAAATACTGAGGAGTATTTAAATACTTATAAGTATTTGTAAGTACAAATAGTGCCCAGCTCTGGTACTTAGTTTAGTTAGTTGTTTCAATATATTTTTATAATGAAGTATAGTAAAGAAGAGCTAGCTGACATGATTTCTATATTATTTGAGTCTGAACGAAACAACTGTCTCTTAGCGAATAGAATTTAACCGTCAAAGTTTTTGAAAATTTATTATAAGATTGTAGACTGAATAATTATTTAATATTGATGTTTTTGATGATTGTTGATAGTTTTTTACATTTTGTGTTTAATCATAGCCATAATTATATTCAAAGCAACTGAAAATAAATTTAAAATGTTTCTAGTTGTTTTATTTTATTCGAAGACCACTTAGAAACGGGGTAACTTAAATTTTCGAGCACTTTATTATAAAATTGATTATATCTTGAGCACCTTAAGAGATAGGTATAGGACAATGCTATATCATTCAATTCAGAATTGAATGGTACTTTCAACTGTAGAATAATATACTGGATGTGCCATTTGAAAAAAATTAGTTTTGCACGTTTCAAAATTGACGTGTTGCTCAGTAAATATTAAACACTATGTATGTATTACAGACTTCTGTGAGCTATTTTCAGAAAGACCAATGCCTAAACTACCTGACATATAAAAATTAAAATAAACGCTGTTCAATTGTATAATATATGTAACTTTGAAATAGTTCTAACAACTGTAATTTTTTCTATAAAATGTCGAATATCTTCGAAACGGCTAAGTTTTGCTATAGGGAATATAACACAAACTGACACCAAATTTGCATGCAGAATCCAAAAATGCAAAAATATATAGTGTGTTCCATTTAAAAAAAATATAACTTTAGTATGGTACATGTTTTTAGAGCATCCTGTATATTTGAAAATATTTTCAAAATGTGCCTCTCTACGAATAGTTTGCAGTCAAATTTGAACGAAATTTATAAAGGCACCAGTTCATGAGCTACAAAAGAAGGGAGCTCTGGTGCAGGACCCCTAGCCGCAAAAAGGATCAGCCGCTGATCCTTGTGACTAGAATGAGGAGTAGAGATATATACAAATCTTGTTTCCTATAGTATATTTTTACAAAAACTGGAGGAAGTATTGGACATGTTGCGCCAAAACTTGAAATGCTATAAAATGGTGATTTGTGGTGATTTCAATATTAACCTACTTCAAAATAATTCTGAAACTAAGTAATTTTTGGACTTATTAAATGCTTACAATTTTTTGCAGACCATATTTGAACCCACCAGAGTCTCAAAAAGGACAAGTTCATTAATAGATAATATTTTTATAAATTTTGAAGATTTCTCAAATTCCATGGTAATAAATTCTGCATTGTCCGATCATCATGGGCAAATGTTAAAGTTACCCAAATCGCACATATCTCAGTGTAAAGATACATGGGCCATTAAAAGAATTTTTTCAAAAAATAAAGTAAGTAGTCTGCATGATATGATGTCGCAGTGTAATTGGGATTTTATTTATAATAAAAGTAATGCAAATGTGGCTTACAATTCTTTCAGCGAACATTTGAAACTGATGCAAGATAAAATCTTTACTAAGAAGAAAATTAAACAAGTGAACAAAACAAAGGTTTCTTGGATCACACTAGGTATAAAAATATCTTGCCAAAGAAAGCGTATAATGTACAAGCAAAAAATTGAGGGAAAAATAAGTTCTGAAAATTTCAATATTTATTCTAACATATTAAAAAGAGTTATTAGGCAGGCAAAAATAATGTCAAACGAGAATTTCATTTATAATGCAGACAATAAAATGAAAGCAACTTGGTCAGTGGTCCGATCTATAACAACAAATAAGGTAACAAAAAAAGTAAACATTATGGACAATTTATCAGGTGGCAGTCATGACTATGATGCTGTTACTATCTTGAATAATGTGAATAATTTTTTTATAAATGCTTGTCCCAATTTAAACAACAGTAATTTTCAAACAGATCTAAATCATGTTAAAAAACAAGACAATAGCTTTTTCTTAAATCCAACAACTCCAGAAGAAGTCTACGACTGTATAAGATCATTAAAAAACAAGAAGTCAGTTGGAGAAGATGAAGTCCCAATCGTTGTATTAAAATCAACTGCAGATATTATTTCACATCCCATATCATATATAGTGAATCTATTATTTTCCACAGGTATTTTTCCTCAAGAATTAAAAACTGCTCATGTCAAACCGGTTCACAAAAAAGGTCCTAAAAACCGTCCATCCAATTATAGGCCTATTTCACTGTTGTCAAATGTAAGTAAAATATTTGAAAAACTTATTAATACTAGATTGATAGCCTTTTTGGAGAAATATTCTTTGTTATCTAACCGGCAGAATGGGTTTAGAAGGGGAATGTCTACTGTTAGAGCATTGTACCAAGCTATAGACGAAATTATGAATTCTCTAAACAACAGAAGGTCTACGCTGGCAATGTTTTTGGATCTGTCAAAGGCTTTTGACAGTGTAGATCATAATATTTTATATGCGAAACTAGATCGAAATGGGATAAGAGGAGTTCCTTTGCAACTAATAAAGTCATACCTAACAGATCGAACACAATGTGTTGTTGACATAGACTATAATGGCAATTTGGTGAAGTCTGACTATATAGTCATAGAAAAAGGAGTTCCCCAGGGATCAATTTTGGGTCCACTATTTTATATTCTGTACACCAACGACCTACCCTCTGTTACATCGGAAAATATAATTATGTTTGCTGACGACACTTCCATTATTTTTAGTGAATCAAGTAATAATTCGTTACTAAAAAAAGTTGCAGATACAGGAAAATTGCTAGAAACCTATTTTAAATCTAATAACTTGCAACTAAATGTTGAAAAAACAAAGCTTATGCATTTTAGAAGTAATACAAGCAACCTACTTGATTTTAATATAAAAAATAGTATAATGCAAAGTGTAGAAAGTACATCTTTTTTAGGTTTAACTCTTGACGTTCGCATGGATTGGAAGGATCATATTGGATTTTTATCAAAGGATATGTCAAGATATTGTTTTGCCCTCAAAATCGTGTCCAATGAAGTAAATACACAAACAGGCCTCTTAGCCTATTATGCCTATGTGCAATCCAAGTTGAAATATGGAATTATATTTTGGGGAAATTCAGTAGATGCATCTCGCATATTAATAATTCAAAAACGGTGTCTTAGAAATATTTTTAAAATAAATGGAATGGAGAGCTGTAGGCCAGTATTTATTGAAAACAGAATACAGACTGTAATAGCTTTATATATTTATGAATCGGTTATATTTATTGCAAATAATAAAACCCTTTTCACGGACTGTATTAGGAAACACTCTTTTGACAAAAGATATAAAAATGATCTTTTATCGGTGGGTAAGCCTAATTATACTTACACCCAAAGAAGTGTGCATTTTGACATTATAAAAATATACAATCATCTACCTATTGAATTTAGAAATCTTTCAAATAGGGCCATTAAAAGTAAACTGAAAGCATATTTGTCTAGCAAGGCATATTATTCCATCGATGAATTCTATAAAGATGGAGATATAGTAACCATTGCCTCAAGTGATTGGTGAATCATGTCTTGTATGTCCATTCCGCAGACTTGTGAATAATTTTGTAGATGCCAGTTTTCTGGTTTTGTCTTTGTCTTTTTTGTATTGTTTTTTTATTAATATTTGTAAATAATAAATGGCATGTTCATTTTGACATGTACCACACCCAATAGGGTATATTGTACATCATAAGATTGTATTTTGGAACTAATAAAAAAATCTATCTATCTATCTATCTAATTAAATATATAATTGTTAAAAATAATAATATACAAACTTGGTGTAAATTTAGGTAAAAATTATTTTAATTATTTTTTGTATTTATTTGGTATCTTTTGTGCCGCCATGTGACGTCACAATTATTAAAAATGACCGATTTAATTAGTTCATATTGATTACTTCACATGACGTAAGTAAATGTTTTTTTTCTTAATATACAACAAATTTATATATTTTTAACAGTTATATGTTACTTATACAGAGAGTACCAGAATGATTGTCCGTGCCGCTTCATAATGATTTTTTATGTGCCGTCTTTTTATTTTTGGTATCTGCACTAGAATCATGAGCGCAGGCAAGGGAATTTACTGGTTTGATTTGATTTGTTCTTATACTTCTTGTTCCATGGTACGTCAGTAAATATAGGTTATGTTAAAAATTAAATAAAGACAATTTATTAAAAATAATATAGTTATTATTTTGTGTTGTTGCTGTTATTCTATTTCTATGTATCACCAGTTTAACCTATTCAAACTGTGAATTGTGGAGCCTTTTAAAAACATCAATTTATGGTTCTAATATTCATATTTTAGTAAAAGTAGGTAGGAAACCACTTTCATTTTAGTGTTTCTTAGCAGCAGGTACGTTGTTCAATTACAATAACAATTTAGTTTTCCTTCTATTATTTAAATTATAAGTTGGAGTTTTACATGTGAGGGAAAGAAAGAATTTAATAAAGCACAATGTATTTTCATTACAATTTGTTGAAAACATTGCACGTACACTGGAAGTTACAAAGGAACAATAGAGAAAGTTCTGAAATTATATTGTAACATGTTTCATAAAGCCAATTTCAGTTAGTAACAATTAGTAGCCGTACAGGTAAAATAACTAACACTCATTACTCCAGAATCTTGAATGTTTCCGTTCTGTCAAGACAAACAATTGTTGTTAGTACTTACCTATATACCTATAAATGATTTTCATTTTATCTTTAGTAAGAAGCACAGTAAGAAGTCTTAGTAATTCTCTTATTACCGTGTGATACACCATAAAAATTCTCTTTGCAATATAATTGTATAATAAAGATTGTCACAGAAAGTTACAAAACTATACACAGTAGTGAAAACAACTTTAGCTTTATATTCTACATTCTTCGAACTTCAAACTACTTTGTGCATGTGCTTACGATCAACCTAGGAATAAACTGACAAAATAGATGTAATATTAATTTATATGTAAACCTGTAGAGTATGTCATGCAACTAACCAAAGAAAATATTTTTAATACGGTAGGTATTTTTTAACTCGTAACGTAATTTTAAATATCTAGGTTGGTGCTTCTTATTTAAAATTATTTAAAAAATACCAGCAAAACTATAATTACACCGTACATACCAGAGCAGAATATCGACCAACATTAACTCGCAAAGTTTTTCAAGTAAAACCACCGATAAATCACAATTTACAGATTAACACAATTTACTAAAACATGTTTTTATGATCAACCAGAATATCGTTTATTTCATATTCAACATTTCTTATTTTACAAACATAAATCACATTTTTTGGAAAAAAATTTTAAATCTTTTCGTAAAACATTAAGTTATATTGTTCACAACAAATGCTCAATATGTTCGCCATTGGCTTGTATGCACATATTGACTCTTCTTTTCATATTATTAAAAACATTTTGCAGATTTTCTTGAGTAATACTCATAATGTTATTTCTGATGGCCTCTTGAAGTTCTTCGACTGTATGCAAACGATTAGTATATATTGAATTTTTTAAAAAACCAAACAAATAGTAATCTAATGGCGTAAGATCAGGAGAACGTGGTGGCCATCTGTCTCGACTAATCAGCCGGTCATCATAATATTCCCTAATAAACGCAACAGTCTCATTTGATGTGTGGGCAGTTGCTCCATCTTGCTGGAAAAAAATCCATGGTGAATTTCGTCATCATGAAGCTCTTCCAAAAATGGTTGTAGAATTTGTTGTCGGTATATTTCACCATTAACATTTTCATTAAAAAAAATTGGTCCTATTATTCTACGATGTGACATAGCTACCCAAACACCAATTTTAATGGGATGCAGAGATGTTTCACGTAAAATATGAGGGTTTTCCGTATTCCATGAACGATAATTTTGTGAGTTAATATAGCCAGTTAAATGAAACCATGCTTCATCTGAAAAAAATGATAGGTCCAACGTATCATCATCGTTCAAATTTTCATTAAACCAGAGACAGTACTGTACACGTTTTTCAAAATCTAGTGGGTATAATTCCTGCACAACAGTAAATTTATATGGATGAAGATGTAGCTTCCTTACTGCTCTGTGACATGAGCCAAGAGATAGTCCTGCAAATGATACATTTATAATCATAAAGAATTCTAAAAAGAAATTATCTTTCGAGGAATTACCTGTTTGAGCAGATAACTGACGCAAGGATTCATGGCCCGGAAATTCTTGTTGAAACTGCAAATGGCATGAGTTCATTGAATACTTCCAACCATTTTCGTCGTGCTGTCCACTACAGAAATAAGCTTCCACCAGAAACTTATCATTTTCTACCGAAAATTCCATTTCTCCTTTGCCTAAAAATTTATAAATATTATGTATTTTTAAAAAATACAAAATTAAAAACCTTATTTAGGACTCTCTGAAACTGTATAGTATTGAAAAATACTGTTTTAAACGCAAATGAAACTTCAGTAAAACAATTTAAACACGAAAAACAAAATATCCCCCTATTTTGTGACGAAAAATGGTAAACGCCACTGAGTCAAACGTCAAATGCTGTCAAATATGAATATTCTAAAAATGACAGAAAAAAAGAAAGTATTGCGGGGCTATTGGTGAGACTCTTAGGGTAGGGTAGCGAATAGTGATTTTTAGCAGAATAATGTATTAAGAAAAGTAAACAGTACAAGTTACAACTATGAACAACTATTTTGATATTTTGGAATAAAGTGAATAATGTAAAGCACGCGGAGCACGTTATAAGACAAAGTCTCGATCTGCACTGCCACGCGGGGAACCGGCACTTGTTGATTTAGCCAGACTGCCTGTCGCCGTGTGGGTCAGTCCATTAATGATTTCACCTATCTGGAGAAGGGGTGGAAACGAGATATTTTCTTTCAGCCGTAGTCAGAGGATTTTTACTATTCAGCAGCTTCTTTCCTAAGGACACCGGTGGTTTTGTTGTGATTAGATTTGCCGATTTATATCAAGGTTTATGCAGTTGTAGCACACATCACGATCTTGTTTCATCTCGTACTGTGCACGTGCACGCCGTCTTCCTCTCCAAAAAGAACGGAGGTGCGCAAGCGCGCGGAAGGTAACTGGGGTAGGATATCACAGGAACATGGGTGGGAAACATTTCCGGTGTAGACCGCAAAAATACAAATTAACAAACTAAATGATAGCATGAACAAAGAATGAAGTTCAGTTTCTGTAGCAGATTGATTATCCTCGAAATACAATCCATACTTAATCTTAGGCTCATAAGAAAATGACCAAATACGATTTGAGACATCGATACTTATTTTAGAGTCTTGTAGGAAGTCAATCCCTAGTAGGGTATTATTATTAGCAGCCTCTGGCAATACAATAAACGTTGTTGGGCTCACATAACCTTTAACTGTTACATCAACACGAGTAACCAGCACTGTTTCTAATTTAGAACTTCCGTCAGCCAGCTTAACATAAATTTTATCTTTAGCGAATGTTTGTCCTTTAGAAAGCATAATTTTCAGTGGCGGCTCGTGACTTAAAAGATTGGAGGTTGCACCCCTTTGTATAAATATTATATGCAAAGCTTGGTGCAAGCAAAGCCAAGATCGCATTAAAAAAAATAAATTAGGCATAATAAAAGTTTAAATTATAAAAATATAAAATTAAAAACATGACATTTGTTACTAGTAGGATTTTAAGTTAATAAAAATTGAGCTTACCAACGTCCTTATTTAAACAAAAAATCCATTCGCCGGTCTTTTGCAGCAGCAAATTTGTCGATCACCCTTTGGTTGAAATCGGGTATACTTTGAATTAGATCCCTTTCTTTTGAAAGCATAGCAAGTGCGGAAAGTCTTTCCTGACTCATCGTGTTCCTCAGGAAGCTTTTTATTCGTTTGAGTGTAGAAAAACATCGTTCTGCTTCAGCTGAAGCCATTGGAATTGTTATTAAAATTTTTAAAAGTTTAAGACTTTCACTAAAAGTTTCACAAAGATCACTGTTGAGAGAAATACAATCATAAAGTTGAAGAATACCAGAAATTGATCTAAATTCTTCTGTTTCATAAATTATAGTCAATTCTGTTTGAAGTTTTGGTGCGTTGAAAAAAGGATAAGCTTTAATTGTTTCCTCGAATTTTTGAACAGGAAAACATTTACTATACCGGTCATAATTTTCTGAAAAAAATAGGCCTGCTGCGACTAAGTGCCCGGTGAAGCTAAATCGCTCTTTGGCTTGACAAATAATTATGTCACAAACTTCTTTTGCTTCGCGAACCAATTCCATATTTTCATCAGGGTGCCTATTGGGCCTACGTTTAGGCAACGGCTCCGAAGCGTCATCTTCATCATTGTCAGAAAATTCAGTGATATTATTTCTGATATTCATTATCTGCGCTTCAAATGATACTATGTTTTTATTGGCTAGAACAGCATCAATTTCTCTTGTTTGAAATTTACCAAATAAAAAATCAACATGGGGCATTATCTTGTAAAATACGTTTAGCCAAAAAATAAAATTTTTACTGGTAAGTAATAGGACAAACCCTGATGCCTGGGTAGTTGTAGCAACATTTCTATTACTATTTAAAATTGCTTGCATTGCTTCTATTATGGCCTGTCTATTTTCGAATATTGTGCAAACAACTCTTGAATTAAAATTCCATCTTGTTGGAGCTGAGCGCGGTAAACGTTTCTTAACAATTTCATCCAATATTGCGGTTCTCTGGGGACTATTTGAAAAAAAAGCACAAATTCCTTGTAAATTTGCAAAAAAAATGCGGACATTTTTGTTTGCAGAAACAGCATTTAACATTACCAAATTTAATTGATGCGCGTAACAGTGTATGAAAGCTGCGTGTTCATAAGTGTTTTTAACAATTGCTTGAACCCCGTTGGACGACCCGCTCATGACTGCTGCTCCATCGTACGTTTGAGCAATAAGTTTGTTTTTATTGTCTTTCACGTGTTTTTCAAGTTCTATAAGAATAACCGAAGACAGGGATTTTGCATCGTGATCTGAAGGGATTAAAAAATCCCAAAACCGTTCAACTGGCTTTCCTTTTACTATATATCTAAAAACGATAGCCATTTGAAAAATATTTGAGACGTCACTGGTCTCGTCAGCTATCACAGACAAATATTCCGCCTCCCTAATTTCTTTAGAAATTTCTTCTTGACAAGTAGGGTAAAGTAGAGAGTTCTAGACACGACCCCCCCCACCATTATTACCCCCCCACCACTTTTTCCTCCCCCACCACTTTCCCAACCAATTACAGATACGAGAGTTCTAAATCTACCCCCCCACTACTTTACCCCCACCACAACACAACCGGTCAAGGTCAACAACCGGTCAAGGTGAACAACCGGTCAAGGTGAACAACCGGTCAGGGTCAATAACCGGTCAAGGTGAACAACCGGTCAAGGTCAACAACCGGTCAAGGTGAACAACCGGTCAAGGTGAACAACCGGTCAGGGTAAACAACCGGTCGAGGTAAACAAGAACCGGTTATTTTTATAAGTATTTAATTAATATCAACCCCCACTTATATTCCATTCCCAAAGTATATAATAAAGTTAGTGTCTGGTCTACAGTCAAGTTGTTCAAAGTTCTTTCACCAGTATGTCTTACAACGCTAGTATTTTCAATTTACCTGACCTGAAAATAGACATACCAAATAACGTTCCACCAGCATTCCAGAATATAAATAATTGTGTAGTAATAGGAGAACGAAAATTTCACTTAAACAAATCAAAATCAAAATTCGTATCCATAGGGCTGGCGTACGACTTTAAATACGAACCCTATGTAAAACTATCTGGAAATAAGTGTGATGTTATAATTTTTAACAAAGAAGAGTGGAAACATTTTCTAACATATCAAGGAAGTATAAGTCACTATCTGCACAGCAACGATTTTATTGATCCAATAGATGCTGAAAAATTTTATATACAGTTTGAAGAAGTTAAGAACTGTAGAGTTATAAAAATCCTGAAAAATAATTCTTATATTTATCTAGGATATGATACAGTATGTAAATTATGGGAATACATACCTCTGATCGAATATCGACTGGATATATTGGAAAGGTTACATTTTGCCAACTATTTTGCAATTGTGAAGAAAGGATTGCAGACTACACCAGGAAATTTATTTGACAATGCATGGAATCTGTTAGAACCAAATAAAAACCGAAATAGTGAAAATGTTTGTATGATTATGGAATTAATTTATATATATCCAGAAATATTTGAAGCCGAGTGTACCAGTAGAATCAAGTGATGAAGAGAGTTAGATTTAATGAAAAAAACAATAAAATTTATAATCTCATAACCTGGCAGTTCGCATATAATTCATGTAGGAAGAGGCACTGGGAAAATTTTGCAATGGATAGATGTCGTTTTCAGAATAAAATTGCTGATGTATCAAATATTATAAATCCTGTATTGGATATTAATCATAGGCATAAAATATATAGTCAAAGATTTTGTTAATATGTATCGCTATTTGTAATAAATACATACAGTATTAAAATGTTTTTTATTTCAGTGAAATAAAACAACCATTTTGTGGATTTTTGCTTTATTAAAAAGTTAAGTCATTACAAAATTTTCATATAAAAAATATACATTGGAAAGTGCACACATACCACTTTCTACAAAGTGATAAAAACATTTTGGAGAAGTTTTCTTCAATGTGGGCCGATCTGGAAGTTCAATCACAGGAATCTTTGTGAATTGCCTGATGTATTCTGATTTTTCTTTCCCTTTCACGTAAATATGGTCCGCGGAATTGTGGAGATCTTGAAGAATTTTTGAAAACATGTGTACAGGTACGAATCCAGCGTCCCAATCAAGACCGTGATGGTTTTGTGTTAACCACCGAGCTTGCTTTTGCAATTCTAAAGGTAGCATTTTCAATGGAAAAGGTGGTTTAAACACATAGTGACACATCTTCTTCCCATCAAAAACTGCAAGGATTCATGGCCCGGAAATTCTTGTTGAAACTGCAAATGGCATGAGTTCATTGAATACTTCCAACCATTTTCGTCGTGCTGTCCACTACAGAAATAAGCTTCCACCAGAAACTTATCATTTTCTACCGAAAATTCCATTTCTCCTTTGCCTAAAAATTTATAAATATTATGTATTTTTAAAAAATACATAATACCGGTCAAGGTCAACAACCGGTCAAGGTGAACAACCGGTCAAGGTGAACAACCGGTCAGGGTAAACAACCGGTCGAGGTAAACAAGAACCGGTTATTTTTATAAGTATTTAATTAATATCAACCCCCACTTATATTCCATTCCCAAAGTATATAATAAAGTTAGTGTCTGGTCTACAGTCAAGTTGTTCAAAGTTCTTTCACCAGTATGTCTTACAACGCTAGTATTTTCAATTTACCTGACCTGAAAATAGACATACCAAATAACGTTCCACCAGCATTCCAGAATATAAATAATTGTGTAGTAATAGGAGAACGAAAATTTCACTTAAACAAATCAAAATCAAAATTCGTATCCATAGGGCTGGCGTACGACTTTAAATACGAACCCTATGTAAAACTATCTGGAAATAAGTGTGATGTTATAATTTTTAACAAAGAAGAGTGGAAACATTTTCTAACATATCAAGGAAGTATAAGTCACTATCTGCACAGCAACGATTTTATTGATCCAATAGATGCTGAAAAATTTTATATACAGTTTGAAGAAGTTAAGAACTGTAGAGTTATAAAAATCCTGAAAAATAATTCTTATATTTATCTAGGATATGATACAGTATGTAAATTATGGGAATACATACCTCTGATCGAATATCGACTGGATATATTGGAAAGGTTACATTTTGCCAACTATTTTGCAATTGTGAAGAAAGGATTGCAGACTACACCAGGAAATTTATTTGACAATGCATGGAATCTGTTAGAACCAAATAAAAACCGAAATAGTGAAAATGTTTGTATGATTATGGAATTAATTTATATATATCCAGAAATATTTGAAGCCGAGTGTACCAGTAGAATCAAGTGATGAAGAGAGTTAGATTTAATGAAAAAAACAATAAAATTTATAATCTCATAACCTGGCAGTTCGCATATAATTCATGTAGGAAGAGGCACTGGGAAAATTTTGCAATGGATAGATGTCGTTTTCAGAATAAAATTGCTGATGTATCAAATATTATAAATCCTGTATTGGATATTAATCATAGGCATAAAATATATAGTCAAAGATTTTGTTAATATGTATCGCTATTTGTAATAAATACATACAGTATTAAAATGTTTTTTATTTCAGTGAAATAAAACAACCATTTTGTGGATTTTTGCTTTATTAAAAAGTTAAGTCATTACAAAATTTTCATATAAAAAATATACATTGGAAAGTGCACACATACCACTTTCTACAAAGTGATAAAAACATTTTGGAGAAGTTTTCTTCAATGTGGGCCGATCTGGAAGTTCAATCACAGGAATCTTTGTGAATTGCCTGATGTATTCTGATTTTTCTTTCCCTTTCACGTAAATATGGTCCGCGGAATTGTGGAGATCTTGAAGAATTTTTGAAAACATGTGTACAGGTACGAATCCAGCGTCCCAATCAAGACCGTGATGGTTTTGTGTTAACCACCGAGCTTGCTTTTGCAATTCTAAAGGTAGCATTTTCAATGGAAAAGGTGGTTTAAACACATAGTGACACATCTTCTTCCCATCAAAAACTGCTAGCTCTTTAACTATGAATTTATTTTTTTCAGTTTTAAATCCCTGCACATCCAATACTAACGACATATTTGTAAGTTCGCAAATTTTTTGAATACAGAAACTTTTAAATTATACAGTTCAATTGACTTTTTCAATTTTTTCAGTTTTTCGCAATGTTCTCGCAGCACCTTTCTATACTGAGAAATCATCTTCAACTGAATTTATATCTTACTTTGTCAAGCTTATGTAGATTAGACCTGTCTTATAATTTTTGTCATTGGATTATATTTGAATTCACGGTCGTATAAAATTAGACAATAAGCTGTGGTATCTTTCGGAAAATTTTCCCTGGTTTCTACTTCCACTCTCAATACAACTGTGGAAGATTGAACTGCTTGCTTTTGATACGAACAGTCTATGTGGGTTATAGGCGAAATGGATTTAAATTCTGAAGGTGTGAATATAGATTCATTTCCAGATTGATAATATGAAGAACGAAAATTAGAGAACATTTCATACAATGAGGCATATTTGTCATTTTTAATGTCGAGAAATAAATCATTATAAGGATATCTTTCAGAGTTCAAAAATGCTCTAATATTCGTTAAATTACATGCATCAAATTTACTCCTGTTTGAAGTTATTTTATTCTTTTTATCTGTTTGGAAGGCTACAATGACATGTCTGGGAGCTTCCAATTTAGTTGAAGTTTTAACAGGCCAATTGTATCTATCCGTTTGAGGAACAGAGGAATCTTCTATAAGCTCCCAACTTCTAAATGCAATAGTTATTTCCATATTTTTGTCTAAAATATTTGTTAACGCCACTTGCTGTGGTATTCCCACGGAAACATGAGGCACTCTCCAATACAGCTTTTCTATAGTAATTTTAGGGGTTTCAGAGTCATCGATAGAGGTGACCGCATCTATATCACTACTACTTCTAACTAGAACTAACTCTTGTTTCGCATTTATTAAAATTTTTTTGTAGTCCTCAAAAAATCCCATCAACATCTTTAGTGGGATGCATACGTTAAATTTGTTAGTATCAGGTAGTACACCTTCCTTAGGAAACCATCCAGCATCTTGAAGTTTAACACTTTCACTTTCATTAAATGATAAATACCCCTTAAGAGTGGATATTAGACCAACATTTCGATTTGAATCGACAACAATGTTATTCAGTTCATATCTAATTTCTCTAAACAAAAAAGCAAAAGCGTTATTAATTAGCTTTAACTTAGTAGCCGGCGTGTCATCCTGTTTAGTTAATTTGCCCTCTAAGTACAGCATACTTTCACATGGTAGAGTATAGACATCATTTTCTTGTATTGGTATTGTAATTTCATCATTATACTCAAATTTAGAAGTCACGAACGGCTGATAATTATGATACTCCAATTTTGTAATAGAGTCGTCTGCGACAGGTTTTTGCATAACATTTAAGATATTCATTATACAAGTACTTGGAAACCGAGAGATTTTAGAAATAGCTTATTCTTACGTGTTACTCTGTTAACACCCCTTCTGGAACTAACAGGAAGTTTGTTTTTGCTCATTCTTTTATAATTGCGCTTATTTACCACTCTTTGAGGGTAGGGCAGTATATTGTATCGAATCACCATGACGTCTCGTTATGATAATTTTTTTAGATGCAGTCTCACCGTTATAATTTCCTCTCGAAAATTGACAAGGTTTCCGTCCTGATCGAGTATTTTAACAATCAAGTTGTTAATGGTTCTGACGGTTACAGGGAAATAAAGTATATTCAGAGGCGATTCCACTATTTTATACCCGGCTGACACCGTAGGGAAAAATTGATGAATTACGTGGACTGGTTTACCGTTGGAATATGATCCGGCTGCTATGTTGCAGTCTATACATATGGCATTAATCTTAAGTATTTGAACTGGAAAATCAGATTCGTTTAATACGTTGGCTTTTAGAACTCTCTTATTAAACCCTAGCACACTTCCAATTGAGTTTTCTTGAGAAAAATCAATATCCACATTGGTATCAATTCTAACAGTTGATGTACTAGGGTTAGCTATTATATTAATCTCATAAGGTGGTTGAACAATCTGCTGTATGCACTTACTAAGCTCACCAATTTCATATGCTCCCACTGGAATGGTTGTTGTAATATTAGCATATGTCAATTTATTATTTTTTTCATCGATGTTTGGGATAACATTGAATGATTCAAAGTTGCAGAGTCCAATAACATATTCAGAATTATCTTCTAAATATATTAGTGGATTAAAGTCTGCACTTAATACTGATGATCTTCCCGTAAGAGAAAAAGTAATAGACATGTTGTTTAGTTCAAAACTATATTTACAATAAAGCATTTTTATCAATTACACATATTATATAAAAAATTTAGACAGAGATGACCACAATTGATTGAGTTGTCCTGCTGATACTTGTCGTGATTATATTTAACAATATTAGAGCTACCATCACTGAAAAAATATTTTTTTAAAGAATTAGGAGGTTTTAAATTTCCATAACTATCAAAATAAATTATAACGTTATTTTTCTTTGCATATGCAGTCCAGTGTGTGCCAGGTCCAGATGAAATATCTAAATTAACTATACCACATTCATGTTGTCTTATTTTTGAAGGCAAATTATCTTTCATAAAAACACCGCGGAAATTTGGAATATGCAACTTTTTGGCAAACTTTTCAAGATCTATATTTGTTAATTCACGGCGTGGTAGCTCTATTGGGAGTTTTTTTTATATGGAGCTAAATAGAACCCCCTTCCTTTCTTGTGTGGGTGGAAGTATAAGCCTTTGCCTGTGGCGGACTGTTCCATTGCTAAGTTATGTCTTTGTTGTTCAGCCAACTGTTGTTTGTTTGCTTTAGCATCGTTAACAGCTTTCGCTATACCCGCAGCCCCACCTCCAAGAGCACCTAAGGCACCCAAGATTGGAAGTAAAAGTGGTAAAAAGCCACCTTTCCTAGGTATTGGAATAATTCTCTTCTGTTTCTTGTTACGCCTAGTACGAACACCTTTTCCCTTCTTTAAGTTTATTTTTCTCTTCAATTTTATTTTTCTCTTTAACCCCATACCTAGTTTCCTTTTCGCTTTCATGGTGTTAGTGACAAACCACGCAGCAACTTTTTCTCCTAATTTAGCGTCTTTCGATTTAACTCTATCCCAAGCCCGCTGTTGAAGTTGATAATCAGCCTTATGGCGATCTTTCAGATTGGAACTTTTATGATATTCAAGGTCGTGTTGACGGCAATTTCGGTCGAGATCGTTGATTCCCGGATCACCTCGCGCCAATCGTTTTTCTAGTTTGGTGCCAGGGCCGCAGTACTGATAGCCTGGTAAATGAAGTTCGATGGGAAGCTTGTTTATGAGAGTGTCAACAAAGCCAGATCCGCTCTTCAAGCTCTCCGGTTTACGATTAATCACGAATGCGCTGCGCGTCAACATTATATATACTTTTACCAAGTGTCGAGTCACACTAAACTGATTTAAGAAACGAATCTTATAAATAGTTTATTTCTCTCTTAGATACCTCTAGTTGACTTCATTACATTACACAATGAAGATCGAACAACAGAAAATCATATTGCCAGTTATAAATCATGATGTGGTTACAACCGATAGTAACTTTAAAAAACACGGTCCACTCTTTGGCGGTTCATCCAAGAGAGGATTGCTAGTAGGCGCATCGGGTTGCGGAAAAACGAATGTTATGATAACTTTATTAGAACATCCGAACGGTTTGCGGTTTGAAAATGTTTATTTATATTCAAAGTCTTTATATCAACCAAAATATCAGTACTTGAAACAACTATTAGAGCCTTTAAAAGAGATTGGCTATTATGAATTCAATGATGGTAGTGATGTCCTACCTCCCGATGAAATAAAGTCGAATTCAATCATAATTTTTGACGACGTAGTCTGCTGTAATCAAAGCATTATAAGGGATTATTTTTGTTTCGGTCGACATAAAAATGCAGATTGTTTTTATTTATGTCAAACCTATTCATCGATTCCTAAGCAGCTCGTAAGGGATAATTCGAATTTTATTGTGCTTTTTAAACAAGATGTAACCAATCTGAAGCATATCTACGATGATCACGTCAACGTCGACATGTCTTTTCAGCAATTCAAAGATATATGTGGGGTATGTTGGAGTGATAAGTATGGATTTCTCGTTATTGATAAAGATTGCCCATTGCGATCTGGAAGATATAGAAAAGGATTCGATGCGTACATAATTCCCTAAAAATAGTTAAGCATGTATATATAATCCTACAAAGATCATATTCCGGCATTATTTAATTTAGCTGCGATGAATAAGGAGCTCGCAAGACAATTGGTTAAAACCCAGAAGTCGGTCAGAGAAAAATATAAGAACCTCAAATCAGCTATAGCACAATCTCAGAGTCAGTTGGAGAAAGAGTATAAACCAATTACAGATCCACTACAAAAACTGCTTACCACAATAGATCCAAATGTATCGTTCAAGAAAGAGCCAGTCGAAACAAAATCTGAAACCCCAATAACGACTCCAAAGAGATCCAAAGTTGACGTATATAAGAAATATTTACCCATGACTATGCCAAGTTTTCTGGAAGATACCTTTCAACATGAGCCTACAGTTGATGTGGATGAGCCGAATAGCGATGAGTTAATCGATAAAGAAGTGGAGAGAAGTCGTATTTTTCTTCAAGATCTACCCACTAACAAAGCTTATGAGGAATACTTGCAGGCTTACGAACCTCTTCCAAGGCAGTATATAGATATATCGGTGCGAGGTAATGAGAACGATAATGATCGACAATACGGTCTCCAACATGATACCACAACTGAAAAATTTTTAATTGGGGATACAAATGTGGAAATTGTTGGAAGCGATATTCAAATGGGCGGTATAAGGTATCCTGGAACACCAGGTCTATATGAACTGCTGTTCAAAAAGCAGCCAATAGGGTACAATCCAACCGATCTAGACAATTATATGGATATTTTGAAGAGGTCTAATGCCTATCGCAGAAACTTCAATCCTGACGAGCAAATTCAAGGTACATCAAGTGACAAATATAAATTCATTATTAGACCATATTTGATAGAAAAAAAAATATTGAAGAAACTTACTATAAGTTCGCTTCCAAAAACATTTGCTAAACCACCTCCACCAACTAGACCCCTACGAAGGACGCAATCTCTTAAGTATCCCACACAAGGTGGATTGTTAAATTTGTCTAATAATCCAATTGATTATGTTTACTTTAATGACCCTAATGAATTGATTGATAGATTACGTTTATTAATAGCATCAGAAAATGCTGGAAATAATGGTCACAACAATGAAATAATTTCAATAATTGAAGAATTGAGAGAGTCGAAAATTATAAAATAAATAATTTCTTAGATTAAACTCCATTTATTCATTAACAGTTGATAGAGAAACATGACAATTGATAAGTTTGGTAGGCACATGTTAAGTGGTAGATCTGCTCCATATGCATCCAATACCCCATTAGCCGCTTCACAGTCTGCAATATTAACGTCTTCACCCCAATCAGCCGCTTTTTACATTTGTGAACCATCCTCTCACCACTCGAAATGTATAATAACTGTGCGTGGAATTGTGGATGCGGCTCAAAGCCCCCTACGTTATATATTGGACGATTCGACAAAACAATATGTTTTTCCAGTAAGTGGTAAAATAGAGAGTATACATATTATGCCAAAAGATGTACCTATATCTGTGAATTCAACATCCACCTTATTTCAAGCAGATGATTTAATTGGGTTGGACATACATATTGGATATACCTTTGCTTTTATTGCAAGTATGGGAGGAACCAATGAACCATTATACGCCCAAATTGTTCTACAGTGTCCTATAGCTAAAAATTAGAACACTGGCTATTATTGTTGGATGTCTTAGTTATAAGCAGTTTACATCAATCATATATATCAGTAGAACTAGAAATGAGTAAAGTGAAAGAGGATGTAGTTAATGAGTTACATAGATCGGCTAGAAAAAATTTTAGAAGAAGACATGTTATCGTTAAAGGACTAAATGATTTGATTCAGGCTGATTTGGTTGAAATGATTCCTTATGCGAATGTTAACAGGGGGTATCGATATATTCTGGTAGTAATAAATGTATTTAGTAAATATGTATGGGCTGAACCTGTTAAAAGAAAAACAGCTCAAGATGTGACTGCTGCCATGGCTAAAATTTTGTCACAGATGAAAACTAAACCTCGCAATTGTCAAAGTGATCTTGGTAAAGAATTTTACAATAAAGACTTTAAGCAGTTGATGGAAAAATTTAGAATTAATCATTATAGTACTTTTTCCAATTTAAAAGCCAGTATCGTAGAAAGAGTGAACCGAACACTTAAAAATTTAATGTGGAAAGAATTTAGCCTTCAGGGAACTTATAAATGGGTGAATATACTGCAGGATATTGTGAATAAGTATAACAACACACCACATAGTGCTCATGGACTGGCTCCTAACAAAGTAAATAAGAGAAATGCCAAAAAGATTTTGCAAACAGCTTACAGCTACATAAAAACGATCGATCCGAAAGAGTCCAAGTTTAAAGTGGGAGACTATGTAAGAATTAGTAAATACAGAGAAGCGTTCAGCAAGGGATACACACCAAACTGGAGTAATGAATTGTTTGTAATAAGAAAGGTTCAGAGGACGAATCCGACAACCTACCTGCTGAAAGATCAAAACAATCAAGATATTCAAGGCTCTTTTTATACTGAAGAAATTCAAAAGACCAGACACCCGGATGTATATTTAGTTGAAAAAGTTAAAAGAAAAGGAGAAAAACTATTTGTTAAATGGTTAGGGCTAGGCAACACTTATAATTCTTGGATTAGTCAAAATGAAATAGTATAATTTACACTTTATACCAAAATTAATGTATAGTGGCTTTTAAATAAAAAGATTTATCAAAATTCGTTTTTAATTTTGTAACAATGTAGAATTGATATAAGAAAAATCGGTTTTCCCCACATAAAGCCGAAGAAAAGCATCCTGAAGGAATTCGGTTTGCAACGCTGGTTTTCTTTAGACCTAAGGAATATTTTCTCTTCAGGTCGGAAGACGATCGGAAGCGTAATAAGAAAAATTGTGAAATATTTTAAAGTTTTTCACATTTGAACTGTAAAACGTGAAATTTAAAAAATATGGTTTTGGACGTTTTCGAGGACGCTCTTTTCAAATCCACCACCAAAAAAAATATATCTCGAAAAAAAGTTCGTTTTTTCTAAAAAAAAATAGTTTTCTCGAAGTTTTCTGAATTGTTATCAATACCCGAAAAAAGTAAGTTGAATATAGTGTCTTTCCTACTATTTTACTCGGGATCATGTAATGCTACTTTATGAAAATAGCTCTAGGCGAAATATCAAGGTCACAAGTTTTTGGCGTTGAACTAGGAAAAAAGCATATGGTTTTAGTTTATTTTTATGAAGGCATACCAGATTTGAGCGAAATTAAGTGATTGGCGAAGTTACGATACTTATCTAAAATTTAGGGTTTCAGAGAAAAAATTTTAAAAACTAAAAACGAAACCAATCGTGGGAAAATTCTGAAAATAATTTAGGTTATGGTAGCCATCGAGTAGAGAAAAAAAGTTTATATAAAGTTTTGCGTAAGACGTACCGTTTAGCTGGTAGCAGCCAATATATGAAACAATGAAAAAACTTTTCATTAATTTTTCTCGGTTATTTGAGCAGATAGAAGAACGATTCTTGTTTTGTTCGATAGGTAAGTTAAAGGGCTACCGAGCACCTGAGGTTTCGCCTCGCGTAGTTTTATTTCGCTTGACGGTGGTGGGGGTAACTCGAAAGTTTACATAAGAACGGGGGGTCGGGATGGGTGTTACTGAATCACCCTCGAAGCGAAGTTTCCAAAAATGCAATAAAAAAAAATAAGCGACAAAAAAAAAAAAAAAAAAAAAAAAAAAAAAAAAAAAAAAAAAAAACTAAAATTCGTACTTCATGGTGTATCAATGATGCTTAGGAGATACTGGCATTACATATTTATCACATTTGTTTTTGCACACTTACAAATTATTGCATTAATTTTATATAAGGTTGTTGTTGAATAAAAAATAATGAAAAAATAAAATAAATCTTTATTAATCCTATAGACACATAAACGTATAGGACAAGTCACAGTTTGATCAATAAAACAAATACATATCTGCACAAAATTATTATTTAGAAACATAAGTTTTACAAACAGAAAACAGATTTACACCGTAATATTTTGTATATAAATATGCAGGAAAAAGTAAACAGTTTGCGTCTAACAAAAAGGGGCCTGCACGTCTCTCACTGATGAATATCAAATATATTTCGAATTATGCGTTTCTGTGTAATAAAAATCCTCTGACTATATATATAAGCTGATAAAAAATGGTATATTTTAATTGGGTTTTATTCTAACTTAACACTAGTATAATAAATTGGTGCAACTACACAAATGGCAACTCTTTATAAAACTCGGGTGTATTCTGAAAGCCCCTGTTAGCTTTACTTGCTGCCGATGTGGGAGGAAATCACATAATGTCCGTAATTTTTCCCGGTCGCCTTCACTCTCAATTTGTTCATATAAATGGTCTATTGTTATTTTTTCGTCTAGGTAGAACTCCACCCATCGCTGGTTAATGTTTAACCTAGTGAGAGCCGCCGATAGAAAGTAGTGCGTGGTTCTATAATTATATATTTTGTTTAACAATTTCGCGGAAAGACACGTTTTCCTTAAAATTTCTTCTTCCCCATGCTCTAACATCTTATCAATCCAACACTTTTTGCATATATCTTGATTTAACCTATCCCTGTTCCAGAACAGGGCACCGGCAGCGACGACGCACATCACATTTACTAATTTAACTTGTAGTTTGTTGTTGATAATTTGTAAAGTTTCTTTTTCACTATACATTTTAATGCCGCTCTTGTTAAACTAAATTCTGGTAAAACTAAATTCTGGTAGAGCGTTGTGTTCTTTTATAGTGATTTTCAAAGATCGGTGGTGGAAATAAAATATGAATAAAGGCCTGTAAGCGGACGGATGAAGAATTCAAAATAGAGCAAGAATTAAAGCCGTGCAGGTAACACGGCATCCTAGCATATATTATTTATTATATTTGCATCAGAAGATACCAAGCCCCTCTGAAAATTAAATATGAGTAAAGTCGTATGGACGTATGAGAAATTCAAAATAAAACAAGAATTAAAGCCATGCTAGCGAGGACAAGGATTGCCTCGTCTCATTATATTCGCATCAGATACCAAGCCACTCTGAAAATAAAATAAGAGTAAAGTTGTTAGCTGGTACGAAAGATATATGCAGTAAGGAATGTGCTGAAAATAAACCTGCACGAGATGCAGGTGGTCTGAGTTTAGATACAAAGAAATATTCTTGTGGTATGTAAGTTGTTGTAGCGTCACTAACAAAGAAACGGGTAGTCGGCGTGGGTTCCACCACCACATAGTCTCGAATATAAATACATAAAATCGACTGCAAAGCTTCAGTTCTTAGTTCTCAGCGTTCAAAGTTTAACAAGGCAGTTTAAGAAAATGCAAGCCAACAAATCTTTTAATGTCGCCAGTCGCTTAAAGAGGCTGCTGGAAGATAGTGACGAGGAGGATGGCTCCTTCGACGCCAAAGTGGCTGCGGCGAACAACGTTCAACGGGCGAATGATACCGCAGAATCTGTCATCCTCGACGGATCATTTGGGAACCATAGACCCCTGATTAGCGAAGCAGGTAAGGCAATTAATACTATATAATAAACACTTGTTTAATTGTGTTTACTGTATATATCAACAAGAGCATCGTAATTTAATTTCCAGTCAATTTTTATAAAATAATTTAATTCAGGTACTAAATAGAAAGGATTTCACACTGTTTAACTAATTTTGTTCATTTTCGATATAATTGTTTTTTTGTTTAGTTATTTCTTAAACATACAATAGCACATATTGAACAGGACTAGTTCAGATTTGCAATATAATGTTAACCGCTTATATAACTTAAGCCATTTTTTCATAAAATATACTAATGAATACGAATAGTTGATATTGCTTGTTACGTAAATGTAACTGCACCATTAGAATATTTATTTTATTACATGTATTCTATAAAGTATACTATATTGTGTATTTTTATTTCCTAGGTCCATCTACATCAAAGTATGTAGAAAGTCCGTCTACAGCAAATTGCGTTGCGACTGACCGCTTTCGACAGCCCCAGGTGAAAAGTCCGGCAGGTCCGAGTACATCCATATCTGCGGACATTTCCACCTTCGCACCATTGGCCACATCAACTCCACGGCGAGAGGATGAGGAAGACGAGGCTCTGCAAAATATTGAACTATCCTTCCTCGGCATGGTGGAAACCAAACTCGCCGAGGAGAAGCTCCATCACAAACGAAACCGGACTTATTTTTCCTCCGCGTTGAAAAGGGTTTTGAGGCTGGAGTCCAACAAGTATATATCGAAACTCAGAAAAAGCGAAAATTACATTTCGCATAATTTGGAGCAGCTTCGCAAGCAGCAAAGAATAATCAATAACCTTATTATCACCGCGGAGGAAGATTTGAGAAAGAGGAGAAAAGAAATAAAAAATGTTCAATATTTTGCCGAGCATTTCCCATATTCAGATGACTAATATACATTATATTAGTCATCTGAATATGGTTAAGTTTTATGTTTTATATTTTATATTATATTCTGACTTTGAATAGTGTAGTGTACTTTTAGCTTTAAGATATAGGTAGTTAGTGTTAATTATAGCAATAAAAAAATATTTTATTCCAACTTTCCTTTTTTTATTTTTATATTCTTGCCAATATGTTTCAAAAAGATGAAGTGAATTTTAAAACAGTATAACTAAAAAACATCCACACTGTTTTCATTATTTTATTGAATGCCATTGTAGTAAATAAGATGCATTTTAAGCTATGTCTTACAGCACATTATTAGCACCAATTACTTTATTGGCAATATAGGTGACAGAGATCCTATTCAAATTAAACTATCTGCAGTATAAAGGTAAAGTTCAGAAAAGCTTTAGTTATTATTTTAACCATTATAATATTAGCACTAATTACTTTATTGGCAATATAGGTGACAGAGATCCTATTCAAATTAAACTATCTGCAGTATAAAGGTAAAGTTCAGAAAAGCTTTAGTTATTATTTTAACCATTATAAGTTTACCATCTCCTTTAAAGTAACGTTGATACATAAAAAAAAAATTCAGTTATTTTCACTTTTCTGAATTATTTCAATATATTTTTACAACTTTATTTACTCAGCTACCTGAGATAGTTAAATAAAATGTTTCATTACATACAAGATATAAAAATCATATAATAAAAGCATTTAAAAATTTATTTATTTAATAACTTAATACATATCAGCTATTAACTACACTATTTGAAATCACCATCGTAGGCGGCTCTCTATTTTGTTTATTTCTCTGCACTTGCTCTTCATGCTTCAGACACCAACATATTTCAAAATGATGATCCTTATTACAGTATACATATCCAGTCTGTTCACATAAATATTCTACTTTATCTAAACATCCACGACAAATATTGTGCCAATAATGTCGCCCTACTTCATCGCACGCTAGACATCTTTGCTTCGTGGAATCATTTTCGTTGGAGCATATACCACAGACGTCTCTGCAGACGCCTAAGTTCGTATTTTTTAACACACAACAACACTTGACACACTTTGGACCTTCAGCGACGAAAGAAGGTTTCTCTGTTGGTATATTAATTTTTACGGGATTCAATTTTCTACATCCAGTACAGAGACCCGTAAAACAATTGAATTCCTCTGCATACCAAGCTCTCCAACAATTGTGGCACACCCTTGCATTATCCCTTCGAAATGGGAACCCAGCAACCTTTACTTTATTATCCCAAGCTTTTGGGAACGGCATCGTCAATTTCTTACTGAAATGTGAGTATAACTATCTGACAAATATCTTGATCCTTATATTCTTATACTTTGCCAAACAAATGTGGTCCAACTGGTTAAGTCGGTAATGTAAATAAGGTAATATACAAAAATGCGATAAACCGGTTGCGATGCGATAGGCCAGTTAAACCAGTTATGAGAGAATAATCTACCCAAACAGGTTAGACCGCCTTCTAAATTATTGTAATACTCGTAAACCGATTAAATTTATTAAGCTCCAACGGGTTTTTCCGTGAGATATAAATACCAGCCACTTATGTATCTATAGTTAGTTACTTACAGACTGTAAAAGTGAAAAATACGAAATGTATTGTCAAGACTGCAATAAACAGTTTTCTTCAAAGTATCACTTGGCGCGTCATCTTAGAGAAAGTTGTCCTAACCGTCATGCGCATCAACCTATAAAAAGAATTAAACTTGACGATTCACAGACTGTTGACATTAGAGATCTACCAAGTACTTCAAATTCAGTTGTTATTGATGAAGTTCTACAACGTGGTTCAGTGACACCTTCAGCAAATACTTCAAATTCTAGTGTTAATGCTGAGATTCAACAAAGTACCTCTTTAGTTGAGTGTCCTATATGTTCCGAGAGTGTGCCAAAACAATGTTTCGTGGGTCATATGAGGCGTAACTCACACAGAACTGTTATGTCACCAAAGGGGGATGGTGTTGACCTACTATATAGCCCCATGAGATTTAGAATTGCTAGCTATCGTTTCTCGAGCAAAAATCACCACATTGATCACTCTGCATTCTTCTCGGAAATTTACTCAAAAGTACTTGCAGTTATTTCAGAATACCTTAGAAAGTGGAGTGCATTAAAAATAAACTTTGAACTATTCTCCACGTATGTGATACCTGGCAAAGACATGTGTGATCTGAAATCATTCAACACGGAAAATCGGATCATAACTGTCTCCTCTGATTTATCTGAAGCTTATGAAGATTTCATTAAAGCGATAATGTCGCAAGCAGCTCAATTTCAAGAACGTGATTCAGGTTGGTCTTTACAACAAATTTTGTTTCTTGAAGTAAACCTTAACAAATATAATCCTCTACGAGCATCTTCATATATCAAACTGCCTAAGCAAATTGAACTCAAGAAAGCTGTTGTAAATATACGTAATCAAGATAACAAGTGCTTCGCATGGGCTGTGAATGCTGCTTTATTTCCTGCGACTACACACCCAAATTTAATATCTTCTTACCCACATTATTCTACTGCACTGGATTTTGAAGGTTTGGAATTTCCTATTAAGCTTACAGATATTCCCAAGTTTGAAAATCTAAATAAAATTTCAGTTAATGTGTTTGGTATTAGCAATGAATTCAAAAACGGTAAGACTGTTTGTGAAATTGTAGGGCCATATTATTTTACGGAATCTCGTAAAAATATACATGTAAATCTTTTGCTCATCACTGACGATAGTGGGAATGGTCATTATTGTTATATTAAAAATTTGTCTAGATTAGTTTCCAAACAAAGATCGAGTCACAATGGACGAACATACATATGTGATGGCTGTCTGCAGTTTTTTAGAACCACCGAACATCTAAGATTACATCAGGAATATGACTGTAATTATATTTGTACAAAATTACCGACAACTGCCCTTAAAATGAATAAGTTTGGTGAAACACTTCCTGGAAATTTACTTAAGTTCACTAATTTCGAAAAACAGCTTGCTGTACCTTTTGTAATATATGCTGATTTTGAAAGTATTTTAAAACCAATTCAAAATGGGCAACCTTGCGATAAATCTTCGTTTACTTTAAAGGCTTACGAACATGTGCCATATTCGTTTTGTTTTTACCTAAAATGTAATTTTGACGACTCTTTATCGGAATTAGTTCATTATCGTGGTTTAAATGTGGCTGAAACATTTATTCAAAAACTTGAAGATATTTTAATTAATTTATACAATAACCATTTAAAAAATGTCAAACCTATGCTCCCTCTTTCTGAAAATAAGCAAGAAATTTTTAACTCTACTCAGGATTGTCATATCTGTAATAAACCTTTTGATGGCTGTTGTGTTAAAGTTCGGGATCATTGCCATTTGACAGGACGTTTTCGCGGTGCTGCCCACGCTAATTGTAATTTAAACTTTAAAGTACCGAAATTCATTCCTGTGATTTTTCATAACCTCACAAATTATGATTGTCATCTCTTTATAAAAAAACTAGCGTTAAACCAGGAAAAAATTGATGTCCTTGCACAAAATAAAGAAAAATATATATCGTTTTCCAAACATATTTTAGTTGAGAAAAGTAATGGACAAAAAAATGATGTTTATATTAAATTGAAATTTTTAGATTCATTCCGTTTTTTACCATCATCTTTAGATAATTTAAGTAAAACACTTGAACAGTATCAGTGCATAGAAATAAAAAAGTATTTTCCCGATCAAAATCAGTTTGCATTAATACGTCGTAAGGGTGTTTTTCCATATTCATACGTAGATAATATGTCAAAACTTGATAATAGAGAGTTACCTTCCAGGGAAAATTTTTTTGATATTTTACGCGGGAATGGTATTTCTGACGAGGAATATAGTCGTGCTTTGGATGTATGGCGCACCTTTAAATGTCAAACTCTTGGCGAATATTCTGATATCTATCTACTTTCTGATGTACTATTATTAGCGGACATTTTTGAGAATTTTCGAAAAGTTTCTTTAGAAAATTATAGTTTAGATCCCGCTCAATATATGACGGCTCCGTCACTGAGTTGGGATGCCATGTTGCGTAAGACTGGTGTCACCTTAGAGTTGATTACAGATATCGATATGCTTCATTTTTTCCGAAAGGGTATTCGTGGAGGTGTAAGCCAGTGCAGCAACAGAAAAGCCGTTGCTAATAATTCATTAGTTCCTGATTATGATGCTTCAAAACCAAATTCTTTTATAATTTATCTAGATGCTACTAATCTTTATGGTTGGGCTATGTCCCAAAGCCTCCCAACAGGTAACTTTCGATGGCTTGATAATAACGAAATTTCTAATTTTAATCCTTTACTTGTGGATGATGATTTTGAGAAAGGTTACATACTACAAGTTGACATCGAATACCCTGAATACCTACATGACGTTCACAATGATCTGCCTTTCTGCCCAGAAAATTTTGTACCACCCAACAGCAAATATTCAAAACTCCTCTTAACTCTCCATAACAAGAAAAACTATATTATTCATTACAGGAATTTGAAACAGTGCATGATGCATGGATTAAAACTAAAGAAAATTCATAAAGTTATGGAATTTTCACAGTCTGCATGGCTGAAACCATATATTGAGTTGAACACAAAATTACGAAATTCATCAAAAAATGCTTTTGAAGGAAATCTCTTTAAATTTTTCACAAACTCCATATACGGCAAAACTATGGAGAATGTAGATAAACGTGTTGACATTAAACTTTTGTCTCATTGGGAAAACATTCGCGGTAAAAAAGGTGCCGAAACTTTTATAAGTATGCCAAATTTTAAATCATTATCAGTTTTTTCGGAAAACTTAGTAGCCATTCAAATGGGACGTGTATCAATTTGTTATGACAAACCCTTATATGTAGGTTTTTCCATCCTAGATATATCAAAAACCGTTATTTATGATTTCTTTTATAATTTTATCAAAAAGACTTATGGTGAGAATGCATCTCTTTGTTATACTGATACTGATTCTCTTATTATTGAAATTCAAGCTGATAACATTTACGATGATATAAAGAAAAATATACATTTGTTTGATACATCGAATTATAAAACGAACAACATTCATGGTATACCTAAAAATCAATCTGTTGTCGGTAAAATGAAAGATGAGTACGCTGGTACTCCTATTAAAAGTTTTTATGGCACTGGAGCAAAAGCATATTGTGTTGAATTGAGTGAAGGTGAAACTAAAAAAGCTAAAGGAATTTCAAAACATATTATTACCAAGAATTTGAGTGTAATGGACTATAAACATATAGTAGAGAATGGCGGATCAGTGTATCGAAAAATGTATGTATTCAGATCTCATTTACATACTATGTATACTGAACTAAAAAATAAAGTTGCCTTATCTTCTCAGGATGATAAGAAATGTATTCTTCCGGGGCAAACAAATACCTTAGCGTGGGGTCATAAAAAAATACTTTCAAAATCTGACATGAGTAAAAGCAATTTAGAGGAATTAATTTCTCAACTTGAATCAGTTGATGAGCTCGATGAAATGAGTAACTTTTATATACAAAACTTTGATATAAATGCTATTTAATTGTGTGTACTTGTTTTTTCTTTATTACTTGTTATGGGGCTTGTTAATAGTATCTAGAAATACCGGTTTTGACTCAAGTTTGTTGGTGGGGGGGTTGCTTATAAGAAGGAACTCCATCCTGGACATTTTCAGTGCAAGTATTCAACATTCACTTAAAAGGTGCTTAACCAATCTGATAGTAAAATGTGGATGTGTTATGTGCAAGAGATTGAAATTACCGACATCAAAAGTGGTGTGCTTCACTTACTGCAGAAATTTGATAATCTGCAATTCGATGCTGAACATGAAGCCGTATATGGAATGGGTAGATTTTATTCTGAAGCTGAATGCAACCAACTTGCTGAAAAATATAGTAAAGGTGCTGAAATTTGTAATAAGTTTCTGGAAGGTGAATTATGTGAGAGTCGCCTGGTTGACGAATTGATAGATATAGGACTACGTAATTTTCTTTATTGTCTTGAAAACTTTTTAACCCCTGAATCGCGGTATAAGATATATGCCAGTGAAGTGTGTGAAGAGGGAGACTGGAATGAAGACATCAATATCACTTAATCTACAACCAATTACCTACTACTACAACTGTTACAATTGTGCATAAATAAATCTTGTAGCTCCAATAACTGTATTTTTATTTACTCACGTTTATATTTCATAATTTTTTAATTTTCCCTTATAAATAAAATAATTGGAAACAATTAAATATATTTTATTTATTATTCAAACACATAAAACATTCATATTTATAAATATATTTTGATATTTTTGAACTCCAGTCTTTCACCATATTGTGTTCCAAGCAGGGTAATCTTGACAGTAGACTTGTATTTAGTGTATACATTTTAGGAAGTTCACACCATCTATCCAATAAATATTCGCCTTTAACATTATACATTAAGTAAAACAATGGGAAACGTTTAATGTCTTCCGAAGTGAAGTCGCTAAAGTCTGTTTGCCCATATAGATGCTTTGCGATAACTTTTTCCACTTTTGAATTTTTCTCAGGTAGTTTGTTTACAATGCATGTATAACACTTAATCTTAAAAGGTGGCGGGCAGTCTGGAATGTCACCTACCCTCGACCAATGATCGTAGCAACGAAACGCTTTGGCTTGTATTATTGGATCGGATTTATAAGGTTCCGGAAGTTTCTCATATATAGAAACAATTTCTTCAATACTAAGATTTCTCAAATACTCTAGTGAAAAATTACCCAGTGCCTCAGAACTAAAGGATCGAATAGGGAGTGTAAAAAAGTAGTGATTTGGAGGTGTTTTGTCAGTGTTAGATCCTTTTGACAATATTTTCTTAATGTATATCAAAATGGAAACCACTTTTGAAAAACACATCATTAATTTATTCCACATGGTGTGGCTGAGTACTCATAACTGAACTCAAGTAAACTTAATTCCCTTAAATATAGAACCCCCCTCCTTCACACTAGTTCTAATAACCGGTTCTTATTCACCTTGACCGGTTATTGACCCTGACCGGTTGTTCACCTTGACCGGTTGTTGACCTTGACCGGTTGTTCACCTTGACCGGTTATTGACCCTGACCGGTTGTTCACCTTGACCGGTTGTGTTGTGGTGGGGGTAAAGTAGTGGGGGGGTAAAGTAGTGGGGGGTAAAGTAGTGGGGGGGTAACGTAGTGGGGGGGTAGATTTAGAACTCTCGTATCTGTAATTGGTTGGGAAAGTGGTGGGGGAGGAAAAAGTGGTGGGGGGGGTAATAATGGTGGGGGGGGTCGTGTCTAGAACTCTCTACTTTACCCTACTTTGACAGACACTAAACATTGTTTGTAAAATTTCGTTTTGGATGGTTTTTGATGTACCTTTAAAAACCGATGCTTTTTCTAAATGTTGCTTTAAAACACTGTCCAATTCCGCACTAAAATCAATTAGCCCGAGAAAAACTCCAGGATTAGAGGATGACACGGATTCATCATGTCCTCTTAATGCGAGTTCGAAAGCTCCACAAAAACGTACACAATTAATTATAATATTTAAATTGTAACGATTATGTCTTACTTGTTTATTGTGCAATTCCACATTTCTTCGATACGCACTGTCTAATTGTTCTGCAATGTTTATACTTCCAAACAGAGAAAACTGCAAAACATTCTTCATGTGTTTTGCTGACACTACGTGCTTCTTAATTCTATCAACTGAATGGTTTAAATCAGTTAAACCTATTTTTGTCCACAAAGCTTCTCCTCCAAATAACAAGCAGGGAAAACAAAATAGAGCATTTTTGTTATCACAACCACAAATCCACGAATGTTTATTATAAATGTCTCTATTAAATTTTCTAATAAAAGACCGGCTTTTACTCGACACAGATTGAACAATGTTCAAATTTGGAGTAGGTCTTCCCAGTCGTTTTACCTCAATCTTATCAGCATGAGACCGACAGACGAATGGATTTGTTAATAGATTTTCGACTGAATTATTCATCATAACAGTATTTTATTTAGATTTAAGTAAAAAAGAAACAGAAACACAAACACGAAACCCAATTCCCGCCGAAACTGCTACACAACCCGGTACGTACCCAGACGCACAAACAAAATGTTGCCGTTATCTTGCAACCTTTTCCGATCCTAATGAACCAATAATATTAAACGGAATTTGATCACGTTGTTCCAAATCTCCAATATGAATACATCGATCGGTTTGCGAACGCCAAGCAAACCCGCTCAACGATTAATATATACTACTAGATGGCGCCAGGCATGGCAGCCGGGCAAGTAGAGTTGCGCGCGAAGCGGGAAATCAAATTATAAAATTATACAAGTAGAGTTGCGCGCGAAGCGGGAAATTAAATTATTTGCTTGAAAATATTTTTTCGATGATATAATATTTTATTTCTTTCTTGTTGGGTAATTTTTTTGGGGGTTGTGCAAACCTGCAAACCTAAGGTAGAGCCGCCACTGATAATTTTAATAATATAATAATAATAAAATCTTTATTAGCAACAGCTAAACAAAACATACAAAAACTTTATTATAATCTACGTATAAGTCTTTAGTACATATTCCTTCAAAGCAATTTTAAACTTTTTGTAGTGTTCACAATTTTTCAGTTCAATAGGCAATGCATTGAACATCCTTAATCCCTTGTACAAAATTGTTTTATTCAACATAGTTGTCCTAACACACCTTATATAAAAGTTGTATTTATTTCTAATATCATATGAGTGAATTTCATTTACATTTTGCACTTTATTGCATAGATACCCAGCTGCATTCCCCGTCTTAATCCTATATATAAAATCTAAGGACCTAAAAATAGTTTTTTGGTTAACACTCATAAAGTTGAGTATTTCAAGCATTAGTTTTATTGGTGTGTAACGGTTACATTTTAGTTTAATTCTCATAGCTTTATTCTGCATTCTTTGGAGTTTGTTCATTTCATTTTGGTTTAAATTGAATAAAACAGTTGAGCAATACTCAAAATGTGGACCAATTATTGAGTTATATATTAACACCCTAGTATTCATAGACACATTTTTACCTACTCTTCTAAACCAATATACTTTTTTTGATAACTTATTTAATACATAATCACAATGTTTCTTGAAGTTCAAATTTTCATCTATAATAACTCCTAAGTATTTTATATGATTTACTCTCTCAATATTATAGCCATTAACAGCAACATTAGTATCTATACCAATACTTAACTTATTTATCTTATAATTATTTCCTATTAACATAAATTTGGTTTTATCTAAATTAAGTTGCATGCTACTTTTCAGTAGCCACTTATTAACACGATCTAATTCAACATTAATTGTTTCACACATCCGATCAATGTCTGTGCCACTTATATATACAACTGTATCATCAGCAAACATCGAAATTTTACATTTCTGAACATTATCCACAATACCATTTATATACAAAACAAACAGAATAGGGCCCAGGGTAGTACCTTGAGGTACACCATGATTTACTTTCAATTTATCTGATACTGCACATTTATATTTAACACATTGTGTTCTGTTTTTTAAATAACTTTTGAACCAATTTAAAACAGTATTTGTTAATCGTATTTGCTCCAGCCTAGAAATCAGCATCTGCTTATTTATTGTTTCAAATGCTCTTTTTAGATCCAAGAATACCACCAAAATGACCTCCTTGTTTTCCATACATTCTATCCGTTCATCACATAAATTTATAACTGCAGATTCACATGAGAATGTTTTCCTAAACCCCAACTGGTTGGGTACTAATATATTATTACTCTCACAAAAATCCACAAGCTGCTGTTCACCTCTGCTTCTATTATCTTTCCAAATATTGTAACAGTATTAATGGGCCTATGATGTTCACATTTTTGTGAGTTCAGGATTTTTGGTACTGGTATTACATAGGAAATTTTCCATTTTTCCGGAAAAACTCCATGATATAAGGATGAATTTACGACATCAAGAAGGCGATCTCCTACTACTTCAAAAGCATCTTTAATCATATCCGTAGAAACAAAGTGCTCAGGATCAATTGTATTTTTTAATGCATACATAATTTCTCTTAGTCGACTCATCTCAATTGCCACAAAACTTCCAAATACACTTGAACCTTTTTTACACACAGTTTCTTCATCAATTAATTGAACTTTCATAGAGCCTACAATGGTTTCAATGCTGTTAATAAAATAAAAATTAAATTTCTCAGCTATAATAGTCTGCTCTTTTTCTACTACATTGTCAAAGACTATATCATCACAGATTAGATTTTTTCCTGGCAACAGTCTTTTAAGTTCTTTCCATAATTCCGCACCTTTTTTATTTTTTATAATGCTTTTAAAAAACTCCTCTTTTTTATCTCTTATTATTTTTGTGACAAAATTCCTCTTCGTTTTGTATTTTTCCCAGTCATTTCCATTTTTTGTAAACACCGCTATTTTGTATAATTTATTCCTCTGAGAAATATTTTCTTTTACCTCTTCATCAATCCAGTTTCCTGTAATAGTATTATTATTATAGATTTTAACATCATTTACTGAACACATAGTTTCCAGCACAATTCCCATGTCAGCAACAAATTTCTCCGAGATTCTGTTTACATCCGATATGTTACCATTCCATATTGTTTCCCTTAATTTATCTTGAAATGTTTCTTTATTATAATTTTTGCTATTTCTATACCTTCTCATCGTAAACTTCTCCTCTTCGATACCATCATTTCTAATTTCAAATTTCAATATATTGTGATCTAATATTTTTGGATTTAGCCAATTTTCATGTTGCATGTCTTTATCGTTCGTTATAATATAATCAATCAACGTTTCACTATTCTGCGTAATTCTAGTAGCCGTAGTCACAATTTGATAAAGACCATTTTGATAAATGATATTCTTAATTTTATCACCATAAAATGAATTTCTAAGATAATCAAAATTAAAATCCCCACTTATTACAGTTTTTCCAGTAAATTCCATGTTCTCCAAAAAATTTTCAAAAAATTCCACAAATAAGTTATTCTTTGTCTGGGATGGATGATACATTGTTATTATATGATATAATTCACCTTGAACGTTTACATCAGCTCCCAATATCCGCACATAATTTTCAATTTCTTCATTTATAAAAATTTTATAATCTGTCTTTTTTAATATACAATAAAACACCACCTGTTCTTCTATTATCAGTAAGACATTTTTCCATATTATACCCTTTTATATATACTTCGCTGTCATATATTTTGTTATCCACATGGGTGTCTGTCAAACACAACATAACAGGGTTATATCTTGCAACCAACATCATAATTTCATCTCTATTATTTAAGAAACCCTGACAATTAAAGCATATCACATCAGACTTTAACTGCTATTGGTTTCTCTCCGAACAAATCGGATAATCTACCTTCATCTTTATCTGCTCATAAATTCTCTTATATGCACTACAATTTCTATCATAAGCCGGATGGTTAGAATTTATGTCCGGAATTTTTAAAATTTCCACAGCATATTTACAATTTACACAGGTTTTAGTTACAGAGTTGCATGAGTCATGTTCTCCCGCACATTCGGGACACACAACTTTTTCATTTCTACAATGTGCTATCATATGCCCAAATTTTCTACACTTTCGACACTGGATGATATTAATGTGTTCTTCAATTTTACAGGTCTTCCATCCAATACACAAGACTTTTTTATTTATAATTGATTCATATGTAATTGGATCTAACTCAACTATCACATTCATATTATCTTGATTTTTCTGGACTCTTGGGGTGTACTTATGCAATATTTTAATTTTTCTCTTTTCTACTTCTGTTTTAATAGTATTCTGTATTACCATTCTTTCCACAAATATACTTTCATTTTCCAGATCTCTCTTATTAACATTTTTTATTTTAATTTTTGGATTTCTCTTTTCTACCGTTTTAATCTCATAATTTTCTCCTAACTTTTCCTCCAATTTTTTACATACGTTAACAATCGGTTCTTCACTGTTACAACACATTGATATACCTCCATTTCTAACATTTTTTATTTTCGATACTCCAACTCCATCCCCCAATTCCAAGGGATCAATACTATCTTGTAAATTTTGTCTAGTCACTGAACTCTTTTGTGTGTCTTTTTTTGGCTTAATTACTACTACCTCTTCCTTTTTTCTTTTTACCACCTCACTATAATTTCCTTTTCTCTCATAATTTTTTTCATTATTTCCAATATTTCTTTTATAGATTTTATTTCATTCTTCATTTCTTCCATCATGTAAATTACCCTAGGTATTTGACCAATAAACTTCTTACATTTACCGCATAACATTCTCAATGTTCTCTTTTGTAGGGGCATACATTTTACTTCAGAAGATGTCAAACCAGCACATGCTTTATGAATTTTTTCCTCACACGCATCACATTTATATATCCTCTTCTGTATTGATTTTTTTTTGACATTCTGTACATTTTTCATTTCCTTCCATTATTTATAAATTTATTGTCTCTCAAGAAACTTCTCTGAAGCCTGTACTGTACTCACAAATTCCTCTATCAGCACACCATCACTTTTTTTGTGACCAACAAACAAAAACCCAAAAAACAGAAATCCTTTTTTCTCCTATATTACAACTCCCACTATCTATTGTTAATATACTAATAGTGTCTTTATTTATAACTAACTTCACCAATCTTTTACACCTTCATACTCATACACCCTTTTATTACAACTACTGCAAAAATCAACTTTTAATTTGCACTTAAAACACATAAACTAATGACTTTTTTAGCATCAACACATTCACTAATAGTTCAGACCAAAGCTCTGTACAATGAGTGTCCAGCAATGCTTTGCTTA
This sequence comes from Pogonocherus hispidulus, assembly GCA_963924545.1. Lineage (NCBI taxonomy): Eukaryota > Metazoa > Arthropoda > Insecta > Coleoptera > Cerambycidae > Pogonocherus > Pogonocherus hispidulus. The sequence goes on from OZ004692.1 coordinate 60,213,953, forward strand.
GCAGCCGTGTCCACGATACCAGTACCATGAGAACCAAGGATGTTAATGTACATTATAGGTCGGGCTCTAGGTGTTAATGAATAACCTTCCACTTTTGTACTCAGCATACAAAATTCGACAGATGATGTTTCGGCTGTTTTACAGTTCGGGCAATTAGATCGTACGTAACCTGATTTACCACAACAATAACAAGTTACAGAAGTTGATGGTTTCGATGAAACTGTAGGTGTGATCGTTTTTTGCGACGTATCTGCCTGAGATTGTTTATTTAATAATTTTTTGCATTCTTCTTTCACATGACCACTATTTCGGCAATAGGAACAACGTGGTTTCTTAGGATCTGTACTACTTTGATTAAAGTCACCTAATTCATGCAAAGTTTCTTCAGCGTTACGCGATTGTTCCAAAAGTTCAGAGAAAGTTGCGACTTTATTCCTAGGAACCTTATCTCGAATTTTTTTGTGCAGCAAACCATATACCATGTCTAACTGAGTGGTTTCAGTAATAGTATTGGCAGGTAATTGAGCTAAAATACTACGAGCTTTACAAATAAAAACATCAGTGGGTGTTTTAGAATCTTGTTCTGAAGTAAAAAGTTCTTTGTACAAACGATACGGAGGTTTTACTGGACCAAAAGTACTTTTTAAAAGTTCTACTGCCGCTTCCCAAGTAGTCACAGTCGTCTTTACACCGTGCCACCATTTTGCAGCAAATCCATCAAGCAACATAGGTAAACCACGAAGCGCGTTTTCATTAGAAATTTTCTTACAGTCTTTGTAAATTTCCACGGCATCAATAAATGCTTTAACATCAGAGTCTTTCGAACCGTTAAAACGTGACGAACACTTACTAAAATTTCCACTATTTTGCTCAGAAGAGTTAATCACTTGAAGTCTCTGTAACAGTTGTGTGAACTGATCATCACTTAATGTCACCGACATTTCTGAAGAATGTTTTTTACTGCGAAGCCAATAGTCTGTACAGTCAGCCGTTGTGATGTCCACTTCACTTACAGCATGCAGAAATAAAATAGTACTTACAGTTGACTTGTTATGGTTACGAATGAAAAATACAATACCAAGTCCTCAAAATCCTACTTAATGTGAAAACTGGTGTAAAATCACAAGCAGCAATTCAAGGGAGTAAGCAGCTAATCCACAAGTGTAACTATATGGCACTGAAACACTTTATTTTATAGATTTTATCAATATTACATATTTAAAAGTGAAAACTTGATTCAAATCGATATTTTCGAAAACACTGCGTTTTTCACTCTGTATAAAGCAATGAACACTTAACAGAAGCTCTAAACCGGTTTGAAAAATGTCACTGTGATACCTGCTGGTATGGAAAATAACAACGTATTGTTTACAATGAACAAGTTAACCTTAACTCAATGTTCGTAAAACACAACGGTCAATCCACAACCACAATCAGTTACTTCACGATTTCGTACATAGAAACACGCACAATTCTCAAAATAATCAAGAAAACAGTCAATGTTCAATATAGACACAACGTAATACTACTTTTCTTGTACAAAAGGCCGCGCGTGGGCGTCACTATTGCGGGGCTATTGGTGAGACTCTTAGGGTAGGGTAGCGAATAGTGATTTTTAGCAGAATAATGTATTAAGAAAAGTAAACAGTACAAGTTACAACTATGAACAACTATTTTGATATTTTAGAATAAAGTGAATAATGTAAAGCACGCGGAGCACGTTATAAGACAAAGTCTCGATCTGCACTGCCACGCGGGAAATGGAAATAAATTTTGATTATATTCAGGACAGGCTGCATTCCCTTCGGGTCAATCATTCTGGAACTCTCTGTATATTTAATTATAATCATTTTGGACACTTATATCGAGTACAAAGTGATCAAGTTAGTGTTAAATGTTAAAATTAATTTGTAAAGTGTACTTACAGAGTATGACTTTTAATTATTTTTTTACTATGAAACTACATACCTAAGACTGCAAAAGAAAATCAGATTCGCGTTCAGCATACCCGAAAATTGGGGGGGGGGTAATTATTTAATTAAATAAGTTTTATGCTTAATTAAATAATTACCATTATTCATAGTTAAGTGTATTGTAAAAAAAATGTTTCCTTCAATATACACCAAATCTGTGTATCTTTAACAGTTACATATTTAATTATAAGCTTTGTAGACATATATTGGGTATAAAGTGATCAAGTTACCGTTATAATAAATTGTGGAAGAATACAAGTTATGAATTTATTTTTTTTTCTCGAGAAAACAGTTTCACAAAATGTTACTAAAAAATGAATTATACTTTCAGCACTTAAAAAATAATGTTTTACCATCAAGAATAGAGTACTTTTTTTAATAATAATATTATTAAAAAAAATAGTTCATCATTCCAAATAAAAAATTTCAGCTTTCTGTCTCTAAATTTATTATTTCATATACAAGGGATTATCTCAAATTTCTTTACTACGTATGTATTTTCTTAAAAATAATATTCTAGAGGCTTTTCCACAGGCCTGGACCCCCGGTAGAGCTAGAAATGGGAACGAAAATCGCGATAGCGATTTTCTCCCATTTCTAGTATCTCATTTAAATGGAGAGCTACAGTAATACGAAGTAGCAACCTTTTTCATAGAAAACTTGCAACGTCTCCATGTGTAAATTTAGATATATTAAATGCTATATTAAATTGTTCAGAAAAGTACGCTTAATTAAAAAATCTAAAAATATATAGGGCGTTCCATTTAAAAAAAATTATGTTCGGTTTGGCATTTTAATTTTAAACACCTTGTATGATATATTGTTTTTTGTGATTATTTTATACATTTGTATTAAGTAAAAAATGCTCTGAATGTTATATTTAAGTTCGTGATGTATCTGTATATTTAGGGTTGTGAATAAATAAAAAAATAATTATTATATGTTCAACTGAGTTTCAAGCAGCAAACTACCTTCAGGATTAAAAAGTGCATTTTTGTCCCTTGGTGTATATACGCAGCATATTAATTTAAAAATAAAACTGACATGTTTTTTACAAAATTAAATCACATTAATCATTCAGAAGAGAAAGAAAGAAGCAAGATTTTTTATGTATACTGTATTATATTTCTTAGTCTAACAAAAACTACAGCACATAGTGAAAACACTGGAGAAGTATTAAAGTACATTTGTTATTGCAGATTACTGCATTTATCATTTATTATTTTTGATTCTCAGTATATAAATCGAAATGTTTTTCCTTGGTTTTAGCATAACCTATGAAATATGAACTTACAAATTACAGTTTGGGGACGAATGTATGTTTAACAAATTTATAATACAGTCACAACAAGAATCCAAGTGATGCACTTCATCAGTTATATAATTATTTACATAACGTTAAAGGGCCAAAAACATTTATTTCCTTGTAATTATGTAATCACAGTACCTCACACTAGTGTTAGCTATGCTGAGGTACATCAAGATAAAAAAATTATATTTCTGGAAAATAATGTGGATCCTTTATGACGTGCATCACTTGGATTCTTGTTAGAGTTTAAATAAATATCCATAATATTTAGATACTTTTCCAAAGACAATTAAAATTATTTTTGTATAATCACTATACTGACAGGATATTTACACAAATAGTCAAATTCTGAAAAGAATCAGATTTTTTTTTTAACAAAAGAATGTTGATTGTCCATAGAGGCATTGTATATATTTTAGTTACTAACAGCTTTTATATTATCACAGATAATAATTATTTTTAGTAATTTAAAATACCAACTAGAGGTGCACTGAAAGTTATAAATTTTTTAATATATACATAATATTTACTTCTGCATCTGGTGTTTGTCACAATGTTTCAACAAATACAAATTTTAAAACAAATGAAACAATAATAAAATTAACAGTAGGTAGGTATGCCATTTCATAAAAAATTTATAAAACCTATAATATCAATATTCTTTAATTAGCAGTATATAAAAATCATAAATATTATTTCAGATTTTTCCTCTGTTGTTTAAGTAACTCATCAATTTGACTTTTGTACATTTCTTTCACATCTTGTAAATCTAATTTTAATTCTTCATTTTCTTCTACCTTTTCCCCATAAAGCTGACATAAAGTATCATATTGTTGTTGAAGTTCACCAAACTGTCTTTTTAAATTATCATATTCACTTACTTTACCCTCAAGTTCTTCAATTTTCATTAATAATGTTGATATTTCAGAATTTAAAAGGGATCTTTCTTGCTCCCTTCTATTCAACTCCCACTGTAGTTGCTGAACATCACCCTCACGTTGCTTAAGATTAGTCTGAAGCATTTGTATTTCATACATATTTGTATATCTAGGGACCTGCCCTAAATCAAATGGCTCATCCTGTAATAATTCAAATAAATGATAAAATAAATTATTACTGTTTGCAATAAAACCTGTGACCAAAAAGAGCTTGCCATCGATTCAGAAACTGACATCTTTCCAAGGCTTAACGTTGGTGAATTACTGCTGGATCTGGAAGTATTTAGATCTACATTAGCGCCGTGGTTTTCATTTTCTTCATGATTCTAAAAAATATACAAAAGAATAAACAATCAATGAATTTAAGAATAAATAAATAAAAAAAATGTGTTAGATATAAGAGCTCCTATAACACTGCTCGTTCATAAGCCTTCTAATAGGGCTTAATTTAATAGGACAGATGACCACTATATAAATTGTACCTAAATATTTATAAAAAAGATATACAGACTTTATTTTTTTATACGCTTTATTTACCAGCCCACCGTAATGCGGTAGACTTCGGGATGTTACTTTGATGCTGAACAGATCTTACAGATGTTGACAGACTTTCAGTTATTATATTAAAAACGCTTACGTCACGATCATGGTTATCTTTTTCATAGTGGTTCCTCTTATTCTCAAATGCACCAGAATTCAATAAATTAGTAACAATTCTCCTGTAATGTTTTATGCGGCTGCTGTCTTTCTGGATATAATTCCAAATATCTGGTAGATGCAATTTCCGCATTACGGTGAGCTTGTAAATAAAGCGTAATCATATCAAACTTTTCTTCATTTGACAATTTGTGAACTCTTTCCATATTTTCACTTTATAAAAACACTGACACGTTAACTCTTTCTAAGCAGTTTTATTTGACACTTGTGACAGAAAATATTTCATGGCACAGCCAACTTCTAAAGTAAACTTGTAAAAAAATGATTTTTTCAATATTTCACAAATTTTAAAAATTATTTTATAGGCTTATGATACATCGTTGGAAAGAGAATTTTTGGCTTTAAAATATGATATAAAAATCCAATATGGCGACCATAAGAAATAGCAAAGTTGTGGTTCATAACAGAAAAACAAAGAGTGCCTTGTAATTTTTGTTTATGCCAAAATGTTCGTCTTTAAAAAGTGTACTAATAATGTAAAATTTTTAGAAGTGTCAGATTAACCATTAGCGAGTTATTGGCCAAAAATAAATTCTTCGGTTTTTCGTTTTTTTCAAATATCTCGAAAAACAATTGACTCACGATAACTTTCAATGCAGATTTGAAATCAGCATAAAATTCTCTAAAACTTTCCCCATTTGAGCGTTTTCCTATCTTTTATAATAACTGAGATCCCTATGTAGAGACTCAAATTTTGGACAGTCTGTATAATAACAAAGTACACATTTTACATCTTGGTGATGTAAATTGCTACTATTGAATTTGTGGAAATTTTATAAAATATCTACCTGCAATATTTCGACAGGTTGTCTTTCATTCATATTAGATGATTTAGCTAATAATACCTCTTGCTGCAATGTTGATATTTGTCCCTCCTGTTTGCTAATAAATTCTTTGTCTTTTTTTATAATATCATCCAGTGTATTAATTCTTCTAAAAAAAAAATTAATATATTATCATAGGGACAGAAAAGTATATAAAAGTACAACCAAAAAGATTTAAAAATTTCATACTTCAGATGTGGATAATTATTAGACAAAATATTAATAAACACAGATTGATAACTATGGAAGATCATAGCAAGTGATTGGTAGCAAAGTTAGAATATTAGGATATTAACCATCTCTAGATAATGCTAACATGTTAGTGAGAAACAAATCTTGTGAGGTGGTTAATGGAAATCTCAGTTGATTTTTGTACACCACACTAAAGGTTCCAACCTAAATCAAAACATGTTATTCCAACTAAAATATTTTATTTTATTTAACCTATGATTAATAATTACTTTATAATCTACTTAATTTTTCTAATAATTACTAATCTTTTAAAATGTTCACTAGGGTGAATTAATTATTTATTAGTTAAATGTATTAGATACAATATCAGATAGTTGAATGAATGTCTTAATTTATACCAAAATATTTTCTTTTTTTCATTTCCTTTTCTTTTATCTTTAAAATATTAATAATGAGAATAATGAACAAATAATTTTGTTTACGCCACTTTACGGCTGTTGCTGCCATCTGTCTTATTTTAAGAGAATATATCGCGGCCAGTGATAGAAAAAAGGTAGAATAAAAAGTCAGTCAGCATTTGGTCTTCGTGTAGTAAAGTATACTAATAAGTAAAGAACTGATAAGTGGTTGTGCCTCCCTGTCCTTATTTCACCTAAATCCTTTCCTCCTTATTTCCCTATTTGGTGAGGAGTATCAACGAGAAGGCAGCCTAAGGGCAATTTGGGTAAGTCTCCATAACATTTATCATAATCAACCATATACAGTCCACAATAAATTATAGTTCAATACTCTGACATAACAAATTTAAAGATGTATAACTAGTAGTGTACAGGCCGTACAATATTTGAAGGCGGAAAATTCTATGAAGTAGTTTGTAAATAATACCCAGAAAACCCATCTGCACTGGCTCATTACACACAGCAGTGTAACAACTACTTGTTTTGAACACAGAATAATTGTAAATTGCTATTATATATTTAGTGCTTTCTAGTGTATTGTGTTAGCTTAGTGTTTTAAAAGTTTTTGGACATTATACACTATAACTGTTTAAATGGAGGTGAAAAGCAAATGAAAAGAATTACAGTCACAGTCAAGAACAATTGTTTTAAAAGTGTACATTCATTTGAAAATAATTTTTCCCGATGAAAATAAGGGCAAAATTAAAAATAGATTGATTTAAGCCACTGGCGTGTCTTTAAGAACGATTGAGAGGATTATCCATGAAAGTATTGCTTCAACTTCAACAGAAAATTGTAGTGAGATTAAGATTGTTCCTCCCAAAAAAACTAAAGTAACAAATTTACACAAGAGGTCTACAGTAACAAATTTGCCAGAGTGGGAAAAAATTACATAAAACATATGATATATAATTTTCATAAAACAGAAAATTGTTGCGTGTCATTAACACACCTACAAGCAAAGTTAACCGCTGAATATGGCTGGACTGGCAAACGCTCTTCACTTAATACTATTATGAAAGGATTAGGTTTTACGTGGAAAAAACTAAGGATAATGGGCAGCTCTTGGTAGAAAAAAGTGTCATACGTGCACTTCAACTAAATTATCTTGATAAAATAAAATATTATAGAAGTGAAGGTACACCAATTATATTTTTAGATGAATCTTGTATTCATGCTGGCCATACCATTTCCAAGAGTTGGTCAGATGGTAGTAGTAATGGTTTGTGTACAAATATTTCTAAAGGAAATCGCCTAATCATTCTCCACGCAGGAGGACATGGGTTTCATAAATGTTTGTCTTTCAATATTCACATCTGGAACAAAATCTGACGATTATCACAATGATATGAACTCTGAGAATTACGAAAAGTGGCCAATTAGACAATAATTTTTCAATTGTATAGGAATAGTCAATTAGCTTAGTTACTAGATACCTAAGGTACTAAATACTAACAGAAGCCTGGCTAACAGGACACATCAAAATAAAAATCTTAAAAACCATTGAAGTAGTTCAGTCTATAAAAAAATACACCTAAACAACAAACAATATTAAAAAATACATATTAAAATCCGAATCATAATACATATATCACAGATATACCTGTATATTCGTTCATAGTTCATGTTGAGTTCATAGAAACATTGTCAATTAAGTAAAAAGTTATACTTATATCACAGATATACCTGTATATATTTGGTGGGCTTTATAGCGACAATATTATTTGTTACCTTCGGGGAATTATTTTCATGTGTGGACTGTATTTTCGCTGGATTAAATAAATAAAAATCTCACAACACTACATGTACGCTTTATTCTCTTGTTCACCATTTCTTACACTCGCCACACTGCTGCCAACTGAACAGCGGTAAAAGAACAGTTTACATACTACCAACTACTGAACAACAGTTTTCTCCATGCCCCCGGGGTTGAAGGACACAAGTCTTTCAATTTAACAGAAAAGTAAATACTAACAAATATTAGCTGCAAATTTCCAGATAAGCATGTATAACAAATAAAGTTAATTTATAAAGACTACATACAATACATTGAACTATAAAACAAATAGGTAAGTATCATGTAATAAATTGTAATGTTTTTCATTCAAAATATCTTAGTGATTATTAGTGTCATGTTTTAGGGAAAGGAAGAGCACACACTTTCACAATTGCACGCTTCAAAATACCTTGAGAAGTTTTAACACTAATAACACGTATTGCACCGTCACTTCCAGGGTGAACTTCTACAATTCGACCAAGTAACCATCTGGATGGTGGCAACTTGTCATTCTTGACAAGAACCATTGTTCCAATAGAGAAAACGGCTTCCGGTTGACTCCATTTATAACGATACTGCAAATTGCACAAATAGTCTCTACTCCATCTTTTCCAAAAGCTTTGGTACAGTTGTTGAAGTAGCTGATATCTTGACATCTTGTTTAATGGCAGATGCAGTGCAGTAGGGTCAGGGGGTAATGTTAAGGGTTTACCAACAAGGAAATGTGCAGGAGTTATAGGAGTAAGATCTGAAGGATCAGAAGACATAGCATGTAAGGGTCGTGAATTAAGAACGCTTTCTACCTGCACGATTATTGTCATAAACTCTTCATAAGTGAGGATGGTTTCCCCAATGACTTTTGAGAGGTGAGTTTTTATACTTTTAATGTTTGACTCCCACAAACCACCAAAGTGGGGAGAATTTACAGGAATAAATTTCCATGTAATATTATTACTTGCACAATGATTAATGATGTGTGTTTCATTTTTAATAAGAAAGGAATGTAATTCAGTGAGTACCTTTGAGGCACCTACAAAATTTGAGCCATTATCAGACCATAGCTCAGTGAGATACCCACGTCTAGCACTGAATCGTCGTAAGCATGCAATAAAATTATCAGTTGTTAAATCTGATGCAAGTTCGATATGAACTGCTTTTACAGAAAAGCAAATAAATAAACAGATATAACCTTTTGTAACTTTATAACCACGTCCTTTGCGGTCTTTTAAAAGAAATGGGCCAGCATAATCAATTCCTGTTACTGAAAATGGCGATAATACTGAAACTCTCTTCTCTGGAAGATCTCCCATTAAATTAGTACATGATTTTGGCTAAAATTTGAAACAAGTTAAGCATTCTTTAAAAACCTTCTTTGATAAATACGTACCTTTAATAGGCCAATATTTTTGACGAATAGTATTTAACAGAAGCTGTGGCCCAGCATGCATTAGTCTACGATGTTCATTTAAAAATATAAATTTCATTAGAGCATGATGTGCATCAAGCAAAATTGGGTGTTTAGAATCAAAACTTAAGTTGGAATGTTTTATTCTTCCACAAAGTCTTATTATACCATCCTTATCTAGGAAGGGTATTAAATGTTTAAGTCTATTGCTTAATTTGTTAAAATTACCATGTGCAATATGGTTAAAATCATTAGAAAATGAATGAGATTGTGACAGTTTTATGAGACACAATAGGGATTTATTTAATTCATCAACGGAAAGTGGACCTGTTAATGATTCCAGTGTAAAACAGTGGTCGAATCTGACCATAAGAAATTGATTGAGTCACAGTTTAATGTGTCTGTTACTATCTTTAATAATTTGGACAACATAAATGCTGCCATTAGCTCTAATCGCGGCATTGTGGTAGGTTTAAGAGGTGCAACCTTTGTTTTTGAGCACAAAAGCGCAATTTTCGGTTTATTTAATGAATTTACACTTCTTAAATAAATGCATGCTCCATAGGCATGAGTAGAACTGTCAGAAAATCCATGTAATTGAATTAAATTTGGGTTAGACAAAATAGCATGTCTAGGAATTACTAGATTATTTAAATTTATTAGTTCATTACGAAATTGTAACCATTTACTTTCAAGATCAGAAGGAATTTGTTCATCCCAAGTTATTTTTAAAATCCACAATTTTTGAATTATTATTTTTGCAATAATTAAACAGGGACCTAGTAATCCTAATGGATCAAATATTTTTGATATTTCAGACAATAAATGTCTCTTCGTACATATCTGTATATTATTGTAGGGTTGTATATCAAAAGAAAAATTGTCACTGGTACTACACCACTGAATACCTAGAGTTTTCATTATATTAACACCCAAGTTGAGTAACTGTATAGGATCACTATCATTTGATAAGGCGTGTAGTATATGTGTACTATTTGATCTCCATTTACGTAATAGAAAATGCGCTGAACTTAAAATATTTGAAATTTGAGAAGAAATACGAATTGCTTGTGATTCATCCTCATATCCTGTAATTAAGTCATCTACGTAAAAATAATTACTAATAATATTTGAAGCTTTAGGGTATTTTTTTTCATTCTCATGTGCTATCTGCTTTATACAGCGAATAGCCAGATACGGTGCACTCGCAGTCCCATATGTGACTGTCATTAAATTGTACGTTTTTAATTTTTCAGATTTATCAAAGCGATAAACTATTTGTTGAAATTTTCGATCATCGGGATGTATCAGGATTTGCCTGTACATTTTTTCAATGTCAGCAGTAACAGCAAACGAATATCTTCGGAAATTAATTAAAATCTTAAATAAATCATTTTGTATTGAAGGTCCTATATATTGTAAATCATTAATAGAATATCCACTTGAAGAGGGTGCAGGAACCGTTAAATACAACTCGAATTTTTTATATTACACTATCTTGTTTAAGCACTGCGTGATGCGGTAAAAAATAACATACAGTATTATCCTCGTCAAATTTTGATAACTCCATATGCCCTAGTTCTAAATACTCTTTCATAAACCCGTTATAATCCCGTTTTAATAATGCATTTTTGTCAAATTTATTCTCTAACTGCAAAAATCTTTTGACAGCTAGTGACTTTGAATCACCTAATTTATTTATATCGTCCTTTATGTTAGAAGAAATGTCATTAATACCGGTAACGGACATATTAATTGAAGTTTGCGGTAGTTGAAGTTTTCTAATTAATTTATTAGAAGCGAAATTCGATTGTGAGCCACTATCTAAAATAGCATTACAAATATGTTCATTTCCATGAATATCTAAAAGTGTTACCTTCACTGTTGATAATAATATATATGAATTATTAACGCTTGTTAAAACAACATCCTGTGTAACCTGTTCTACTTTAGGCGGGTGTAACAGTCGATTATGTTTTTCTTTACAAATTGTACATGGACTAAATTTGCAATCTTTTACTTCGTGACCAGTACATAAACAGTTTTGACATAATGTTTTTTCAGAAATGTTTTCTAGCTTTTTATTTAATGATAATTTAGCAAATTCTGTACATTTATAAATTTTATGATTTGGTTTTTTACAGTAGTTACAATTGCCACTAAATTTATGAACATCTTTGGTAAAATAACTTTTTTGTGAAGCTTCTTTACAATTTGGCTTTGTAATTTTGGAATTTATTTCTAGAGTTTCAAGTAGATCAGTTTGAGTTTTAAGAAAATCTTTTAAATTATTTAGACTGGGTAAAGTGTCCAATTTTCCCTTAGCTTTTTCCCATTCGCTGGAAGTATTTCTGTCCAGTGTTTCATAGAAATCAGAAAAATTAAAAGCGAATCCCAATGTTCGGTAGGTTGACCGAGTGATTCTAAAGCACGCAAATGTTTTGATAAATTGTCAATTAAATTACGCAATGAATGTGAACTTTCTTTCATGAGAGCAGGCAAATTGAAAAGCGCCTTAATGTGGTTATGTATTAAAATTCTAGGATTATTATACCTATTACAAATAAGTTCCCAAGCAACTGTATAATTTTGGGCAGTAAATTCTAAAGCACGTATAATTTGCGAGGGTGGCCCCTCCAGAAAAGTTTTTAAATAATGAAATTTTTGAATTGCTTTTATAGACTCATTTTTATCAATTAAACTTTCAAATGTATCCTTAAAATACAAAAAATCATCATAGGAACCCCTAAACTTTGGTAGATGAATTTCAGGTAATTTAATACTGGCACCTGACTCATTTCTACAGGACTTGTCTACGCGACTTTGTGAACTAGCATCAGGTTCAACTGATTTCTTTTTTATGTTTAATTTAAACAAAATTTTATTTGCTATAGCTAGATATTGACTATATTTATTGGTGAATTCATCCCTCTCATCATATTGAATTTGTAACTGTTCTTCAGCACAATTCAGTTCAATATCATATTCAATACCTTCAAATTCATCCAAAATGGACGGCATTCTATCAATTCTTAATTGAAGATCAAAGAGCTTGTCTTCATTAATTAACACATTTTTATTAAATTCATTTGCAAGCGGCTCTACAAATTTAATAAAGTTTGTCAATTTATGTTTAGTACTACCTCTTTTTTTTATTAAACTTGCGAGTTCTTCAGACATGGTAATAAACTATTAGTAAACTATCCAAAAATACAAATATAATATTTTAAGCGAATAGAATTTATTTTAATTCTAATTTATACCTATACTTTTTTTTTTGTTCGTTTGTTTGTTTGCAGGTCTTACAAGGTCAACGCTCGAAAATCACAACACCTGCAAGCCAGTAAATCGGTATTTAGGAGAAATTGAGAAAGGACTTACTGCGTAGTGCGTTCTTTGTCTAACAGCAGCCACAACGTAGGTCTTTCAGCAACGGTTGGACAGCAACAGCAACAAAATTCTACTTGCCCTGGTGTATGCAAATTCAACAAAGCGTGATTTCAATCACAAAGCAAAAAACGTGTGAGGGATATGATGAACTTCTTCACATTCGCTGGCCGTCATCAACTTGGCCGATTCCATACAATTTAACAAGCTTACCTCTGCATAGGTACAGCGCGGAGATACCAAAACCTGTCTGCATGCGTGTCGTAGGAACAAAAATGGTGGGCTTTATAGCGACAATATTATTTGTTACCTTCGGGGAATTATATTCATGTGTGGACTGTATTTTCGCTGGATTAAATAAATAAAAATCTCGCAACACTACATGTACGCTTTATTCTCTTGTTCACCATTTCTCACACTCGCCACTGCTGCCAACTTAACAGCGGTAAAAGAACAGTTTACATACTACCAACTACTGAACAACAGTTTTCTCCAATATTCGTTGAGCTCATAAAAACATCTATCAACCAAGTACATTTTCAATTTCTTTTTAAAAGCATTCACAGTTATCTCCTTCTTTATATGAACCGGTAATATATTGTACACCTTAAGACCCAAAATATTGGGTGAATTAGAAACAACATTTATTTTACTAAATGGTGCATGGAAATTTTCATTTTGTCTTGTACTGACAGTATTTATATCTTTATTTAAACGGAATTTATTTTTATTATTATACACATATAAGCAAAGTTCATAAATTAGCAATTATGGCAAATTTAAAATTTTATATGCTTTAAATGTATTATTGCAACTTTCAGTATTAGATAATCCTGCCATTGTCCGGACTACTTTTTTTTCAGCTATAAAAACTTTATGTGCCTTTGTTGATGTTCCCCAAAAACATATTCCATATTTAATACGGGATTCAACTTCTGCATAATATAGATTAAGTAGCTGTTCGCGCTTTAATACAGTCCTGATATTTTTAAATTGATATATGATGGAGTTCATTTTACAAATTAGATTTTCACAATGAGTTCTCCATGTTAAGCATTGATCTATGTACAGGGTGATCCAAACTGTGATTATGAAACTTGTTATTTTATTTTATTGTTTATTAATATATTTGTTTTCCATAGACTACTTGTTTAAATCATGACTATTGCGATTTCTTGAAATCACATTTTTTTTAACATTTTTCCTTATAACTTTTTAACGAAAGAAGATAAAGAAAAATTTTTCCTACAACATTTACTCAGAAAGATGAGCTCTTTTGATATATGTAAAAATATAGGTATGTGTCTGGAAAAAAAAAATTGATGAAGTCATTTAATGACGTTTCCAAAATTTGAATAACGTGCCGTTTGTGCCTAAAATGGACTTTGGTTACTCCCATTTAAGACCCTTTTTTCAGATTTTTGTTATCTTCTCCCGTTTTCCTACAATAGAGCCGAGACATCGAGTTTGGATCACCCTGTACAAGGTGACCCGTTTAATATGGGCCTATACCTTATCTCAGAAACTATAAGTCCCATGAAAAAAAAATTATATGAAATTGTTTTTTTCAAAGTTATCTTCAATTTTTTAATATTTTCAAATTTATAACCTGTTTATATACAGGGCGATGTACTAAAATTCCTTTTTTTTAAATAGCACACCATATATATTATTACATTTTCAGAAGGCCCTTCTAAAGACAAGTTCAATGATATACAACATGATGGGTCTGACGCCCACCGTTTCGGAGTTATTGAGAATTATCTTCAGGAAATAGCCCATATTAAAATCGTGCTAGAAAAGTTAATAATTAAGTTTTTGAGCATTAACTTGCGCCAAAAGATTTCTAATTTTATTGACTTTACTATGTAATTACTCAATATTCAGTTTATAAAAAAAATTTACCGTGTTGCCTCATTTCGAAAACCATAAATTCTCACAATTTTTTCAAATGGAACACCCTGTATATTGTTACATTTCTAGAAAGCCCTTCTATCGACAAATTCAGAGATATAAGATATGATGGGTTTGTATCCCATCGTTTTTGAATGATTAATCTCAGAATATGGGATTTTAATATTGGCTATTTCCCGAAGATAATACTCAATAACTCCGAAACGGTGAGCATCAGACCTATCATATTATATATCATTGAACTTGTTTTTAGAAGGGCTTTTTGAAAATATAATAATATATAGGGTGCACTACTTAAAAAAAAGTATTATCTTCAAGAAATAGCCAGTATTAAGTGTATATCGACCTCCGTCAGGAAATATTGAAAATTTTCTTATGAACCTGGATGCAATTCTGGAATACGTTAGTAAGCAGCACGACAATATTTTTCTTTGCGGGGACCTAAATATTAACTTTTTAGAAAATACAGCGCAAAAAAATTTGTTTGATGATTTTTTATCTTGCTATAACTTGCATACTACATCAATAACCCCTACTAGAGTGTTTACAAATCGACTTGGGCAAACTAGTTCATCTAAGGTTGATTATATTTTGACTAATATGAATCTAGGGGTCAAGGAGGCCAGTTACAAGCCACTGACTCCAGGAGAATAGCTGAGTGGGTTGTGGCAACCCCACTAGGAAGCTTTTCTCAAGACCGTCCGTGCGTGGTGAAGAGCCACATCCTGCTCGAGGTGGCCCTGCTGACGACTAAACACGGCGGATCTAGACGAGGAAGGTCGATAAACTCCCCCAAGCTAGGATGTTGTGCGACCCGTGTCTTTAGCTGAATGGCACCGGGGTGATAGGTGTCTCTAACGGGGCCTCTGGAAAACCGGGCAACCTTCTGGAGTACATTTGCCTTACCACGGTATGCCGGGCTCTGCTGTGGTGGACTACTTTTCCCTTGCTACTCGTGGGACTTTTATGGAGAACATAGTAGCCAACAAAAAACAACCTAACGAGGGAGGTCAAACCCTCGACCCTCCCCAGGCAACTGGGGAACCCATGGAGATCGGGATTAATCCGACTCCCATTGAAAGCCCGATCCCACCGGATCAGGAAAGGAGGCTGTTACAGTCTCCGACACCTGAAACTGGAGGAGAAGGCAATTTAGGGGATGAGACATCTACATCTGTAGACAAACTCTCCCTTAAAAGAAGACGGCTAGGAGGAGCTGCAAGGAAGCGCCTAAGTCGTTTGCTTAAGAGCGGAGTGCCTTACCAAACCGCCTTAAGTAATGTGCTGAACCAGCCGAAACTTGATCCTCAGCAGGAGGTAGGTAACCAGTCCTCCTCTCTGCCAGTGGGAAAGAGTAAACGCATGCGTTCGGATGGTAGTTCACCGGATCTGGGTGCCAAGAGAGCCCGGGAAGGTGAATATACCAAACCATCATTCAAGGCTGTAACAGAGGGAATTAGGGTGGGAATTATCCACCCTGCGTACCCCGAAACGACCTTGACCAACAACCAATTAGGAACTCTGCAGAGGGCGATAATGTCAGCTGTAGATGAACTACCAGATGATGGACCTCAGGTGAGATTCCAGGGCTGTACACATCGACCCGGATGGCTTCTCACCACCTGTGTGGACCAGACGAGCGTCTCGTGGTTGGAGAGCACAATAAAGCATCTTCAGCCGTGGGAAGGAGCTCGTCTTCAAACCGTACAGGGTGAGGATTTACCTAAACCACATATATATGTGGCCTATATACCGGATGAAGCCGACAAACGGCTCACATCGGATATAGTTCTCAGCAGGCTGAGAAAAATGAACCATGGCTTGAATACCCGGGAGTGGAAAATACTACACCGGGAAGAGTCTGGCCCAGGGCAGGTCTGGACATTCTCGACTGACGAGGGGTCTAAGGCAGCTCTGGAAGGGCTGAACAATCAGCCCTACTTTGGTTTTGGGCAGGTGCAATTCCGCCCAAAAACCTACAAAATCAAAGGGGTAAAGGGGAAAGAACCCGCCCCAACAACTAAAAGATCGGAGGATGAACCACCAACCTCGAGGGGCAAATCTAAAATGCACTCCACTGGTGGTAAATTTCCCCGACTCAAACCACTTGGGAAAGGAAAATCCATCCCAAACAAACCTCCTCTTCGGAAGAGTGGATCAAAACCGCCATCCGGAAAGAAGGGTAAACCGCCCTCCCCCAAACCCAAACCAAACACCTAAACCCCGTTTCCTATCCTAGTTTCCCCTCTTTATAACCTTCTTTCCATCCAATAACCTATCCCCTCCCCCTGATGTCTACTACTACTACAAACATCAGGTGCCTACAGGCGAACATTCAACATGCCAAGGCTGCGACGTATGTCCTTGGAAAAAGATTCCAGGACGAGCAAATTGACATTGCTCTCATTCAAGAACCCTGGACCAGTAATACAGGCCGAGTAACCGGACTAGGTAACACTTCTGGAAAGGTAATAGTGATGGGATCTGAAGCCAGACCCAGAGCTTGTATCTGGATCAGAAACAATATTAACTATTTTGTACTTACAGGTTACTGCACCCCGGATGTCGTAGCCATCCAAATATCTATCCGAATGGGGGAGAGCAGGGGGAATATAATCCTCTGCTCGGCCTACTATCCGGGCGATAGGGATGCTGGTCAACCTCCTCCATCTGCAGTGCGGGATTTAGTCGCCTTCAGTAGGAGAAACAATGTCCACCTGGTCATCGGATGTGATGCGAATTCCCACCACACGGCTTGGGGCAGCACAGGCATTAACCAAAGAGGTGAGTCACTATTTGATTATATACTAGGTGAAGGGCTAATGGTAAACAACATTGGTTCAGAACCAACCTTTATCACTAGAAATAGGAGAGAGGTACTAGATCTCACCATCAGCTCAAATCTTTTGAGCAATAAGATAACTGACTGGAAGGTATCTTCTGAACCATCATGTTCAGACCATAAACACATTCTATTTAATATAGAAACGGGGCCTAGGCCCATGGTGAAATATAGGGACCCGAGAAGCACAGACTGGGGCGAGTACAAACGATCGGTCCAGTCACGACTTCAAGGTACCCTGACCACTATAAATAATCGTGACGAGATAGAGATTGCGACGGAACAAATTCGGAACGCTCTTATAGCAGCTTATCACGAAAACTGTCCACTTAAGACCAAAAAAGATAATAGAGGCACATCTTGGTGGAACAAAAAACTGGAAAAAATGAGGAAAGAAGTTCGACGCCTCTTTAATCGAGCTAAAGTTTCGGGCGCCTGGGCTCCATATAGATCTGCATTAACAGACTATAATAAAGAAATAAGAAGGGCAAAAAGGGAATCTTGGAGGAAGTTCTGCGAGAGTATATCTGATTTACCTAGCAGTACGAGAATCCACAAGATCCTTTCTAGAGATCCGGCAAGGGAATTTGGGTCGATAAAACGACCTGATGGAACCTTCACGAACTCTGGAAGGGAAACCTTGGAGCTTTTGTTACAAAACCACTTCCCAGGTAGTTCGATTTTGGATAACCAGCAACTACCACTACCAGAAGGCCGATTTAAACGACCTAACCAAAATGACTGGATGGTGGCCAGGAAGGTTATCACAAGACCAGCTATTGAGTGGGCTATCAAATCTTTTCAGCCATTCAAATCACCCGGTGAGGATGGTGTGTTTCCGGCTCTGCTCCAAAACAGACTGGAAATCATCATACCGTTTCTTATTAGACTATTCAGAGCTAGTCTGGCATGGAGCTATATACCATCCAGTTGGTCCGCAGTGAGGGTGGTATACATACCTAAAATAGGTCGAATAGACCTATGCCCCAAATCGCTCAGACCCATTAGCCTGACATCATTTCTGTTGAAAAGTCTGGAAAAGGTACTGGACGGACACATTAGGACGAGTGTGTTAAGCATTCATCCTCTTAATACCCACCAGTATGCCTATCAAACCGGCAAGTCAACAGAACTAGCCCTCAACAACTTAGTCGCTAAAATCACCCAATCTCTGCAGAGTAGGCAAATTGCAGTGGCGGCCTTTCTTGACATTGAGGGAGCGTTTAACAATGCACTGCCTGACTCCCTATATACAGCTGTCACTGCTAGGGGAGTCGACCCAACCATAAGTGGCTGGATTCGGGCTATGTTAGAAAATAGAACTATAACGACGTCCCTTCAGGAAGAAACGGTCAGATTTAGGGCCGCAAGAGGGTGTCCACAAGGGGGGGTTCTTTCCCCCCTACTTTGGTCACTGCTTGTGGATGACCTGCTGGCCATACTTTCTGTGTGGGAGGTTGAGGTTCAAGCATATGCGGACGATCTAGTCATTTTAATCAGAGGAAACTCTGAAGAGGGAATTTCCCTCACCCTCCAAGAGGTACTAGAGACAGTACTGAGTTGGTGTAAGAGGGAGCAGATGTCTGTAAACCCTCACAAAACGGTAATTGTACCGTTTACCAAGAAAAGGAAGCTGGACAACTTAAGACCTCCCTCCTTACTTGGTGAAATAATTCCATTTGCGGAGGAAGCGAAGTATCTGGGTGTAGTACTCGATAAGTCGCTTAATTGGAACTCCCATCTGGAAAAAATGATCCACAAGGCACGACTGTCCTTATGGACTTGTCGAAGAATTTGAGGGAAATCTTGGGGCACTGGACCCAAACAAATATATTGGCTGTATGTGACGGTCATACGACCCATGATCGCATACGGCTCCATAGTTTGGTGGTCCAAAGGACTACAACAAAGGACCAAACTCAAACTCTCTGGTTTACAGAGACAAGCCTGCCTGGCCATAACTGGAGCAATTAGCTCCACACCGTCAGCAGCTCTGGAAATCCTACTGGACCTACCTCCTCTTCATATATATTTGGAGAGAGAGGCCAGATGGGCAACATACAGACTAAAGCAGGCAGCTTTTAACATGCCGCAGTCTGACACCATGGAGCGCAATAGGCTGCTGGATGACATGGAAAGTCACAGTATCCTGGAGATGATTTCAGATGTCATGCCTGCAAAGACCAACCTTGAACTGCCCTTTCACATTCTCTTCCCAGGAAGAGATGAGTGGGATCGGAATAAGGCTGACCTATTAAGGGCAGATAGTTGTTGGTTTACAGACGGATCCAAAACACCCATGGGAGTTGGAGCCGGAGTATATAGTTGCAACCCAACGGTGAAAATATCTTCATCCCTTGGCAGTTATGCAACTATATTTCAGGCAGAAATTTATGCCATCGAATTGTGTGTACAGAGGCTGGAACAAAGGCAACTTACACGCAAATCGATAAAAATCTTCTCAGACAGCCAAGCAGCTCTTAAAGCTCTTGGTTCCTACCGTTGCAACTCAAAAACGGTATGGAGCTGCCAGCAGGCACTTGCTCAATTGAGCAGAAAAAATAGAATAACTCTGGTCTGGGTCCCAGGCCATTCTGGCCATGAGGGGAATGAGGCAGCCGACTCTCTAGCTAGGGAGGGTGCTGCTTCTGAATTTGTCGGACCAGAACCGGTGCTTGGCATATCCTCGAGTACTGCCAAAGCAACGCTCTTGACCCGGGCTGAGGAGCAAATCCTCCAGTACTGGCAGGAACTACCACGATTAGTTCATTCGAAGGCGTTTATAATAAACCCTTCAAAAACAAGAACTAAAAAACTTCTAGAGTTAAGCAGGTTTCACCTACGAACTCTAATTGGCCTATATACGGGCCACTGCCGTTTAAAATATCATATGTGCAAATTCGGCCTAGCAGAAGATGCTGAGTGCCGCCTATGCCTAGAAGATGATGAAACGGCAGAACACATATTGTGCACCTGCCCCGCTGGAGAAAGGATCAGATACTCATTATTTGGCAAAGGACAACTTCTGCCAGAGGATCTGAACAAATTCTCACCCAATAAGGTGATCAGCTACATTAAGAAGCTGGACCTGTTGGGTGAAATATAAGTAGGTGTGAGCCACAATAGACCACATGGTCGCGGTGGAGGGTCTGGTTTTCGGCCCACTCACTTTTGAACCTAACCTAACCTAATATGAATCTATCCCAATGTAATGTTAATGTTTATGAACCGGGCTTTAGTGATCATAGAGTCTTAAGTTTGAGGTACAATTTTGGTGTTTACTCAAACAGTAATATAGTTATAAAACCGAATATTTTTTATAGATACTTCTAGCCATAATCTTGACCAATTTTATAATACATTACAAAACACGAATTTTGATGACGTATATTTCGAAAGCGATGTCGATACGGCCTTTGACACATTCTTTAACATATTTAACTTTGTTTTTGATAGACATTGTCCCCAAAGACGCCGTAACTTAAAAAATTCTATGTCAAATTTCAATTGGATAACCTCCCAAATTAAAGATGCTAGCAAAAACCTTAAAAATCTATATTGGGTGACAAAAACACTAAATGATCAGAATTCTCTGGCTAGTTATAGGGGTGCAAAAACAAACTATAACACATTGTTAAAAAAAACCAAATCTGAATACTATAAAAAATTAATGGACAGTTCAAGTAACAAATCTAAAACCTTGTGGAACTTAGTTAATAATGAAATCGGTAAGTCTAAAGCTCACAACAATAATTTTACAATCAGTATTAATGGTAACTTGGTATATAAACCACACGATGTTGCTGTCACCTTTGGCAATTATTTTGCTGATGTAACTGAAAATAGTTTAGCTCAGTATTATGGTAATAATAGGTCAACTGTATGTACTACTTCCAATATGGTCTGCAATACTTTTTATTTTAGACCAGTATCTACCGAAGAGATATATGATGTTATAAAAAAATTAAAAAACATAAATTCTTGTGGAGTGGATAATATTTCTGCAAAAATTCTCAAATTTGCCAATCCTGTAATAGCTAAGCACATTGCACATTTAATTAATTTATCGGTTACTAGTGCAAGATTTCCTTCGCTTTTAAAAATTGCAACTGTAATACCTATCTACAAAAAGGGTGACATTGAAAATATAGCAAACTACCGACCTGTGTCTGTACTGAATGTACTATCCAAAGTATTCGAAAGAATAATATATGATAGAATTTATGATTTTTTGACCAAATTTAGTATCCTTAATGATTCACAGCACGGCTTTAGAGCAAAGAAATCGACGCAATCTGCTGCTTGTACTCTGACTGAAAACATATATACTGAACTAGATAAAGGTAATCAGGTAGCGGGCCTCTTTTTTGACTTGTCTCGTGCATTTGATAGCTTAAATTTCAAATTTATTGAAGATAAGCTCTTTAATTTGGGATTCCGTGGAATATTTCTTGACTGGATAGTTAATTATCTTTCTTATAGAAAAATGTTTGTTAAAGTATGCGGGCACAACTCTAATCTTCATGAAGTGAACACCGGAGTTCCTCAGGGATCTGTGCTGGGACCGCTAATTTTTATATTATTTATAAATGATTTACCTGCAAATATTAATAATGCAAATGTAATCACACTCTTTGCTGATGACACATCCTTAGCGGTCTCAGCTAGAACGCATGATGAGCTCCGGTTGCTAACTAAAGTGCTGGTTGAGTCTTTCATAGATTGGTGTGAGAAAAATGGCCTAATTGTAAATATTGAAAAAACTGAGTGCATTTATTTTCGAAATATAAATGCAGCTCGCGATCTTTCGTTAAATTTCACTGTAAACAATACAAATATAACTTCTAAAGAATGCACAAAATTTTTGGGAGTGTATATTGATCGCAACCTAAGGTGGTGTGAACATATTAATATATTAGTCAAAAAACTCAACCAGGTTTATTATGCTATATCTAAAATAAGGCAAGTAATGCCTTTAAATTCATTGCTTAATGTTTACTACAGCCTTGTCTATTCTCAATTGATATACAATGTTGTACTTTGGGGTAATGCTTCCGATAGTGAAAGAGTCTTTATATCTCAGAAGAAAATTATAAGGACCATATTTAACATCAGCTCTAGGGAGTCATGTAAGCCTATATTTGCTGATAATAAAATTATGACTTTTCCATGTATTTTCATTTTTCGTAGTCTGCTGTATATCAGAGAAAATATTCATAAATATGCTGTAAGTTCATTACACCACAATTATGAAACAAGGTATTCTAATTTATTTGTATTGCATAAACATAGAACCTCTAAATTTGAATATTGTCCTTCATACCTAGGATTGAAATTGTTTAATCATCTTCCTCTGCCTTTAAGGGAGCTAAATATTGGTATGTTCAAAAAAACACTTAAAAATATATTATTGTCTAAATGTTATTATTGCCTCAGCGAGTATTATGAGGATAGAGATTTTTGACTGTTTGGATATTTTGTTAAATGTATAACTAATATTTTACATGAATGTTTTACTTAATATGTCTCCTATATGTACGTTGTTTATTGTTTGTATATTATATGGACTTGTATAGTTTTACCTTAATGTATGTTTTATACTTCTGTATAGTTTTGTCTTAATGTATGTTTATACTTCTATTTTTGACTTGTCCTATACATTGTACAATGTCTAAAAGGATAAATAAATACTATTACTATTACTATTAAAATCCCATATTCTGAGGATAATCATTCAGAAACGATGGGATACAAACCCATCATAACATATATCTCTGAATTTGTCGATAGAAGGGCTTTCTAGAAATGTAACAATATACAGGGTGTTCCATTTGAAAAAATCGTGAGAATTTATGGTTTTCGAAATGTGGCAACACGGTAATTTTTTTTTTATAAACTGAATATTGAGTAATTAGATAATAAAGTCAATAAAATTAGAAATCTTTTGGCGCAAGTTAATGCTCAAAAACTTAATTATTAACTTTTCTAGCACGATTTTAATATGGGCTATTTCCTGAAGATAATTCTCAATAACTCCGAAACGGTGGGCGTCAGACCCATCATGTCATGTATCATTGAACTTGTTTTTAGAAGGACTTTCTGAAAATGTAATAATATATAGGGTGTGTTGTTTAAAAAAAAGGAACTTTAGTTAATCGCCCTGTATATAAACAGGTTATAAATTTGAAAATATTAAAAAATTGAAGATAACATTGAAAAAAACAATTTCATATAATTTTTTTTTCATGGGACTTGTAGTTTCTGAGATAAGGTATAGGCCCATGTTAAACGGGCCACCTTGTACGTACCTAAAAACTTAACACATTGTATATCATTAGATATCTTTTTACCTTACCTATATTACCTTTTTACCTATATTATTACATGATTTTTGTCGGTTGTGGAATCTAATTGAAAACGTTTTGCTAATATTAAAGAGAAGACTGTTTTGTTGAAACCACCTGTTTAGTTCACTCATACTCTCACTATGCTTATGTTTTAATAAATCATCATTTTTTCCTGAAACAATTATAGATATGTCATCAGCATACATTGTCAATTGAGTTGATAATGAAGTATCAATGTCATTAATATAGAGCAAAAAGAGTACCGGACCCAAAATAGAACCCTGTGGCACACCTATATTTACTTTTACTATTTCAGAGTTAATGGTCTCCATATTAGAGTTGGGATTTGAGGCCAGAAGCCCGGCCTGGCCGGGCCGGGAAAATCTGCATATTTTACTGGCCGGGCTGGACCTGGCCGGATGCTTTGTTATACCTGGCCGGGCCGGGCTGAAATTGAATTGGCCAGGCCCGACTGGCCGAGTCGGGCCGGGCCGGTTCAGGCCTGGTCTGGCCGAATCGGGCCTGGGCTGGCCTGGCCGTTTCGGGCCGGATCGGACCGACTTCGACTTAACTTAGGCTAACCGGTTTGCTGTATAACAATTTTAAAATACGATATCTTGTTCTTCCTATGAGGAATTTGATTTCATAATAACTTGAGGTGTTTCACCTATTTATCTGACCACTTACGGCCAATCTCACTCATACTACTTAAAATTTAAGGTGTCTCAAAATGGAAAAATTATACTAAGCAATAAGTATTACTCTGATATTTAAGCACATCTAAAAATTCTTACACAGACTTAGATGCAGAATTCGATGCAGAATTTAAAAATAAAATATTTGAAAAAATAAAGTTGATGGTCGTAACTTCTTTTTGGACTACCCTGTATACATGAATTGAGCATAAAAAAATAGCATTAAAAAATAAAAATCCACAAGTCCAAGTGTTTTTCCAAAAAACATACCGCTGAATTTTAAATGAATTTAGACATCACTTCTGGGACTCACTGTACATACATATAATATCTTATACTACTATATATATATTACAAGTGTTAAATGTAAAACATTATGTTTGTGTTTAAGTTGTTCAACAAATTTGTTTTCAGAGTTTGTATTTTATTTGATAATGAAATAAAAAATGATTCTATCAAGGTTGTTTTGTTCTATTTTGTGAGACATTTGAACGTTTCATTGAGACATAAAAGAGTTAATAAATTTATGAATTGTCATACCTATTGTCAATGTCAAGTAGGCAGGTTTTCTGGTATCGCCGAATGTGGCTTAGGCAGACTGGGTTGAATTTGACCGGACCGATTCTGGCTAAACTTGCCTTGATAGAGCCGGGCCGGATCAGATTCGATTTGAGCTTCGATTCGACTGGCTTGGTCGGGTCTGGCCTGGTCTGACGTACCCGAGTCGCGCCTGGCCTGGTCTGGCCGGGCCGGGTCTGGCCTGTCCTGACCTGGTCTGGCCGGGCCGGGCCGAATTCAAACTGGCTTGGTCGGGCCTGGCTCAAATCTGGCCTGGCCGGGCCATAATTGTCAAGAGGTCTGGCTTTAATTGGCCCAAACGTTAGGTGGGTTTATCTGGCCTGGCCTATACTCTGTCGGGCCGGGCCTGGCCTGGCCTGAATTTTTTTAAAAAGTCGCAACTCTACTCCATATGTTTAGAGTTGTTATGATTAACCGAAACATATTGCATCCGTTCATATAGAAAATTTTCTATCCACATCAAGGCGTTGCCTCTTATACCATATAATGATAATTTACTTAGTTACGTTTTTTATTAACACAATCAAATGCCTTACTAAGGTCACAAAAAGTACCTATAGGACATTCTCCTCTCTCCATATACTTAACAACAGTATCATAGAATGAATGAACAGCTGTCATTGTTGATTTCCCATACATAAAGCCGTGTTGACTCTCTGAAAATGTTTTTGTTTATTTAAGAACATTAATAATCTTTCCAGGAAACAATATTCGAATATCTTTAAGAAACCTGTTGGTATTGTTACCGGCCTATAGTTTTCCAAATTTTGCGTGTCACCTTTTTTATGTATTGGAATAATTTTCCCCATTTTAAGAATTTCTGGATATGATCCTGTAGAAAATGTTAAATTTACTAAGTATACTAAAGGTTTAGTCAATACATCCAATACCCTCTTTATTAAAAAATTAGGTATATCATCGTGACCAGAGGAATATTTATTTTTCAATTTTTTATTTATTAAACAATAAAATTCACTTTCTAGATAGGGGTTTAAAAACATTGTTTCCCGGCACGATACAATATTAAAAATTTCCTTGCTTACGTCATTCCTAAATGATTGATGAATTTGATCGATAACATTTATAGGAGCATTTTTAAAATACGTATTAAATATCTCTACGATTTCTTTCTGATTTTCAGTTACTGTACCGTTATAATTTATGGAAATATTTCTGGGATACGTTCCTTTATTAGATAACTCTAATACAATTTTCCATGCTGTTCTCGCTGGATTATCTGACTTATTTAGTTTAGTCTGATAGTAATCTTTTTTTATGGATTGTACCAATAAAGTATGCTTTTTCTTTTGTTTTTTATAGACTGATATCAATTCTGGATACATTTTCGTTAGCACATACAAATCTTTTAAATTTTGGCTAGATATTTTAACCTCATCTTTAACCCATTTCTTGTTTATGTTATTACTACTAATGTACTTGCGTTTTGGAAAATAATTATTAAAGTGGAATAAAAAAACCTCAATAAAATACTCATAAGCTTCATTAATATTATCAATGTAATATAATTCATACCAGTCTTGCTGTGTTAATGCATTTCTGAAATCATTCATTGCGTTATCATTAAATGATCTTTTTTGATACCATTTGTTCATTGTTAACTTATTTTCATATTCCAAATCTAAAAGAACTGTCCTATGATCAGACATATTGTTATCTATTACACACGATTTACATGTTTCACTGAAGTTAGAGAAAATTTGATCAATTGTGGTGAGTGTATTCGGAGTTACCCTAGTAGGCCAGTGTACAGCATATTCCAGATCAAACATAGATAAAACATTACTAAGCTTTAAAAAAATCCGCTGTAGGTTTATAGCTATCACAATTAAAATCCCCACATAACAATATATTGACATCCGGTTTGATAACATAAAAGAATTATTAATTTTTTACCACTATCCATCTGCCATGATACACCGCAAACTTCCAAATGTTTTTCTATGCAATATTTATATAAATTAATTACTTTTATAGACCTACCGTATTTTGCATAAATTGCAATTCCACCCCCTTTATACTCAGATCTACAATAGCTACTTACTAATTTGTACCCTGGCAGATAGAAATGGTTTACAGACTCCTCCCTAGCCCATGTTTCTGTCAAACATATAAAAATTGGGTTTATATCTAAAACATTTATATGCAATTCGTTAATCTTGTCACTATTCAAACATTGTATGTTCAACAAGAGCATGAACGAATTGAACATTATTCTGCTGGCACTGTCGGCTTTCTCCTCAACTCTAAAAAACGACTAATGCAAGCACCATACGGCCATATTTTCGGATCCATTGCCTTTTTAAAGTTGTCCTCTAAGATCGTTACTTTAAAAGATGAATATAGCTCTGGATATTTGGATGTTATTTTTTTCACACATTACTTCCCGGAAATTACCCTTTAATAGATCAACCAACTCCTCAGCTTTTGTGTCCCTGTCTACTCTATAAACATGTAAATTTGCTAATTTTGGCACCCCTTTAATTGATGTTGCATTGTCCAGCAAAAGTTCTACGTGCTGCTCTGTGGGCAGGTGTAAGTTTCGAAACCTTGGCGGATTTTCTTCATCGAAGACCATGAGCATGAAGTCTATTTCGTACAGTTTGACCAGAAACTGTGGTACCCGTAGCATGTACTAAATCATTAACAATTACGTGGGCAGTAGTGCTCCTATCACGAAGACCCCAATATCTCATAAGACGATCTTCACGAGGTGTAGTAATGCGTTGTCGATGTGGATACGCCCTTCTTCCCAAGAGTCCATTTTCCTGATATCTAATCCAAGCTCGTGAAATTGCGGACTGACTAACATTTAGTAATCTAGAGACATCACGTTGTGAGCGACCTTCTTCTAGTAAAGTTACAACTCTAGAAACTTGAACTTCACTTAAGAAACGCCTAGGCGGTATATTCATTATGACGAATTATTATAACTGACACTGACAGATAACGACTTTTACCAAAATCAGTGACAACGTAGATTATAAACAATTTGTAAAGGTATATCTACTAACAGTAACTTCGCGCAATCCCTTGTACCTTTTTTAATAAGTGTACTACATTGATGAATCAAAAACCAAATTATTCACAAAAAACCAGTCTACAAGAGTCATATGATTTAAATATTATATTTTAATGTAAAACATGTACAGGATGTTCTAAACTTATCCTTATTAACACGTCATTCTTAAACCCCCTGTATACTCATAGTTCTATAATAAATATGGACCATATTCTACTGTCTCCAGAGCAGTTGAAGCAACTCACCCTCCCCTGCAAGGACGACCTGATTCGGTTGAGTAGAAACGAAAATATCTTACATTAAATTTAACACATTTTTTATGTGACCCCTTATTCGTTTTGAGCAGTTTATATATATATTTTCAAAATGCCCGCCAGGAAGTCTGAAAATGAAGCTAAGTATCTGAAACTAAGCCTAAGTATGAGGAACTTCCGGCAGACATGTTATGTTTCTTCTCCTCTTACCAGTGAGATGCACTTTTGCATGTGCTTGTAAGAATTGTATGGTTGCTGTGGGTGTCTCACAGTTTGAGTTTGAATAATACAAAACTTTATCAGTAATCATCCTGGTTCACACAAAACCACACAAAACACCATAACAAAAATCATCACTCATAATTTATTTTAGTAGTCAGTAGTGCTTTCGAAGCACAACACTGAGATTTGTAACAATTTTTACGATTTCCTAGAAATCTATTGTACCCTGTTCTAGGAATTCTCCGCTTTTAAATTTTGTACGGCCTGTACTTTCCTACAGGAAATTTAGCATTTTCTCTTAAGTCTCTAAGCCAAAATAGTTGGATTATAGAAATTATTATTTGCAAATTCTCATTTTTGTAGTATCCAGCCGCTAATATTTAATGTTTGTGGAGATCTTGGAGTTACAAGATGAAACTTACATAAAATGAAACTAATGTTGTAGCAATTTATAATCCCAAAGTAATAAAAAATCTGACAAGGTAAAAGGGCTCTCTCATTAAAAAGTGAGATAATATTGTCAACATATAGATGAACAAATAACCAATACTTCCATGTAAAGTGTGAAACAAATTTTGTATGAAATATATATTTTCTCCTAATTTTCAAAAATAGGAAATTGTATTGTTGTCTCTTATGGCAGAACTAATATAAATATTTAATGATCTCTAACTGATGTTCATTTAAAAAATTATAAGTTTTTGAATAATCGTGTGTTATTTGTAAATAAAGATATAGAGCTAGAATTGACATTTTATTTACTTAAATTTTTAGATGAATTACAATTTTATATTTAATTGAATTATTAAAAAGTCGTATTGGACTGATTTGGTGGCAGATATTTTCTATAACAGCAATAAATCCTTCAATTTAAATTTTGTTAAACTAGGGCTGTCTAACACGGGGCCCGCGGGCAGCATGCGGCCCGATATTCTAAAAAAATAGAAATCCCTATGCCTAAAAAACGAAAATAACACAAGCAAGTCATTTCTACACCAATGAAGACCGCAAAGAAGTTACTGAAACATTGCAGATCTCGATTCTCACTGGACCGCTCTCGAACATTCAAGTGGCCATTCGCGCGCATATAAGAAGGTTGAGTCAAGCTGGACGGGCAGAATTAATAGTTAATAGTGTGGAATAGAGACTTATAGACAGAAAATCTTGAACACGGTTCGCGAAGTTTATTGTTACGGTGAAGTGTTTATTTGTTTATAATTGTAGTTCTTTTGTTCTGGTATGTGGTACACAGTAACTCAATTTAGGTGTCTTTAAGTGAAAATAAATACAATAATTTAGTATAGGCCAAGATATTAGCCATTTTTATATTTACTTTGAAAATATTTTCGTTTACTTTACTATGACAATTCCGTAAACATCTATCTTAATAGTTAAAAGCGGCAACGCCGCTCAGCTCTTTCTCGGCAAACGGGATTTATCTCTTTTTAACTTATTGGAAAGACTATCTTTTTATCTATCTATCCTTTTTCATTCGGCAAAGTACATGAATGCTCTGGCTTGGCAGTGGCGGGTTGGAAATATGTTTCGCGCGCGTTTTTTATTGCAATTATTGTCGTTCGGTTATTTATTTATTTATTTATTTATTTACGGGAAACCCAAAGTATAATTATATACAATCCAATATAAGAGAAAAAAATCGTAAGTACTAATCTTATAATCTAAAATTTAACAGTAATTATATTAATCAATAGACATATACAATATACAAACATTTTCACATAAGCATAATAATACGAAATAATCTACAAATTTTTAAGTTGAGCTTTAAAGGTACTAAAGGTAGATGAAAAGTAATTCAAATTATGAGCATATTCATTAGCCTGCCTTAAAAATCTGGTACACGGTTCATTTAGCCCATAATTGGTAGGATGAAACGGCACAAAAAATAATTCAGAATTACGCGTTCGTCTATTAGTGATGTTAAGTGAGAACAAACTCAAAAGATTTGGACAATCGACTTGACTATTTAATACTTTATAAAAGAAACACATATCCGAAATTAACCGTCTTTGCTGTAACGTTTGCATAGAAAGTATAGCGAGTAAACCATCATAATTATAAGTATCTCGGAAAAATCCCATTTTAAAAGCACAATGCTTTAGGAATCTATGTTGAACTCTTTCAATTTGAGTAATAGATGAGTTATATTGTGGACACCATACCGAGGAAGCAAATTCTAAGATGGAACGAACTAAGGAACAATAGAGAATCTTATAGGTGTTTGATGAAAAGTCTGAAGATAAACGTTTAATAAACCCTAGCATTTTTAAAGATTTGGAGCATGTATTATTTATGTGTGTATTGAAATTTAATTTGCTATCAAAAGTCACGCCTAGGTCTCTTATATCTTTTGTGTCGGTCAACGGTCTATTATTTATTTTATAATTAAAGAATACTGGCTCATTAATTTTTGCAAATGTTATTTTGTAGCATTTATTAATATTTAAAGTCATACAATTGTTGCCGCACCATTCTGATAAACAATCCAAATCAGATTGCAATGAAAGAGCATCAGAACTAGATTTAATTTGCCTGAAAATCTTTAGATCATCAGCAAACATTAGAAATTTACTGTTTTTTATTACATCAGATATGTCATTAACATATAAATTGAACAAAAGAGGACCACAGTGAGAGCCCTGAGGTACTCCTGATGGAACCTCTATGATTTTAGAAATTGAACTACCATATTTAACTGCTTGGGTACGCGATGATAGGTAACTCTGAATCCACATCAGCACAGTTCCATCAAAACCAAAGCCTTTTAATTTAGCGATAAGCAGACGCAGGTTGACCCGGTCAAAGGCTTTAGAAAAGTCTGTGTATACAGAGTCAACCTGCATCTTGCTTTCAAGGGCATTTATAATATAATTTTCATAAACAATTAAATTTGTGGCAGTTGATCTGCCCTCAGTAAACCCATGCTGTTCCCCAATAACTAAGCTTTTACATTCCCAGGCTAATAATTTTGTTACAAGACTATCTAGTAGTTTCGGTAATTCAGATTGAAGGCAAACTGCTCGATAATTTTCTACATTATTTCTCGGTCCAGATTTGTATATGGGTTTTAAGAAACTGTGTCTCCAATATTCAGGAAATATTCCAGTGGACAATGATAAATTAAAAATTTTATGTATTGGGATGGCCAACACGTACACACATTGTTTTAAAAAATAAATTGGTATACCATCTGGACCAAAAGACAATTTAGGAGGAATCTTATTTATTGTATCAATAATATCTTTAATATCCACATAAAGGTTGGAAATATTAACAGTGTCGCCACAACTAAAGGAAGGAACAACAGGTGGTTCCTCTGTGGAGTGGACAGTTGAGAAAAAATCAGCATACAGATTAACAATATCATTAACACAGTCACTCTCTATATCATTATACATCATACTATGCGGAAGATTGTAAATCTTCTTATGATCATTGACAAACCTCCAAAAAGCACGTGGGTTACTGTGAATATTGTTTTCAATTCTGTTTAAATAATTTTGGTGTTCAAGTTGGCTCAGTTCTTTACATTGTGAACGTAAATGAGAAAATACTAAGTAGTCTTCTCCCATTCCATATAATTTAAACTTTTTATGAGCTTTCTTCTTTTCAATAATAATATGTTTCAGTTGACGCGAAAAATAACATGGGAATGTAGAAGTTCTGTATCTTTTTATAGGAGTAAATAAATAAATGGCCTCATACAATACATTATAAAAACAAGAAACTGCATCATTAATCGAGAGATTATGCAATAAGTCTTGCCACTCTATAGTGGCTAGTAGATTGTTGATTGAAAGGTAATCAGCATTCTTAAAATCATAAAAAAATTCTTCATAATGCAAAAATGTTTCTTTATTTTGTAAAGATATATTAAAACTGATAGCTGTATGATGAAAACTATTAGGAAGTAGCAACTCTAATGCACTTTCAGTAATTATGTCATCCTTGTTGGTAAACAGTAAATCAAGATAAACACCTCTGCTATTACATATATAATTCATCTGATATAAATTAAAGAAGCTGAATGAACCAATAATACTAACAGCAGGAGAGTTTTGATTACACCAAGCATTAAGACCCAATTCGTCATTAAACCAGTAAACATCCGGTAAATTATAATTCCCAACCACTATTAAATTACAATTAGGATAAGTGGAAGCAATGTGCTCGATGCTTTGACAGTGAGTATCATATGTTTCAATATTTGATGCAGGAGGTATATAAACACATCCAAAAATATAACTCTTATATATAATATATATTTACATAAGGAATTTATATATATTATTCGACATTGGTGCAGAGCACCTGTAGATAAGTGTAGGTGATTTAATAAGAAGTGATTTAATAAGTGTAAGTGATTTAATAGTAACCCATATAAGGAATACGTAAGTATCTACTTTTTACTATAATAGGCAAATCGTTTGAGGTTAAGTTTAAAAAGTTGAATTTTTCAGTAATTTTAATATCCATAAGACGTGTGTAGGTATTCGCGATTGTGTAGTGGTTTTACTGTGATTGTGATACAATATAATATCAGTGAACGATGGAAAGTATTTCAGGGCCGTCATCTGCCGCACATGCAAAACGTAGGCCCTATCGAACGGTAGCCGAGAAGAAAATTATTTTACAAGTATTTTACTGCATACAGAGAGATCATCCTCATTGCAACAAGGATGAATTAGTGGATATGTGTTCGGATTATACAGAAGCATCAAAGACAAGCATATACATACTTTTAAGAGAAGAAAAGGTACATGGAAGTGTACAGCCACCGAAACCAAAAAGCGGTCGAAATAAGATTGTAGTGGAAGAAGATGCAAAAAATGCGATACGTAGAACGGTCCACGGTTTCTTTACAAAGAACGAATTACCAACTTTAGGTAAGGTGCTGCAAAGTATAAGAGAAAATGATATTATACCTAAAATGTGCAAGGCCAGTATGGCAAAAATTTTGAAAGACATGAATTTTACGTATGGAAAAGTAGACAGAAAGAGTATTTTCATAGAAAGATATGAAATAGTTGCTTGGCGGATGGATTATCTTCGAAAAATAAAAATGCTTCGAAACGAAGGGCGGAAAATTTATTACACTGATGAAACATGGGTCAACGAAGGACATACTGTGAAGAGAGTCTGGCAGGATGGAAACGTGAAAAATGCACGGCAAGCTGTGATTGAAGGGTGGACAACTGGTTTAAAAATGCCGTCTGGAAAAGGACGCCGTTTAATCATAACGCATATTGGAAGTGATAGTGGATTTTTGCCGAATGGAGAATTGATATTTCAATCCAAGAAGACCGGAGACTACCATGAGGAAATGAATTCCGAAGTATACGAGAAATGGTTTGCCGGCGTACTTAAACATTTGGAATCAGGCAGTGTCGTTGTTATGGATAATGCGCCTTATCATAGCCGAAAATGTGAAGAAACACCCCAATAATCCTGGAGAAAGAGAAGGATTCAAGAATGGTTAACGGAAAAGGGCATTCCTTACCAAGAAAATTACTTTAAGGCGGAATTATTGCAAGTTGCTAAGGTACATGCCCATAAATATAAGAAACTGGCAGTTGACGAACTTGCATTGACGCATGGA
Organism: Pogonocherus hispidulus; assembly: GCA_963924545.1. Taxonomy (NCBI): domain Eukaryota; kingdom Metazoa; phylum Arthropoda; class Insecta; order Coleoptera; family Cerambycidae; genus Pogonocherus; species Pogonocherus hispidulus. The sequence continues at coordinate 60,248,446 of OZ004692.1, forward strand.
GTCACAGTGTTGAGATTACCTCCTTATCACTGCGAATTGAATCCCATAGAATTGATCTAGGCCCAAGTAAAAGGGGAAGTGGCAAGAGCGAATCGAACTTTTAAATTAGCTGACGTAGAGAGCCATCTTCGAGGAGCAATGGAAAAAGTCACAGGTGAAAATTGGCAGAAGTGTATTAATCACGTGATGAAAGAGGAATAGAGAATGTGGGATGTGGATTTCGCGGTTGATCAAGCCATAATAATTAATATTGGAAATGGTGATAGCGATAGTGAAGATGAAGTAGAAAGTGACAAAGAGTGATTTTCAGTGAAGTTTTCTTAACAATAGTGTAGTGATAGTGTGAATTATAGTGATGAATAGTGATAATAAAGTGAAAATAGTGAAATTTTCCGTTTTCAAGTTGTGAAGGCTATTTAGCTGTTTTGCACATATTCATTTTTGTTTCTTGTGGGAAATATGGCTACTGGCGAACCACCCACTAAAAAAAATGGTAACACGCCGAAAGCAATACTTCATGAGTGGTGTGGAAACTTGCATTCAATATCATCTGTGGTGTTTAAAATATGCATATAAAAACCTATTTTCGACCCCCTAAAAAAAAAAAATGCCTACGCCCATGACTAGCGCTGATCTTCGCCGTTTTGCCGGTCAGTGAACTTCGTATACATTTTAGATGGACTGTAGTGTGAAATAAGCCCGAAATCGGCATTCGCCTCGTGTCTAATTATAAAAAAACTATAAAAGATAGCGACTTTTAGTAAAAAAGTATTGAAAGATAAGACTTTAATCTAAATCCCTATAGTAGTAATTTTTTATAATTCTTTTTATTTTTAAAATTCCAGGCAAACAATCTTGTACTAAAATAGCGTATTTTCAAAAATTATTTTCTCTAAAATACACGTATTAAACAAAAATTTGCTACTATAGAGATCTAGTTTATCTTTTGATCTTTCCGGTGATATATAATTTATAACATTAAAAAAAATTTTTTTTGCAATTATAAGACAAATCCGGTACCCTTGCAATGAGGGTTAACTTCATTACCATGTGCCTTTTTACTTCGGCTTTACGTGCACCTCCGAAATCTAAATAATTTGGTAGTGGAAATATGTAAGTCTTCACCCATCGGCTACCCAACCTCTCAACCCGACCCCGAATTCATGTCTGTCAAGTCTACAGTGAATGGACCCTTAATATTGATACACTGATTAGTGAAAACCAACATTCCCAAACTTCCCCCTATTTTTTTCTTATATCTATTATTTTTTAGAATAAATAAAAATAATTATACAAACAAACAAGTTTTTTTTGTACCTATAACAAATCATTGATAAAGCTGCATACAAAGTATTATATGGTGCGACCTACTCTATGACATTAGTCTAATTTTTAATAAAATAACCTATTACATTATTAATCTTTTTCAGCTTCTTTTTCACATTTCTTATTTGACTTTTCCTCAAAAGGTTATTGCCCCTTTTATAGAAGGAGAATATTCCTGATTAATTTAATTCCTATTTAACTATTTTTTTATTCAATATATTCACATAAAACCACAGAAAGTATGAAAATAATAAAAACGCAGGAATTTTCCATTGCAGGTAATATTATATTAAATAATCTTAGGAAATGTACCTAATAGGATATATTTTTATTACTTGGGGTGAACAAATAAAAAAAAATAATAAAAAGGGTAGGTAGTAGATAGGTACCTTTCTATAATCAGGATTACTTTTCCTTGGTGACGTATTAAAACCAGAGACAATAACTTCTCTGAAATCATTGAAACTTATGTATGCCAATTGATGATTTATATTTACCTCAACATTTTTTCCACTTGCCGGATAATTTAATTTCAACTTAGTTGTAGATAAAAACAAAAAACTGGACTCTTATTTTCGTTTGTCATCTTTATTGAAAGTATGTAATTATAATTGATCACAAAAAACATACTATTATGTATTACCATATAACATAACTAAAGCAACTATTTGTACTGCTGTTATTTACATATTTTGTAAATTTTATTGAATATAATTTTCGGCTCAACGGTGTTATAATTTACGGGCAATGTTTGCGCCATATACTAATGGAAAGCTATCACAAATAGTTCGGTTGTTAAATATATGTAGATTTGTTTGCCAAAAACCTACTCTCAAATTCGAATACGAAATAAAGGAAAAGATACTATGCTGCCATCTAAGAAGTATTATGTCTTTAGCTCTTCTTATGCCCTTTTTAACAGCACCTCTAGTGGTTTGGCTACCACATTTTACATATCCACTATGGAATATTCTAACTATACAAGAAACTAATTAGTGGATTCAAAAAGCGGCAAAAAATTTTTTTTTAAGATACAATCACGTGATCTTCACAAAATGATAGAGTAGGTCCCTAGCCATATGGAATCACCAATTACAATATTTTTTGGTACGACCAACATTTTTTATTATGAAAAATGTCAAAAATCTGTCAAAATTAAATTTTCTTATTTTTTTCACACATACATCGCGATATCTCCGGAACTAATCCAGACAAAGAAGCCTTTTTTTAATCGATAAAGGATTTGTAGGCGAAGATTATGGTGTTAATTTTGTGGTTATGGAATAGTTAGTTTATTTAAGAAACTAGGTAAAACTTTACGATTTACATTTTTTTGCAGCACTACTTTGAGGAAGAGAAAAACTTTTTTGTTATAAGAAATTTTGCTATACTATCTGCGTATAAAATAACGCTAAAACTTCAAGGAAGTTTTTTAAACAATCACAACTCTATATCTATGGTTTTGAAGTTATCGATAATCAAAGTTGAAAGTTTCTGCGAACGCCCTACGTCCCTACGTCATGATGCCTCGCCATAGAAGCGGCCGCCCGCGACTGCTGCCGGCTGGAGTTTTATCATTAGTGTATTTATTCCGGGTGCCTCCACACAATAATATTTTGTAAATGAAAGTAGTTGAACAACTTAAAAATAAGTAAAATCAATTATTTTCTGAGTATAATAGTATAAAATTTATTATTGGAACATGTTTTATTACAAGATGGATTTCCTTATTTCTACATTGCCCATTATTTGATATCAGGTATATTTTTTATGAAAACTCAATATTAGCTTTTAAAAAAGCAACAAAGAAAAATAAAAATCCACTTTCAAATTGAAAAAATAAAAAATACTTTAGAAATATTCATCTTTATAATCTGAATTAATATTGTTTCTTGGACTGTAACTACTGTTTGCATGTTTGAAATCACTGGAGAATTTTACCCCTTGAGAAATGCAAGTACGTCCCTTGCTATTGCAACTTTTGTAGGAAGATTATATTGATAGTTTTTCTTATATTATCGGATTCATCTGGCACTGGTTTTTGAGAAGAAAAATGTGTTTACCAAGTTTTTTTCCATTTTCTTCAATATTCAATCGTATCAAGTTCAAAGTATGGGTGACCTAGAAATATAATTATTACTAGGGTAACCCAAATATGCAAAGTGCACATACGCATATTATATGCGGTTTTTTAAATATTAGCATATATTCTTAAAAACTAGCATATTGTGCATAAAATCCATTAAATTGAAATAATTTAGAATTACATACATGTTTGGCAGGCATTTTCATTATTTTAATTTTAGAATAAATCGGTCTACCTAAAATATATAGTTCATAAATTTTATGGTCGGGTAATAAAGGGTGAGGGATTATTGTCTCAGAGATTTATTATCTTAGATATAATAAAAACAAAATCTTGGTAAATTATAATGTGAGAGATAGTCCAAGTAGGCAAATAATCCATTTCTACATTTTATTTCTAACTGTGCTTTTGAAGTTATCACGTCGATTGTGTTTTGTATCCAAGGGAAGTTGTATTTTATTTGTTAGTAAAATGCCGAAAGTCAGTAGTGTATCTAAGTGGATCAAGCCATACAAAGAAATCCGTATAGATATGGGAAAAGTTTACTGTTCTGCGTGTGTTAAAATGAAATTGACGGGCTATACGGGCAAGGAAATACTTTATAACGACCTCTTCAATTTCCCAATTTTTTTTTCATTGCAGATACCATGTCATAAAAAATTTCGAAACGTGAAAATTTCAAACAGACACGTGAAAACCTCTACTCAAGTTGCCAAACTGGGAAAAACGAAATCTGGAGATGCGTGACAACCCACATTACCGCAATGTTTCCAACCAATCGCAAAAAATAAGGAGCTAACCAAACAAAAGATGTTTAACGGGAATCTATGTCACACAATGATGACATCAAACATTCCATTGTCAAAGCTACGTAACCAACACTTCACTTCTCTTCAGAAGTATTGCAGGTTTAATATCCAAGGTGAAACAACCTTACGAAGAAATGACTTAAGTTCCTTGTATTCGGAGGTAATTGCGGAAATTAAAGGTAAAATTTGTAACAAATATTTTTATATATGTATTGATGAAACCAGCGATTCAAGAAGATGGTATATTGCTCATTTGTTGATCAGTCGGACCAGAACTGGTGCTTGGCATATCCTCGAGTGCTGCCAAAGCAACTCTCTTGATCTGGGCTGAGGGGCAAATCCTCCAGTACTGGCAAGAACTACCATGATTAGTTCATTCAAAGGCGTTCATAATAAATTCTTCAAAAACAAGAACTAAAAAATTTTTAGAGTTAAACAGGTTGCACCTACGAATTTTAATTAGCCTATATACTGGGGACTGCCGTATAAAATATCATCTGTATAAATTCGGCCTAACAGAAGATGCCGACTGCCGCTTGTGCTTAGATGATGAAATGACAGAACATATATTATGTACCCGCTCTGCTGAGGAAAGGATCAGATACTCAACATTTAGTAAAGGCCAATTTCTGCCAGAGCATCTGAAAAGTTTTCACCGAATAAGGTGATCAGCTTCATTAAGAGGCTGGAACTGTTGTGTGAAATATAAGTAGATGTGAGCCACAATAGACCCTATAGTCGCAGTGGAGGGTCTGGTTTTCGGCCCACCCATAAATTAAACTTGGATGGCATGGTGGCCTAGTGGTACGAGGCTCGGGCTCCCAAACTAAACTTCAAATATTCGCAGGTTCGAATCACAATCGAGATAACATTTTTTTTAATTTTACTTTTTGATTAATTACAATTACAAGTGTTTGCTTATTCAAATAAATATGAACATATTTTAAAAAAACATAATTTTAGAATTATGGTTTTTTATAAAAAAAAAACCTATTACTAATTTACGACAGTTCCTCTGTAACTGATTAACTCAACTCAATATCCAGCTTGAGGTATAATATATAGTATGTAACTATTAGCAGAGATAAGTACACTATTAGTAAAAGCACAGTGCATGTAATAAATAAAAAATATGTTGCTTTTTGATTACTTATTTTATAAGATAGTAGCTTTAGCTAAAGATAAAGGAAACGAACCAATTAAAAACATGTTTTATTTCTTTTTTGATAAGTAAATATTGTGACTTTAAAGATTAGCTTCAAAAATAATAACTAGGTACTGACAATGAACCATATTTATTCGAATAAGTAAATACTAATAATTTATAATTAATTAAAAAGTAAAATAAAAAAAAGTTGTCTCTGGCGGGATTTGAACCTGCAAATTTTGCGGTTCAGTTATAAAGACTGCCGCTTAACCAACTAGTCCCCCAGAAAATTTAAAATGCAAGCGGTAAGACTGTTATGTAAACTACATCTATTAACTTAAAACGGATTTTTATTGATATTTTAATTAAAAAAGCATTTCGCTTTAGTATTTTGGTAATCAGAAGTGTTTGAGAGTCAGTACTATCGATTCCGTTAACAATATTTTTCATATGTGCCCTGGGAATATAAAATTCAATGAAATGGGAAACTCGGTTTATATATATATATATATAATGGGGCTTATAATGGTGCTACAATATGTTGTAAGGTGTGTGAGATAGACCTGATATGCTGGGACAAATATACCTGTAGACGTCATGTAAATAGTGCTTGTCATAAAAATAAAAAAGTGGTATGCCTGCACAATTTAAGTTCGATTTACTATTAATCTTAATTGCCTGTGATGTAACCCCTGCAGATCCTCGATAAACAGCCATTTCGGGAGTTCTGGAATAAATATAACCCCGAGGTGATGTTACCAAGTTGCACAACATTGCGTAGTTATGTACCTACTGTACGAGACGGGATGATAAATAAGATCAACGGTGTATTCAAAAATACAGGGCTGTGGTTATGAGTTGACAAACGATTCGACAAGGTTTTCCACAGGTAGATGCATTAATAGCAAATACAAAAAAAGGGTTCTGAAATCTCCTAAACGTCTTCGCGCATTTCATAGCAAGTGTCCTAGTATTCCCAAACCACCACAGCCGATTCTTACACGTTGGAGAACAAGGTTGAAAGCAGCATTTTATTATGCCGAATATTTCCAGCAAATCACAATCGAACAGTATCGCAATATGTATAATTTTGTTGAAGAGAACGTGACTCATTCCAATGTCTATATATTTGGAGATTTTAATATACCTGAGATATCAAAAAATATTAACAATAAGAAAACTTTGGATTATTATAATTTTTTTAACTTTTTGTCACTTGCTAATATGAATGATGTTTGTAACAGTAATAATGTTGTATTAGATTTTGTTCTAACTTCCACTGAAAGTGAAACTGTAGCATATGTAAAGCAGGTTATCCATTATTGTCTGAGGACTCACACCACCCTGCATTTCAAGTAAACATTAATTTGGACTATTTCTATTATTTTATTGAGCAGGTTAATGGCACGTCGAAATTCAACTTTGGTAAAGCGGATTTTCTGGCTCTAAGTCGTGCTATGCAGAATGCAAACTGATCAACAGTATATGAACAGATGAATGTTAATATAGCATTAAATAAACTTTATGAAATTTTGAATGTAATTTTTGAAGAATGTGTGCCAAAACTAAATATTTCCAGAGCTAGCAAAACTAAATATCCTTCTTATTTCACGCATGAGAAGTCAGGAAGAAGCAAGGAAGCCAATTGAAATTAAAACAAAGTAAGAAAATTAAAAGTTCTCTCTGAAGAGTACAAAAAGCAATATGTAAATGTAAGAAAAAATTTAAAAACAGATATTCGTGAAGCCCCGTGAAGCCCACCAATTATATCTACAAGAGGTAGAAATTAGTATATCTTGCGATATAAACTGTTTTTATAACTATATAAAAAGTAAGAAATCGTCATGTTCAAATTCTGTGCCATTCTATGATAAAAATAATGTAATACCAATTGATAGTGTGCCTGAATTCTTTGCAAAATATTTTTCTTCTGTATATGCGGAACCTCCTGCACGATATAATTTAAATGTCTCGAATAATTTTAACAACATTCAATCTCTAAGTGTTAATTGTATAACTGAAAATGGCTACCATATGGCTGTAAAAAAACTTAAACCAAAGCATTCTGCAGGAAGTGATGAAATACCACCTTATGTCGTGAAGGCATGCGCTGAGTTTCTTAGAGCACCTGTTTTATATATATACAACCTTTCTTTAAAAACTAGTATATTTCCTGATTTATGAAAATTGTCTGTGACTACTCCGATTTTTAAATCAGGAAGTAAAGTACATATTGAAAATTATCGACCTATAGCGGTATTACCGGCATTTAGTAAATTGTTCGAACAAATTCTTTATTCTAATCTAATGAATATAAAGCTTACTCAGTTCTCCCTCAGGGTTCCAATTTAGGACCTCTATTATTTCTTTATTTTATAAATGATCTTTCACTTAGCCTGGCACCTTCACGTAGTCTGTTGTTTGCGGACGATTTAAAAATATTTAGGACCATCAAGAATTTAAATGACTGCTCATTATTGCAAAGTGACATGAATCGTACATATGCTTGGAGTAAAAAGAACAAGAAAAAATGTTTTGTTATGAGCCTTACCAGAAATACGAATGTTTTAAATTTTGCATATGAAATGAATAACGATCAGCTGTCAAGAATCACAGAAGTTAAAGACTTAGGTATAACTTATAACAGTAAACTATCTTATGGTCAGCATATCGATAATTTGGTAAAGTCTTCATACAAAAGTTTAGGATTTATAATTCGGCAATCAAAAAATTTTAAAAATCGTAATACACTTATAAAACTTTATAATACTCTCGTTAGACCAAAACTCGAGTATGGGTCTGTGTTATGATACTCACAACTCTATAGGCATATTGAAAAAATAGAAAAAGTACAGAAAAAATTTTTAAGATTTTTATATTTCAAAAAATATAGTAGACCTCCTGACTACAATGTCACTAGAAGTGAAGACCTGTGCCCGGAATTTAAGGTCGACACTTTGGAGAGTCGTAGAAAAGTAGCTTTAGTAATGTTTTTTTATAAAATGGATAATAACATGATTAATGAACCTATTATTTTGTCCTTGTTTTCATTTAGAGTTCCAAGTAGAGGAACTAGAGTCTATGAATGTTTATTTCTACCTACTGTTAAAACTACTACCCACTCACCTCTCTATGTTATATCCCGTTTAATTAAGCAGGTTTCGGCCGATCACAATACCGATTTTTCTTGCAGGTTTAATCAATTTCGCAAGGTTGTAAAAAATATATTTTTTTCCCGTTGAGAACCAAAATTATATGTACTTATTGGCTATTGTGCTCCCTTTGTATTCTTTATATGTGTATGTAGCTGTGTACATTTGTGTATGTAGCATTTTTATATCAAATGTATCTTTAAAGTATGTATGTTATCATGTCTGCTTCATTATCACAATTATTTATTGTTAAATTGATCTTTCCTTGTAATTAGGCATTCATGCCTGTTGGGGAATAAATAAATAAAAAAAAATAAAAAAATAATTAAAACAGCGATACTACAATTCAACCCTGTCGAGGCTACAGCTATTAAGGAAAGTCAGTCAAAATTCGAAGATATTTCTGTTGAGGCTTCTTTAAAAATTATTCATAAGAACTATAAACAATTACATGAGTAATAGAAAAATTGCAAAACAGTGCATTGTCATTAGCGGAGTCACTGCAAATCATGGAATCGACTGCTACATGCTATAAATGATGCAAAAAATTTACGCTTTAGAGAAAAGTTCGCGAATCGGTTAAAGAAAGACAACGGTTTTGCCAGATAACCACAAATCTTTGATGGTACTAATGGTGCATCTCCAGAGCTATTAAGTGCGTTCAAAGACTATTTTACGTATACTTGTATTATATCAGATGTCGAGCAGTCGTTTTCCAAATATAAGCATATTTTTTTCACTACAGCGAATATTATTAATCATAGAAATATACCTTACGTTGCAAAATTTTTATATATCTTCTCAATTTTGTGATAATCAAAACTAGTTCAACAAGCTAGGTAAGACGGTAAGTGTTGTATACACTATTATAAATTGTAACAGTTTATTGCTTTTGTTAATTTATTTTAATACGCGTACTATGATGCGCACATCACATGCACATCAAAACTATAAGATATAGAGTTGTGATTGTTTTTAAAAACTTCCTTGAAGTTTTAGTTTTGTTTCAAACGCAGATAGTAATGCAAAATTTCTTATAATAAAAAAGTTTTTCGCTTACTCAAAATAGTGCAGCAAAAAAATGTAATGTTAAAATTTTACCTGGTTTTACAAATAAACTAACTGTTCCATAACAACGAAATTAACAGAGTAATCTTCGCCTGCAAATCCTTTATAGATTAAAAAAGAAAGTTGTTTTTATCTGGATTAGTTTCGGAGATATCGCGATGTATGTGTGAAAAAAATAAGAACATTTAATTTGTCATATTTTTGACAATTTTCATAATACAAAATGTTGGACCCACCAAAAAATATTGTAATTGCCCATTCCAGATGGCTAGGGACCTACTCTATCATTTTATGAAGATCACATCGGTTGTAGGTACCTTAAAAAAAAATTTTCCCAGAAAGAAGCAACTTTTTCCCCATTTTTCAGTCCACTAAATAGTAAATCAACAAACCTTATTAATTCTTGTTCACTTAATTTTACTTCAGCTTTTTCTTGTTCCAATTGCATTTGTAATAAATGAAGTTGACGATTTGCGGTACTAAGTTGATACTCAGCTTCTGCTAACTTTGCCTTTATGGTCATGTATTCCTCTTTTGCCATTCTTTCAGCACTACTGGATGTTTGAAGATTCATTGTAAGTTCTCCTAAAATATTATTATTTATTTTACACTCCAAAAATGTGTTAATCAGACTTAGGTACTTATTTTTATTGTGAGCTCTTCTTCCATTTTCTCAAAAGCAGCAACTTTCATACTATGAGTGGCTTGTAATGATTCAAGTTGTCTAATAACTGGTTTACTCATTTCAAGAACTGATTGGGATAATTCCTCATTTTTTGTTTCAACTTCTTCTAACCTTGTTAAAAGCTCATTATTTTCTTGACGTAATTTCTGTTCTTTTTTTATATACTCTTCTTCTGATTGTTGTAACTTATACCTTAAATCTTCCAACTGATTACAAATCTGAAATTTAAATGAAAAAAGGGCTTGTTCTTGAAAAATTATTTCAAAATATTATACAGTATATACAGTATATTCAAGAGGTATATACAGTATACAGGGTGTCCCACTAGCGCACCCAAGTCCAATATCTAGGCAATAAATGAGATTTATCTTGATTTTTCTTTTTATAGTGTGGCAGATTTAGAAAGATCTATAATTTATTTATAATTAAAGATGTATAATTTACACTTTATACCAAAATTAATGTATAGTGGCTTTTAAATAAAAAGATTTATCAAAATTCGTTTTTAATTTTGTAACACATAAAGCCTAAGAAAAGAATCCTGAAGGAATTCGGTTTGCAACGCTGGTTTTCTTTAGATCTAAGGAATATTTTCTCTTAAGGTCGGAAGACGATCGGAAGCGTAATAAAAAAAATTGTGAAATATTTTTAAGTTTTCCACATTTGAACTATAAAACGTGAAATTTAAAAAATATGGTTTTGGACGTTTTCGAGGACGCTCTTTTCAAATCCACCACCAAAAAAAATGTATCTCGAAAAAAAGTTTGTTTTTTCTAAAAAAAAATAGTTTTCTCGAAGTTTTCTGAATTGTTATCAATACCCGAAAAAAGTAAGTTGAATATAGTGTCTTTCCTACTATTTTACTCGGGATCATGAAATGCTACTTTATGAAAATAGCTCTAGGCGAAATATCAAGGTCACAAGTTTTTGGTGTCGAACTAGGAAAAAGGCATATGGTTTTAGTTTATATTTATGAAGGCATACCAGATTTGAGCGAAATTAAGTGATTGGCGAAGTTACGATACTAATCTAAAATTTTGGGTTTCAGAGAAAAAATTTTAAAAACTAAAAACGAAACCAATCGTGGTTTATTCTGAAAATAATTTAGGTTATGGTAGCCATCGAGTAGAGAAAAAAAGTTTATATAAAGTTTTGCGTAAGACGTACCGTTTAGCTGGTAACAGCCAAAATATGAAACAATGAAAAAACTTTTCCTTAATTTTTCTCGGTTATTTGAGCAGATAGAAGAATGATTCTTGTTTTGTTCGATAGGTAAGTTAAAGGGCTACCGAGCACCTGAGGTTTCGCTTGACGGTGGTGGGGGTAACTCGAAAGTTTACATAAGAACGGGGGGTCGTACATAAAAAAAAAAAAAAAAAAAAAGAAAAGATAAGGTTGTTGTTGAATAAAAAATAATGAAAAAATAAAATAAATCTTTATTAATCCTATAGACACATAAACGTATAGGACAAGTCACAGTTTGATCAATAAAACAAATACATATCTGCACAAAATTATCATTTAAAAACATAAGTTTTACAAACAGAAAACAGATTTACACCGTAATATTTTGTATATAAATATGCAGGAAAAAGTAAACAGTTTGTGTCTAACAAAAAGGGGCCTGCACGACTTTCACTGATGAATATCGATATATATTTCGAATTATGCGTTTCTGTGTAATAAAAATCCTCTGACTATTATATATCAGCTGATAAAAAATGGTATATTTTAATTGGGTTTTATTCTAACTTAAAACTAGTATAATAAATTGGTGGAACTAGATAAATGGCAACTCTTTATAAAACTCGGGTGTATTCTGAAAGCCCCTGTTAGCTTCACTTGCTGCCGATGTGGGAGAAAATCACATAATGTTCGTAATTTTTCCCGGTCGCCTTCACTTTCAATTTGTTCAAATAAATGGTCTATTGTTATTTTTTTGTCTAGGTAGAACTCGACCCATCGCTGATTAATGTTTAACCTGGTGAGAGCCGCCGATAGACAGTAATGCGTGGTTCTATAATTATATATTTTGTTTAACAATTTCGCGGAAAGACACGTTTTCCTTAAAGTTTCTTCCTCCCCATGCTCTAACATCTTATCAATCCAACACTTTTTGCATATATCTTGATTTAATCTATCCCTGTTCCAGAACAGGGTACCGGCAGCGACGACGCACATTACATTTACTAATTTAACTTGTAGTTTGTTGTTGATAATTTGTAAAGTTTCTTTTTCACTATACATTTTAATGCCGCTCTTGTTAAACTAAATTCTGGTAAAACTAAATTCTGGTAGAGCGTTGTGTTCTTTAATAGGGATTTTCAAAGATCGGTGGTGGGATAGGATTTACTAAAAATTATATGCGTTAAGTACAATGCTGATATAAAAATATAAACAGCTTTACACATAATTATGGGACAAAGAAGGACTGCAGACAAAAAAAAATGTGAAAAACATCACACATCAAAATTTAAGTTCCTCTGCAAATAAAATACGAATAAAGGCCTGTAAGCGGACGGATGAAGAATTCAAAATAGAACAAGAATTAAAGCCGTGCAGGTAACACGGCATCCTCGCATATATTATTTATTATTTGCATCAGAAGATACCAAGTCCCCCTGAAAATTAAATATGAGTAAAGTCGTATGGGCGTATGAGAAATTCAAAATAAAACAAGAATTAAAGCCATGCTAGCGAGGACAAGGATTGCCTCGTCTCATTATATTCGCATCAGATACCAAGCCCCTCTGAAAATAAAATAAGAGTAAAGTTGTTAGCTGGTACGAAAGATATATGCAGTAAGGAATGTGCTGAAAATAAACCAAGAGTTGCAGACACGCTAGTAAGATGCAGGTGGTCTGAGTTTCGATACAAAGAAATATTCTTGTGGTATGTAAGTTGTTGTAGCGTCACTAACAAAGAAACAGGTAGTCGGCGTGGGTTCCACCACCACATAGTCTCGAATATAAATACGTAAAATCGACTGCAAAGCTTCAGTTCTTACTTCTCAGTGTTCAAAGTTTAACAAGTCAGTTTAACAAAAATGCAAGCCAACAAATCTGTTAATGTCGCCAGTCGCTTAAAGAGGCTGCTGGAAGATAGTGACGAGGAGGATGGCTCCTTCGACGCCAAAGTGGCTGCGGCGAACAACGTTCAACGGGCGAATGATACCGTAGAATCTGTCATCCTCGACGGATCATTTGGGAACCATAGACCCCCGATTAGCGAAGCAGGTAAGACAATTTATACTATATAATAAACACTTGTTTAATTGTGTTTACTGTATATATCAACAAGAGCATCGTAATTTAATTTCCAGTCAATTTTTATAAAATAATTTAATTCAAGTACTAAATAGAAAGGATTTCACACTGTTTAACTAATTTTGTTCATTTTCGATATAATTGTTTTTTTGTTTAGTTATTTCTTAAACATACAATAGCACATATTGAACAGGACTAGTTCAGATTTGCAATATAATGTTAACCGCTTATATAACATAATATAACTTAAGCCATTTCTTCATAAAATATACTAATGAATACGAATAGTTGATATTGCTTGTTACGTAAATGTAACTGCACCATTAGAATATTTATTTTATTGCATGTATTCTATAAAGTATACTATATTGTGTATTTTTATTTCCTAGGTCCACTACATGTCCATCAAAGTCCGTTGCGCAAATTCAACGAAGTCAGCAGCCCCACGTTGAAAGTCCGTCTACAGCAAAGTGCGTTGCGACTGACCGCTTTCGACAGCCCCAGGTGAAAAGTCCGGCAGGTCCGAGTACATCCATATCTGCGGACATTTCCACCTTCGCACCATTGGCCACATCAACTCCACGGCGAGAGGATGAGGAAGACGAGGCTCTGCAAAATATTGAACTATCCTTCCTCGGCATGGTGGAAACCAAACTCGCCGAGGAGAAGAACCATCACAAACGAAACCGGAATTATTTTTCCTCCGCGTTGAAAAGGGTTTTGAGGCTGGAGTCCAGCAAGTATATCTCCAAACTCAGAAAAAGCGAAAATTACATTTCGCGTAATTTGGAGCAGCTTCGCAAGCAGCAAAAAATAATTAATAATCTTATTATCACCGCGGAGGAAGATTTGAGAAAGAGGAGAAAAGAAATAAAAAATGTTCAATATTTTGCCGAGCATTTCCCATATTCAGATGACTAATATACTTTAAGTTTTATATTTTATATTCTGACTTTGAATAGTGTAGTGTACTTTTAGCTTTAAGATATAGGTAGTTAGTTTAATTTCAAGCATTATCTTAGATTTTGTAAACATATACATTTATAGCAATAAAAAAATATTTTATTCCAACTTTCCTTTTTTTATTTTTATATTCTTGCCAATATGTTTCAAAAAGATGAAGTGAATTTTAAAACAGTATAACTAAACAACATCCATACTGTCTTCATTATTTTATTGAATGCCATTGTAGTAAATAAGATGCATTTTAAGCTATGTCTTACAGCACATTATTAGCACCAATTACTTTATTGGCAATATAGATGACAGAGATCCTATTCAAATTAAACTATCTGCAGTATAAAGGTAAAGTTCAGAAAAGCTTTAGTTACTTTAGTTATTTTCACTTTTCTGAATTATTTCAATATATTCTTTATTTACTCAGCTAACTGAGATAGTTAAATAAAATGTTTCATTACATACAAGATATAAAAAGCATATAATAAAAGCATTTAAAAATGTATTTATTTAATAACTTAATACATATCAGCTATTAACTACACTATTTGAAATCACCATCGTAGGGGGCTCTTTATTTTGTTTATTTCTCTGCACTTGCTCTTCATGCTTCAGACACCAACATATTTCAAATTGATGATCCTTATTACAGTATACATATCCAGTCTGTTCACATAAATATTCTACTTTATCTAAACATCCACGACAAATATTGTGCCAATAATGTCGTCCTACTTCATCGCACACTAGACATCTTTGCTTCGTGGAATCATTTTCGTTGGAGCATGTACCACAGACATCTCTGCAGACGCCTAGGTTCGTATTTTTTAACACACAACAACACTTCACACACTTTGGACCTTCACCGACGAAAGAAGGTTTCTCTGTTGGTATATTAATTTTTACGGGATTCAATTTTCTACATCCAGTACAGAGACCCGTAAAACAATTGAATTCCTCTGCATACCAAGCTCTCCAACAATTGTGGCACACCCTTGCATTATCCCTTCGAAATGGGAACCCAGCAACCTTTACTTTATTATCCCAAGCTTTTGGGAACGGCATCGTCAATTTCTTACTGAAATGTGAGTATAACTATCTGACAAATATCTTGATCCTTATATTCTTATACTTTGACTAATAGAGAGGTGGGTTGATCGGTTCTAACAAAAAAAATGTGGTCCAACTGGTTAAGTCTGTAATGTAAATAAGGTAATATACAAAAATGCGATAAACCGGTTGCGATGCGATAGACCGGTTAAACCAGTTATGAGAGAATAATCTACCCAAACAGGTTAGACCGCCTTCTAAATTATTGTAATACTCGTAAACCGATTAAATTTATTAAGCTCCAACGGGTTTTTCCGTGAGATATAAATACCAGCCACTTATGTATCTATAGTTAGTTACTTACAGACTGTAAAAGTGAAAAATACGAAATGTATTGTCAAGACTGCAATAAACAGTTTTCTTCAAAGTATCACTTGGCGCGTCATCTTGGAGAAAGTTGTCCTAACCGTCATGCGCATCAACCTATAAAAAGAATTAAACTTGACGATTCACAGGCTGTGACACTAGAGATCTACCAAGTACTTCAAATTCAGTTGTTAATGATGAAGTTCTACAACGTGGTTCAGTGACACCTTCAGCAAATACTTCAAATTCTAGTGTTAATGCTGATATTCAACAAAGTACCTCTTTAGTTGAGTGTCCTATATGTTGCGAGAGTGTGCCAAAACAATGTTTCGTGGGTCATATGAGGCGTAACTCACACAGAACTGTTATGTCATGAAAGGGGGATGGTGTTGACCTACTATTTAGCCCCATGAGATTTAGAATTGCTAGCTATCGTTTCTCGAGCAAAAATCACCACATTGATCACTCTGCATTCTTCTCGGAAATTTACTCAAAAGTACTTGCAGTTATTTCAGAATACCTTAGAAAGTGGAGTGCATTAAAAATAAACTTTGAACTATTCTCCACGTATGTGATACCTGGCAAAGACATGTGTGATCTGAAATCATTCAACACGGAAAATCGGATCATAACTGTCTCCTCTGATTTATCTAAAGCTTATGAAGATTTCATTAAAGCGATAATGTCGCAAGCAGCTGAATTTCAAGAACGTGATTCAGGTTGGTCTTTACAACAAATTTTGTTTCTTGAAGTAAACCTTAACAAATATAATCCTCTACGAGCATCTTCATATATCAAATTGCCTAAGCAAATTGAACTCAAGAAAGCTGTTGTAAATATACGTAATCAAGATAACAAGTGCTTCGCATGGGCTGTGAATGCTGCTTTATTTCCTGCGACTACACACCCAAATTTAATATCGTCTTACCCACATTATTCTACTGCACTGGATTTTGAAGGTTTGGAATTTCCTATTAAGCTTACAGATATCCCCAAGTTTGAAAATCTAAATAAAATTTCAGTTAATGTGTTTGGTATTAGCAATGAATTAAAAAACGGTAAGACTGTTTGTGAAATTGTAGGGCCATATTATTTTACGGAATCTCGTAAAAATATACATGTAAATCTTTTGCTCATCACTGACGATAGTGGGAATGGTCATTATTGTTATATTAAAAATTTGTCTAGATTACTTTCCAAACAAAGATCGAGTCACAATGGACGAACATACATATGTGATGGCTGTCTGCAGTTTTTTAGAACCACCGAACATCTAAGATTACATCAGGAACATGACTGTAATTATATTTGTACAAAATTATCGACAACTGACCTTAAAATGAATAAGTTTGGTGAAACACTTCCTGGAAATTTACTTAAGTTCACTAATTTCGAAAAACAGCTTGCTGTCCCTTTTGTAATATATGCTGATTTTGAAAGTATTTTAAAACCAATTCAAAATGCGCAACCTTGCGATAAATCTTCGTTTACTTTAAAGGCTTACGAACATGTGCCATATTCGTTTTGTTTTTACCTAAAATGTAATTTTGACGACTCTTTATCGGAATTAGTTCATTATCGTGGTTTAAATGTGGCTGAAACATTTATTCAAAAACTTGGAAGATATTTTAATTAATTTATACAATAACCATTTAAAAAATGTCAAACCCATGCTCCCTCTTTCTGAAGATGAGCAAGAAATTTTTAACTCTACTCAGGATTGTCATATTTGTAATAAACCTTTTGATGGCTGTTGTGTTAAAGTTCGGGATCATTGCCATTTGACAGGACGTTTTCGCGGTGTTGCCCACGCTAATTGTAATTTAAACTTTAAAGTACCGAAATTCATTCCTGAGATTTTTCATAACCTCACAAATTATGATTGTCATCTCTTTATAAAAAAACTAGCGTTAAACCAGGAAAAAATTGACGTCCTTGCACAAAATAAAGAAAAATATATATCATTTTCCAAACATATTTTAGTTGAGAAAAGTAATGGACAAAAAAATGATGTTTATATTAAATTGAAATTTTTAGATTCATTCCGTTTTTTACCATCATCTTTAGATAATTTAAGTAAAACACTTGAACAGTATCAGTGCATAGAAATAAAAAAGTATTTTCCTGATCAAAATCAGTTTGCATTAATACGTCGTAAGGGTGTTTTTCCATATTCATACGTAGATAATATGTCAAAACTTGATGATAGAGAGTTACCTTCCAGGGAAAATTTTTTTGATATTTTACGCGGGAATGGTATTTCTGACGAGGAATATAGTCGTGCTTTGGATGTATGGTACACCTTTAAATGTCAAACTCTTGGCGAATATTCTGATATCTATCTGCTTTCTGATGTACTATTATTAGCGGACATTTTTGAGAATTTTCGAAAAGTTTCTTTAGAAAATTATAGTTTAGATCCCGCTCAATATATGACGGCTCCGTCACTGAGTTGGGATGCCATGTTGCGTAAGACTGGTGTCACCTTAGAGTTGATTACAGATATCGATATGCTTCATTTTTTCTGAAATGGTATTCGTGGAGGTGTAAGCCAGTGCAGCAACAGAAAAGCCGTTGCTAATAATTCATTAGTTCCTGATTATGATGCTTCAAAACCAAATTCTTTTATAATTTATCTAGATGCTACTAATCTTTATGGTTGGGCTATGTCCCAAAGCCTCCCAACAGGTAACTTTCGATGGCTTGATAATAACGAAATTTCTAATTTTAATCCTTTACTTGTGGATGATGATTTTGAGAAAGGTTACGTACTACAAGTTGACATCGAATACCCTGAATGCCTACATGACGTTCACAATGATCTGCCTTTCTGCCCAGAAAATTTTGTACCACCCAACAGCAAATATTCAAAACTCCTCTTAACTCTCCATAACAAGAAAAACTATATTATTCATTACAGGAATTTGAAACAGTGCATGACGCTTGGATTAAAACTAAAGAAAATTCATAAAGTTATGGAATTTTCACAGTCTGCATGGCTGAAACCATATATTGAGTTGAACACAAAATTACGAAATTCATCAAAAAATGCTTTTGAAGGAAATCTCTTTAAATTTTTCACAAACTCCATATACGGCAAAACTATGGAGAATGTAGATAAACGTGTTGACATTAAACTTTTGTCTCATTGGGAAAATATTCGCGGTAAAAAAAGTGCCGAAACTTTTATAAGTATGCCAAATTTTAAATCATTATCAGTTTTTTCGGAAAACTTAGTAGCCATTTAAATGGGACGTGTATCAATTTGTTATGATAAACCCTTATATGTAGGTTTTTCCATCCTAGATATATCAAAAACCGTTATTTATGATTTCTTTTATAATTTTATCAAAAAGACTTATGGTGAGAATGCATCTCTTTGTTATACTGATACTTATTCTCTTATTATTGAAATTCAAGCTGATAACATTTACGATGATATAAAGAAAAATATACATTTGTTTGATACATCGAATTATAAAACAAACAACATTCATGGTATACCTAAAAATCAATCTGTTGTCGGTAAAATGAAAGATGAGTACGCTGGTACTCCTATTAAAAGTTTTTATGGCACTGGAGCAAAAGCATATTGTGTTGAATTGAGTGAAGGTGAAACTAAAAAAGCTAAAGGAATTTCAAAACATATTATTACCAAGAATTTGAGTGTAATGGACTATAAACATATAGTAGAGAATGGCGGATCAGTGTATCGAAAAATGTTGTATTTAGATCTCATTTACATACTATGTATACTGAACTAAAAAATAAAGTTGCCTTATCTTCTCAGGATGATAAGAGATGTATTCTTCCGGGGCAAACAAATACCTTAGCGTGGGGTCATAAAAAAATACTTTCAAAATCTGACATGAGTAAAAGCAATTTAGAGGAATTAATTTCTCAACTTGAATCAGTTGATGAGCTCGATGAAATGAGTAACTTTTATATACAAAACTTTGATATAAATGCTATTTAATTGTGTGTACTTGTTTTTTCTTTATTACTTGTTATGGGGATTGTTAATAGTATCTAGAAATACCGGTTTTGACTCAAGTTTGTTGGTGGGGGGTTGCTTATAAGAAGGAACTCCATCCTGGACATTTTCAGTGCAAGTATTCAACATTCACTTAAAAGGTGCTTAACCAATCTGATAGTAAAATGTGGATGTGTTATGTGCAAGAGATTGAAATTACCGACATCAAAAGTGGTGTGCTTCACTTACTGCAGAAATTTGATAATCTGCAATTCGATGCTGAACATGAAGCCGTATATGGAATGGGTAGATTTTATTCTGAAGCTGAATGCAACCAACTTGCTAAAAAATATAGTAAAGGTGCTGAAATTTGTAATAAGTTTCTGGAAGGTGAATTATGTGAGAGTCGCCTGGTAGACGAATTGATAGATATAGGACTACGTAATTTTCTTTATTGTCTTGAAAAGTTTTTAACCCCTGAATCGCGGTATAAGATATATGCCAGTGAAGTGTGTGAAGAGGGTGACTGGAATGAAGACATCAATATCACTTAATCTACAACCAATTACCTACTACTACAACTGTTACAATTGTGCATAAATAAATCTTGTAGCTCCAATACCTGTATTTTTATTTACTCACGTTTATATTTCATATTTTTTTAATTTTCCCTTATAAATAAAATATTTGGAAACAATTAAATATATTTATACAATTATATAAAACATTCATATTTATAAATATATTTTGATATTTTTGAACTCCAGTCTTTCACCATATTGTGTTCCAAGCAGGGTAATCTTGACAGTAGACTTGTATTTAGTGTATACATTTTAGGAAGTTCACACCATCTATCCAATAAATATTCACCTTTAACATTATACATTAAGTAAAACAATGGGAAACATTTAATGTCTTCCGAAGTGAAGTCGCTAAAGTCTGTTTGCCCATATAGATGCTTTGCGATAACTCTTTCCACTTTTGAATTTTTCTCAGGTAGTTTGTTTACAATGCATGTATAACACTTAATCTTAAAAGGTGGCGGGCAGTCTGGAATGTCACCTACCCTCGGCCAATGATCGTAGCAACGAAACGCTTTGGCTTGTATTATTGGATCGGATTTGTAAGGTTCCGGAAGTTTCTCATATATAGAAACAATTTCTTCAATACGAAGATTTCTCAAATACTCTAGTGAAAAATTACCCAGTGCCTCAGAACTAAAGGATCGAATAGGGAGTGTAAAAAAGTAGCGATTTGGAGGTGTTTTGTCTGTATTAGATCCTTTTGACAATATTTTCTTAATGTATATCAAAATGGAAACCACTTTTGAAAAACACATCATTAATTTATTCCACATGGTGTGGCTGAGTACTCATAACTGAACTCAAGTAAACTTAATTCCCTTAAATATAGAACCCCCCTCCTTCACACTAGTTCTAATAACCGGTTCTTATTCACCTTGACCGGTTATCGACCCTGACCGGTTGTTCACCTTGACCGGTTATTGACTTTGACCGGTTGTTTACCTTGACCGGTTGTTGACTTTGACCGGTTGTGTTGTGGTGGGGGTAAAGTAGTGGGGGGGGTAGATTTAGAACTCTCGTATCTGTAATTGGTTGGGAAAGTGGTGGGGGCTAAATGTCAAACTCTCATTGGCTGAGGGAGTGGTGGTGGAGGAAAAAGTGGTGGGGGGTCGTGTCTAGAACTCTCTACTTTACACTACTTAAATGTATACTTCGTAAAAAGTATAATCGATAGGATCCAAATATTTTTTAGTATTAAAAGACGATTTAAGCTAAAGGGTATTAATTTATTTTTTAAGAACAAAGGATCAGGCCTTAGAAAAGTTTAAAGAATTTAAGTATTTTGTAGAAAACCAAAAGGAACTTAACGATAAAAAGTTTTAGATCTGACAATAGTGGGAAGTTTTGTTCATCTAGTTTCGAGAGTTTTTTGAAGAAAAATGAAATTCTACATTAAAAACCAATCCCGATACACCACAACAATATGGGATTTCTGAACGCATGAACCATACATTATCTAGTATTAGTATTAGCTACGTATTAGCATTTCACGCTAGTAGGTAAAGATTGACAGTTCTGTACACAAATGTGCACCCCCCCTCCACTTTTCGCACCCCTCACCCTTGGTACCCCCCACGTTTCCCACCTCCCACCACTTTTCGAACCCCCTCCACTTTTCGCACCTCCCACCGCTTTTCGCACCCCCCACCACTTTTACCATTAATAAGTCAACGATCGGGCAAGGTCTACAGGTTTATTTTTACAAATGCATTAATGTCAAGGATCGATTAAGGTGAACAGCAACAGGTTATTTTTAGAATTGTATGGTTGTCAACACCCCCCTCTATTTCATCATTCCCAAAGTATATAATAAACTAGTGTCTGGTTTGCAGTCAAGTTATTTAAAAGTTTTTCACCAATATGTCTTACACCAGTAGTATTTTCAAGTTACCTGACCTGAAGATCGACATAACAAATAATGCACCACCTGCATTTCAGAATAAAAATGATTGTGCGGTAATTGGGGAACAAAAATTCCATTTAAATAAGTTGAAATCAAAATTTGTGTCCGTAGGGTTGGCGTATGACTTTAAATACGAACCCTATATAAAACTTTCCGGAAATAAGTGTGATGCTATAATTTTTAACAAAGAAGAGTGGAAACATTTTTTAACATATCAAGGAACTATTTCTCACTATCTATACACCAACGATTTGATAGATCCTATAGATGTCGGAAAATTTTATATACAATTTGAAGTACTAAATTCTAGGGTTATAAAAATCCTGAAAAATAATTCCTATATTTACCTAGGATATGAAACGATATGTAAATTATGGGAGTGCCTACCGTTGATCGGGTATCGGCTAGATATATTGGAAAGGTTACAGTTTGCCAACTATTTTGCAATTGTGCAGAAAGAACTACAGACTACACCAGGAAATTTATTTGACAATGCATGGAATCTGCTAGAACCAACTAAAAATCGAAATAGTGAAAATGTTTGTATGGTTATGGAATTAATTTACATATATCCAGAAATATTTGAAGCCGAGTGTAGCAGAAAAACCAAGTGATGAAGATAGTTAGGTTTAATGAAAGAAACAATAAAATTTATCATCTCATAGTCTGGCAATTTGCATATAATTCATGTAGGAAGAGGTACTGGGAAAGTTTTGCCGTCGATCGATGTCGTTTTCAGAAAAAAATTGCTAATCTATCAAATGTTATAAATCCTGTATTAAATAGTAATCATAGACATAAAATATATACAAGGTGGGCCATTAGTGCGTATGCGGACAGTACTACCTATACCGTTAAAGTTAGAATAATAATTTTTGGTACGAAGTTAGATGCCAGTGGCGTGCATATTTTAAAATTATTTTGGCACATACAAGGTGTTTAATATTAAAATGCCGAACCGAACATACATATTTTTAGATTTTTGAATTAAGCGTACTTTTCTGAACAATTTAATATAGCACTTAATATAACAACCAACCACGAAGACATGGTTATTTTCGTTATTTATTAAAATGTGAATTATTTTTTTATTAAGTGCGACTCACAATTTGTTATTAACAATAAGACTAATAATAAACTGCCTGCCAGTATAAACTTTTTATTCACTTATTTTTTTACAACTTATCTTAATTTCAACGGTTCCTCAAGTTTCAAACCCTTTTTTTTAACAAATAAATTTTATTTAAGCCCACCAAGTAGGGTATCGTTAGAAAGCTGAAAAGGAGCTCTTTAAGACGACATAATAATATACAGGGTGTTCCATTTAAAATGTTGAAGTAAAATTACGATATGCGAAATGTATCACCCTGTATAGCAAATGTAACTTTTGTTTAAATCGTTATATTTTCTTGAATAAAGACATATTCTTAATGTATCCTATGAAAAAATGGACGTCATATCTCATTTAAATGGAGAGATACAATAATGCGAAGTAGCGACCTTTTTCATAGAAAACTTGCAACAACGTCGCCACGTGTAAATTTAGATATATTAAGTGCTATATTAAATTGTCCAGAAAAGTACGCTTAATTCAAAAATCTACAAATATATAGGGTGTTCCATTTAAAAAAATGTATGTTCGGTTCGGCATTTTAATATTAAACACCTTGTATGTGCCAAAATAATTTTAAAATATGCACGCCACTGGCATCTAACTTCGTACCAAAAATTATTATTCTAACTTCAACGGTATAGGTAGTACAGTCCGCATACGCACTAATGGCCCACCCTGTACTCAAAGATTTTGTTAAAATGTATATACACATATTAATAAATAAATGAAGTATTATAATTGTTTTTATTGGGTGAAATAAAACAATCGTTTTATAGATTTTTTCACTTTATTATTAAAAGTTAATTCATTCCAAAATTTTCATATAAAAAATATACATTGGAAAGTGCACAAACACCATTTTCTACAGAATGATAAAAACATTTTGGAGCAGCTTTCTGCAATGTAGGTTGTTCCGGAAGTTCAATCACAGGAATCTTTAGGAATTTCCTGATGTATTCTGCTTTTTCTCTCCCTTTCACGTAAACATGATCCGCGGAAGTGTGCAGATCTTGAAGAATTTTTGAAAACATATGTACAGGTGTGAATCCAGCATTCCAATCAAGACCGTGATGGTTTTGTGTTAACCACAATGCTTGCTTTTCCAATTCTAAAGGTAGCATATTCTGTGGAAAAGGAGGTTTAAACACATAGTGGCATATCTTCGTCCCATCAAAAACTGCTAGTTCTTTAACTATGAATTATTTTTTTCAATTTTAAAGCCCTACACATCCAATACTAACGACATATTTTTAAATTCGCAAATTTTTTCACTACAGAAACTTTTAAACTATACAACTCAATTACTTTTTTCAATTCTTTCAGTTTTTTGCAATGTTCTCGCAATACCTTTCTATACTGAGAGATCATCTTCAACTGAATTTATATCTTACACTGTCAAGCTTATGTAGATTAGACCTGCCTAAGAATTTTTGTCATTGGATTATACTTGAATTCGCGACCATATAAAATTAAGCAATAAGCTGTGGTATTTTTCGGAAAATTTTCCCTGGTTTCTACTTCTATTCTCAATACAACTGTGGAAGACTGGGTTGCTTGCTTCTGATAGGAACAGTCTATGTGGGTTATAGGTGAAATGGATTTGAATTCTGAAGGTGTAAATATGGATTCATTTCCAGATTGATAATATGAACAACGAAAATTAGAGAACATTTCATACAATGAGGCATATTTGTCATTCTTAATGTCGAGAAATAAGTCATTATAAGGATATCTTTCAGAATTTAAAAATGCTCTTATATTCGTCAAATTACAAGCATCAAATTTACTCCTGTTTGAAGTTATTTTATTTTTTTTATCTGTTTGAAAGGCTACAATTACATGTCTGGGAATTTCCAATTTAGTTGAAGTTTTAACAGGCCAAGTATATCTATCTGTTTGAGGGACGGAGGAATCTTCTATAAGCTCCCAACTTCTAAATGCAATAGTTATTTCCATATTTCGATCTAAAATATTTGTTAGTGCCACTTGCTGTTGTATTCCTACTGAAACATGAGGCATTCTCCAATACAACTTTTCTATAGTAATTTTAGGGGTTTCAGTTTCATCGGTAGAGGTGACAGCATCTAAATCACTACTACTTCTAACTAGAACTAACTCTTGTTTCGCATTTATTAAAATTTTTTTGTAATCTTCAAAAAAACCCATCAACATCTTTAGTGGAATGCATACATTAAATTTGTTAGTATCAGGTAGTAAACCTTCTTTAGGAAACCATCCAGCATTTTGAAGTTTAACGCTCTCACTTTCATTAAATGATAAATACCCCTTAAGAGTGGATATTAGACCAACATTTCGATTTGAATCGACAATAACATTATTCAATTCATATCTAATTTCTCTAAACAGAAATGCAAAAGCGCTATTAATTAGCTTTAACTTAGTAGCCGGCCTGTCATCATGTTTAGTTAATTTACCCTCTAGGTACAGCATGCTTTCACATGGTAGTGTATAGACGTCATTTTCTTGTATTGGTATGGTGATTTCATCATTATACTCAAATTTAGAAGTTACGAACGGCTGATAATTATGATATTCTAATTTTGTAATAGTCGTCTGCGATAGGTTTATGCATAACATTTAAGATATCCATTATACAAGCACTTTAGATAGATAGATAGATAGATTTTATTATTAGTTCCAAAATACAATCTTAGGATGTACAATATACCCTATTGGGTGTGGAACATGTCAAAATGAACATGCCATTTATTATTTACAAATATTAATAAAAAACAATACAAAAAAACAATACAAAAAAGACAAAGACAAAACCAGAAAACTGGCATCTACAAAATTATTCACAAGTCTGTGGAATGGACATACAAGACATGATTCACCAATCACTTGAAAGAGGCCATGGTTGCTATATCTCCATCTTTATAGAATTCATCGAGGGAATAATATGCCTTGCTAGACAAATATGCTTTCAGTTTACTTTTAATGGCCCTATTTGAAAGATTTCTAAATTCAATAGGTAGATGATTGTATATTTTTATAATGTCAAAATGCACACTTCTCTGGGTGTAAGTATAATTAGGCTTACCCACCGATAAAAGATCATTTTTATATCTTGTGTCAAAAGAGTGTTTCCTAATACAGTCCGTGAAAAGGGTTTTATTATTTGCAATAAATATAACCGATTCATAAATATATAAAGCTATTACAGTCTGTATTCTGTTTTCTACAAATACTGGCCTACAACTCTCCCTTCCATTTATTTTAAAAATATTTCTAAGACACCGTTTTTGAATTATTAATATGCGAGATGCATCTACTGAATTTCCCCAAAATATAATTCCATATTTCAACTTGGATTGCACATAGGCATAATAGGCTAAGAGGCCTGTTTGTGTATTTACTTCATCGGACACGATTTTGAGGGCAAAACAATATCTTGACATATCCTTTGATAAAAATCCAATATGATCCTTCCAATCCATGCGAACGTCAAGAGTTAAACCCAAAAAAGATGTACTTTCTACACTTTGCATTATATTTTTTATATTAAAATCAAGTAGGTTGCTTGTATCACTTCTAAAATGCATAAGCTTTGTTTTTTCAACATTTAGTTGCAAGTTATTAGATTTAAAATAGGTTTCTAGCAATTTTCCTGTATCTGCAACTTTTTTTAGTAACGAATTATTACTTGATTCATTAAAAATAATGGAAGTGTCGTCAGCAAACATAATTATATTTTCCGATGTAACAGAGGGTAGGTCGTTGGTGTACAGAATATAAAATAGTGGACCCAAAATTGATCCCTGGGGAACTTCTTTTTCTATGACTATATAATCAGACTTCACCAAATTACCATTATAGTCTATGTCAACAACACATTGTGTTCGATCTGTTAGGTATGACTTTATCAGTTGCAAAGGAACTCCTCTTATCCCATTTCGATCTAGTTTCGCATATAAAATATTATGATCTACACTGTCAAAAGCCTTTGACAGATCCAAAAACATTGCCAGCGTAGACCTTCTGTTGTTTAGAGAATTCATAATTTCGTCTATAGCTTGGTACAATGCTCTAACAGTAGACATTCCCCTTCTAAACCCATTCTGCCGGTTAGATAACAAAGAATATTTCTCCAAAAAGGCTATCAATCTAGTATTAATAAGTTTTTCAAATATTTTACTTACATTTGACAACAGTGAAATAGGCCTATAATTGGATGGACGGTTTTTAGGACCTTTTTTGTGAACCGGTTTGACATGAGCAGTTTTTAATTCTTGGGGAAAAATACCTGTGGAAAATGATAGATTCACTATATATGATATGAGATGTGAAATAATATCTGCAGTTGATTTTAATACAACGATTGGGACTTCATCTTCTCCAACTGACTTCTTGTTTTTTAATGATCTTATACAGTCGTAGACTTCTTCTGGAGTTGTTGGATTTAAGAAAAAGCTATTGTCTTGTTTTTTAACATGATTTAGATCTGTTTGAAAATTACTGTTGTTTAAATTGGGACAAGCATTTATAAAAAAATTATTCACATTATTCAAGATAGTAACAGCATCATAGTCATGACTGCCACCTGATAAATTGTCCATAATGTTTACTTTTTTTGTTACCTTATTTGTTGTTATAGATCGGACCACTGACCAAGCTGCTTTCATTTTATTGTCTGCATTATAAATGAAATTCTCGTTTGACATTATTTTTGCCTGCCTAATAACTCTTTTTAATATGTTAGAATAAATATTGAAATTTTCAGAACTTATTTTTCCCTCAATTTTTTGCTTGTACATTATACGTTTTCTTTGGCAAGATATTTTTATACCTAGTGTGATCCAAGAAACCTTTGTTTTGTTCACTTGTTTAATTTTCTTCTTAGTAAAGATTTTATCTTGCATCAGTTTCAAATGTTCGCTGAAAGAATTGTAAGCCACATTTGCATTACTTTTATTATAAATAAAATCCCAATTACACTGCGAGATCATATCATGCAGACTACTTACTTTATTTTTTGAAAAAATTCTTTTAATGGCCCATGTATCTTTACACTGAGATATGTGCGATTTGGGTAACTTCAACATTTGCCCATGATGATCGGACAATGCAGAATTTATTACCATGGAATTTGAGAAATCTTCAGAATTTACAAAAATATTATCTATTAATGAACTTGTCCTTTTTGAGACTCTGGTGGGTTCAAATATGGTCTGCAAAAAATTGTAAGCATTCAACAAGTCCAAAAATGACTTAGTTTCAGAATTATTTTGAAGTAGGTTAATATTGAAATCACCACAAATCACCATTTTATAGCATTTCAAGTTTTGGTGCAACATGTCCAATACTTCCTCCAGTTTTTGTAAAAATACACTGTAGGAAACAAGATTTGTATATATACATATAATGGCTACTTTTAAGTTCTTACTGGCTACACACACGCACTCACAAATGCACTCTTGACTTATACTTCTAACAAAAGGGACATCTTCAAAATCACCAGCATCAGCATATACAAGGTGTCCACCTAGTGCGCGTAAGTCCAATATCTGGGTTAATAAAAGAGATAACTTAATTTTTTTTTCTACAGGGTTGTCTAATATCCCGAGCTGCACAAAATGAAAATATATTTACATATTCAGGGTGTTCAGTTTTTCCTGGACAGGTACCAACTTCGTTTTTCTAAATGGAAATATATATTTTTTATTGCTTTTTCGAACTAAACCCTTGATTTTAGTAGGACTTTCATCAGCCTTCACTATACCTAACTGAAACTGTTTTTGAAATATTGACTGGTGAATATTGACATTTTTGCAACTTTGACACCCTGTAAAATCTAAACGGTTTGAGATCAAGCAAAACGGTTTGCACATTCCTATCTTAACTTTTTATAAGCTATCGTTTGATACCAATTTCAAATGTATCCAGGAATTAAAAATTTTCCGAAAATTTAGAAAATTTTTAATTCTTGGATAAATTTGAAATTAGTATCAAACGATAGCTTATAAAAAGTTAAGATAGGAATGTGCAAACCGTTTTGCTTGATCTCAAACCGTTTAGATTTTACAGGGTGACAAAGTTGCAAAAATGTCAATATTCACCCGTCAATATTTCAAAAACAGTTTAAGTTAGGTATAGGGAAGGCTGATGAAAGTCCTACTAAAATCAAGGGTTTAGTTCGAAAAAGCAATAAAAAATATATATTTCCATTTAGAAAAACGAAGTTGGTACCTGTCCAGGAAAAACTGAACACCCTGAATATGTAAATATATTTTCATTTTGTGCAGCTCGGGATATTAGACAACCCTGTAGAAAAAAAAATTAAGTTATCTCTTTTATTAACCCAGATATTGGACTTACGCGCACTAGGTGGACACCCTGTATACAAACTCCTCCATGTTCTCTATTGGGTCTTGAAAAACTTGTGATCAGCTGGTATCCATTTATCTTGATAAAGCGCTCTTCATCCTGCTTTAACCAGTGCTCACTGAAGCATAACACATTGGGTTTTCCTTCCAGTGTATTAAGAAACAATTCAATTTCCAAAGTCTTGTTTCTAAGACTTTGTATATTTTGGTGAAATATGCATAGTTGTGAATCTTCAATCTGTTTATTGTAGTCATGGTCCCCTCTTAACCCTGGTCTATCATCTATTACCTCTGTATGTGAATGTGCATGGACAATATTTATAAAAAATCAATCTTACTTTTTTTAATCTCTAGGTTACGTAAGTATGCAGGACACTCCTTACTCCATGTATTATGATGGTAATCAACTCTTTTCATATTAAGCTTCTCTACAGCATATCTACAGTTTACACATATTACTTCATTATCTGGGATTTGACAGTCATCTGCGCGATGACTTCCACCACATCTACTACAGACAACTTGCTTAGTACAGTTCTTTGCAATATGATTAAAACCACAACACCTATAGCATATTGGCACATCAACTGCATCATATACCGCACAACGGTCCCACCCAATATTAATTTTCCCAACTTTTATTATTTGACTATAAGATTCTCCATCCATTTCTACATATGCTATATTGCTCCTTTTATTTGTCTTACTTTGAGTAATGTGCACTACTTTAATTTCACATGTATCCCTTGGTAGAATATCTTCATTTTGAACATGAAGCATGTCTTTTATTTCTTCTGGTTTAAGAATTTCTGTGATTCCCACTATTTTGACCCTTGGTAGTTTCTTTTTCGGTTCACTTATATCATATTTCCCTCCCATTTTACTTTGTGCCTCCGCTTTAAGTGTTTCTGCTGCTAATTTGCTTTTACACTCAATTATAACTCCTCCATCACGTGAATTTTTCATGCAGGAAACTGCAATTTTTGCTGGATCAAAATAATTTTTCACTTCTTTCCTTGTATCATCATGTTTTTGCTTGTTGTCTTTGGGTTTAATTACTACGACTGGTTCCATTTTTCTCTTCTTAACTTTTTCTGCATAACTTCCCACTAGATCCTCTTGTGTTTTTATTACCTGGTTTATACCACATTTTATTTCATCATTTTTTGTTCTTATTGCCTCTGACAGGTTTTCAATCATCTTGCCCTGCTCCTCTATCACTTCCTTGCTTTGCTATTGTACCCTTCTGCATCTTGAATTCACTTTGGAATTCATCCAGTTTCTGTAACACTTGTTCCAGAAGTCTACTTGCAGATATTATCTCGGTGGTCTTTTTTTCAAACTTTTGTCTGCATTCGTCACACAAGTATATTAGAAGTCGTTTTTTTATTGCAATGGCTCTAATTTCAGAGGACGAAAGATTGGTACAATCATGGCACAGAGCAACTTTACACTGATCGCAAGCAATTAAATCGATGTCTCCATCTTTACAGCTACTACACAAACTCATTTTATATTTAAAATTTACCCTTAGAAATTTTATTTAGTACAGCTCTGGCTGGTCTGTATTCATGATATCAGCTCGAACACAAAAAAAAACAAAAAAACTGATAGATAAGGTAGAAAAACTTATTTAGTTTTTTATGCAAAGTATAACAACACTGTTTGTATATTATTGAATAACAATTGTTAATGTTTTCACTGATATAACAACTCCAGTGAATTCTTTGTCCTCATCTCCACAATCAGTGAAAAAATTATAATTTTTTATGACTTATAAACACTAAAAACTCTTTAAAAAACTATTTAATGAAATTCACTCTTTAGCACAACAACTGCATGATACGACTGTATGCGATTCACATACGATTCTTTTAAACCGAGGGATTTAAGAAATAGCTTATTGTTACGTGTTACTTTGTTAATGCTCCCTCTGGAACTAACCGGAAGATTGTTTTTGCTCCGCCTTTTATAATTCCGCTTACTAACCATACTCCTAGGGTACTGGATTATATTGTAGCGAATTACCATGATCTCCCGTTATGATAGTTTTTTTAGATGTAATCTCACCGTTATAATTTCCTCTCGAAAATTGACAAGGTTTCCGTCCTGATCGAGTATTTTAACAATCAAGTTGTTAATGGTTCTGACGGTTACAGGGAAATAAAGTATATTCAGAGGCGATTCCACTATTCTATACCCCGCTGCCACCGTAGAGAAGAATTGATGAATTACGTGGACAGGTTTACCGTTGGAATATGATCCGGCTGCTATGTTGCAATCTATACATAAAGCATTTACCTTAAGTATTTGAACTGGACAATCAGATTCATTTAACACATTAGCTTTAAGAACTCACTTATTAAACCCTAATAATTGCCCGATTGAGTTTTCATTAGTGAAATCAATATCCACATTGGTATCAATTCTAACAGTTGATGTACTAGGGTTAGCTATTATTTTAACCTCTAAAGGTGGTTGAATAATCTGCTGTATGTACTTATTAAGATTATCAATTTCATATGCTCCTACTGGAATGGTTGTTGTAATATTATCATATTGTCACGCTGCTCCAAGCCAATAGCGAGGGGTCGTGCGAAAACTACACTTTTCCGTTGGACACTTCGCGGCTTGTTCCAGAAGATTTTGAAAGGCGCCAGGGGTATAAAGAGCTCCCGCGGCCGTCGTCGATAGTTGCATTTGAATTATTACAGAGCGAA
The DNA here is from genome assembly GCA_963924545.1 of Pogonocherus hispidulus. Taxonomy (NCBI): domain Eukaryota; kingdom Metazoa; phylum Arthropoda; class Insecta; order Coleoptera; family Cerambycidae; genus Pogonocherus; species Pogonocherus hispidulus. The sequence continues at coordinate 60,280,999 of OZ004692.1, forward strand.
TATAAAGAGTTTTATAGTGTGATTAGTTATTTATATTAAATTTTTGAATCTACGGAATTCGTAGGTACGAAAGATTCGAGGTTGTATTTTTAGCATATTATTTGGACGGCAATATAGCGGCTATAAGTATGAATCGAAAACGCAAAATTGCGGAAGTTTTTCAAGAAAATCGGACAAACTTGTATTTATTTGTAAACATTCGGGAAAAGCCTGTGTTTGGTATGTCGTGAGACGATTGCTGTTATGAAAGAATACAATTTAAAAAGACATTATGAGACTCTCATTAAAAAGTGTTTTTTTTTTTAAATAAACGTCTTTAAAAAGCATGTCTTACAATTTATTTTTTATCTAACCTAAAGTCTTAAGGTACCTTAAATTTTAAATGTCATTTACTTGTTACATACTTGTTACATGTTATATACTTTATTTTGCGGCCCGTCGGTCGACAGGGAAATACAAATCTGGCCCTTGGATAACAAAAGGTTGAAGACCCCTGCTTTAATGTAATGGAAAATGGTGCAGTTCAGGGACTTGATTACAAAGCACAGTTAAGTTGTGGTGAACTTTGTCAGTGTGCCATGAGAGTAAGCAGACGAGACTACCCCCCAAGCAAAAAGGAAGTAGAGCTACCAAATTGCTAGAAATAGTGTACGGGGATATGTGTGGTCCCATGGAAGTACCATCGATAGGAGGATCCAAATATTTTTTACTATTAGAAGACGATTTAAGCAAAATGATATTCATTTATTTTTTAAGAACAAAATCTATCTTCACTAGTCGGACTAACGTTAGGCCTCGTTGATGAATCCGTATCAAAGAATTTAAGCATTTTGTAGAAAACCAAAATGGACTTGCAATAAAAAGTTTTAGATCTGACAAAGGTGGGAAGTTTCGTTCATCTAGTTTTGAGAGTTTCAAGTCTAGTTTTACCCGAACAAGTAAAAAGTTTTGAAATTCCAGATGTGACAAGAAAATCTGTTCGTAATATAAAAACCAGAAAGTAGGATGATTACGTGACCTTTCAATGTCAAAGCGATGAAATTAGTTTAGACGATGTTCCTCTAGATGCGACAGATGCCCTTTTCAGATATGATGCTAAGCATTGGCGAGAAACCGTGGAAGAGGAAATAACAGCCTTCAAAGAAAATGACACGTGGGACTTGATTGAGGCACCCGAGAGTATTAAAGCAGTGCAGTGCAAGTGGGTGTTTAATAAGAAATTTAATCACGAAAATAAAATTTGTTATCGCGCATGACTAGTTGCAAAAGGATATACGCAAAAGGCAGGTATTATGACGAAATTTTTGCGTCAGTGATTTGATATTCTAATTTACCTTTACTTTTAGCATTTTCTATAAAACTAGATTTAGACACTACTCCTTGAACGTAAAGATTGAATGTTTAAAAGGTCATTTAGAAGAAGCAGTTTTAATGATTCAATCTGAAGGTTTTATACTGAAATGCCATGAAAAGAAAGTTTGTAAGTTGAAAAAGGCCATTTATGGGTTAAAGCAGTCTTCACGTGCCTGGTATCACAAAGTGGAGGAAGTTTTAATTGGGCTTGACTTAAAAAAATTTTAATATGAGCCTTGTTTATATTTAAAGAAAAATAATGAATCGATTACAGTAATCGCATTATATTTTGATGATTTTATAATTTTTTCTAATGATAAAAAGGAGATAGATTTTTTGAAAGACAAACTAAATTCCAGTTTTAAGGTAAAAAATTTGGACGAACTCAAATTGTGTTTAGGTATGAGAATCAGCAGAAATAAAAATATAAAAATGTTCTTAGGTTAGATCACAGTGAATATGGCATATGAATATGATGTTATATTGATCACTTACTTAAAAAATTTAATATGGCAAACTGTAACACTGTTAGTACGCCAATGAATAATTTTGATTTTAATGAGTGTTTTAGGAGATAAGAATCAAAATCCTCTGTATTAAAAATTAATTGGAAGCTTAATGTTTCTAGCTATAATGACACGCCTGCATATTGCATACAGTGTAAGTTTTTTGAGCCAATTTAATAATTGTCATACAGAGTATAATTGGAAGTATGCGAAGAGAGTACTTCGCTATTTAAAAGGTACAAAAGATTATTCACTTGTGTTTAGAGAGGACGGTCAGGTTTTATATGGATATGTGGATGTGATATAAGAGCTTAAAGAATGTTAAACATTCCAAATTTGTATTAGGTTCAAGATTGTAAATTTTTGATAAGTGGGGGTGTTGAGATATATATCAAAAATTAGTTTCTTAACCGTCACCACTTCTGTTGTGTAAGCCATGAACTGATATAAATGTAGTTGCAATAGCTTAAGAATAAAGTAGCCCTTGTTAGAAAGCATTACGAAGTGGTTGTTTTCAGTTATCTGTCCCGCTATATTAACAACAATTTTTATCAATATTTTAATTAAAAAACTATTTCACTACAATATTTGTTTTATCTTTTCATTTTTTGTTATTTTGTAACTAATCAACGACCCCATAGGATATTTCATCAAGTAAGATTGTATTTCTAGTGCAAATAAAAATCAATCTCTTTTCATGATACAACATGATAGTTGTTACAACTGATGATATAATGTTTTTTGAAGTTAATGAAAAGGTGTCTCATTTATAAGACTTGACTTAAACGGTAAGTTAATTCGAGAATTAAGTCACATTCAATTCTGAATTATAAGTGCAATATAGATAAAAAGTATTTATGTCATTTGTGGTTTTGTTTTCACTGATATTACAACTTTTTACCATAATTTGGATATGAACAATAGGTAACTGTAAAGTAGTTCACTGCTAAATGGAAAAATCAATTTGCAGTTTTTGTAAGCAGAGAATTAACAGTTGTGCAAAAATAGTGAGTTACTTTTAGATAGTTTTTAAAGGAAACTCTTTCACGTGACATGTTTTAATTTAACTGATATCTTAAAAAATGATGTAAAATATCTAGTTTATTCTGGAAGTGTCCAACAAGTGATACTGAATCTAAATTTTATTTATGAAAAATTTAAAGCTATTCTGCTAAGGATTGATGAAAAGTTTCTAAAAAACTTTTTTAGAAATGTATGAATAAAAAAATTGGTAAATGGAATGCAACTCCAGACATTGTGAATTTTGTGAAACATCAGAATAAATATATTATTAGTGACATTTGAGGGTAAAGTATCACAAATATCTTAATAAAAAAAAGTATGTATCAGGTTTTTCAGCAGATCGAAGTACATGTCTTATAATAAGATAGTCGCCTGGCAGGGGTATGTTGTTCATGAGATAATCTATGTGATGTTGATGATGCAATTGAAATTAAGGGAAATTTTTAATGCAATGGGCTACACTTTTCAGTCATCACTTTTCTAAAAATAGTAACAGCAGAACACGGCACAACCGAAGTTAATAATTTTGACATGTATTAACTGTAACGTCTGATGCATGTACGTAATGCATAATGATGAAAACAATGGTAATATTAAAAATTAGTTATGCAGTGGCGAATTCTAATGAATGTTTCATTGTAGTCTTTTTTGGGATTACACCACCTGTAAACTAATAAAAAACAGGAAATCAGAAGTATTCAAATTAAATATTCAAAGTGTTAGTATCAAGGTAAACTTCTAAATTTTGCCCCAAAAAACCACCGTATAATATGCAATAAAATAAATATTTGATAAATTAACTAAAATTCATCAGTGGTTTTTCAGATTTATACAAATTTAAAACAAGTTACACAGTTAACTAGTTTTTTTCTAAACGTTTGAAGTCAATCCTCGACTCATCAGTAGAAGAGTAGTTTGTATAATAAAAAATTATCAGATCGACATTTTTAATTCAAATTGTCATCACATGCTATATTAATCAATATGTTATTATTAATTTTCCATTGGTAAAATTGTTCCACTGTCTGTTTTGGAGCCATCTGTGAACGACACGAGACTTGAAAGCTCCAGAGAATTTACCTTCGCTACCTAGTCACTAATATTCTGTATTTGAACCTAGAATGGCTTGCAAAAGTTAAATTTTGCAGTAATTATGTCGGATATCATCTCTAGCCTTCTATTGGCTCTGACATCAATGTATATCTTATCTTGAAATGTCTCCTTCCTTGGAAACTACCTGTCCAAGTATTATTATTCCTAATTTGGTACGCTGCTATTCTTGCTTCTTTCTCTTGCTTTCCAACACCAAAGCACCATAAAATATTTGGGTCTCCACTATTGAGGTGTACATTCAATGTAACATCCTCGGTTTCAGTTCCCAAGTTTTCCCTACCAAGTGCCAACATACACCAAGTGTCCGTCTCTCTTTGTCAATTGTTTTTTTCCAATGCGGGTTCCAAATAAGTTCCCAGATACTTTACTTCCCCCGAGAATTGGATAGTCTTCCCACCTAAGATTGATTCTACAAGTCCTTTCAAATTCCTTCTTTTAGTGAAGGGGACCACAACTGTCTTATCCAAATTGACAGACAGTGTTTTCCCACTACAACTACATCAGCTTCGAGACAGTTTTGTTATGTTTTCCAACCACAAGGACAACAAAGTCATCCACGTAGCTCTGTGTATAAAACCCTGCTCTGTTAAGAACATCCAGTGCACCAGAATCAGCTTATATATTTCATTGCTCTATTGCAAATGTTAAACACCTTTTTTGTAATAATAAAGAATATTGTAATCCTTTTTTTTTTGCTGATTACACTACTATTTGTTATTTGTGTACTTTTTACTATTTACTATTTACTACTTGTTTTTATTCTAATTGTATAAAGTTCTGTGTAATTTTTTCTCACTCTGTAATTGGCGTTGTACTGTGGGTGCAGTAACTAAATAAATAAATAAATTATGAATTAATAGGCAGCATCAAAAAAATATTTTTTAAAAATGAATCTCCAAGAAACTTTAAAAAAAAACTTCTGAACACACTACCTCCTAAACCTATTATACTCATTGGGGTACATGACTGTAGCCTATTTGCTATTATTATATTAATACCAAACAAATTCTTCGCTTTGGGCGGAGTTTTTCATCTAGCGCCATGAAAAATCTTTGTTTTGATCTACAAAATGAATTTTGGTCGAAACTATACGTTACACCTACAATAATTAATGAAGCATATGAATGTTTTCTTGGCTTATTTATGTTTTATTTCAACAACCATTTGTTGCATGTAAAATTCAAACTACATAAGACTTGCAGGCATGAGACGAGGTAACGGGATGTAAGCTGGGTTGCATCAGTTATTACTATAGCGATTATACTAGTCACCGGTATGCAACCCAGATTACCGGCGTAACGCATGTGTGATATCGGCGATTTCCACGCTAGAGGGCTAGAATTTTACCACGTACCGTCAAGTAAGGGACTAGTTGCATATTTTACTATTTTACCATTTACATTCTCGTTATCTCGTGCCTATCGTGTTTATAAAGTCTTATTTAGATCAAGTTAATTTAAGCAAATTTTAAAAAAAGGAAGGTGCACCAGTCTAAGGTCCCTTCGAGGTTTCCACTCGGCTGTAAGTTGATTCCTGGGGCGATGACGCCTACCGGCTTCCGTTTTGGTGTTCTGTGAGATGTCAGATTGGCTGGGAGAATATAAGTTTTGACATTGTTGTGAGCACATGTTTAATTCTGTATAAGAATTTCCATATTTGGGGATATTATTGTAACACAATATATTTGTGATAATCGATACTAGGAGTGGATTAGTTCGATTATATCATAAATCCTGCTGGATGGAATGTCAAGCATTTTTATATTGACCAGTGAGATTTAAGATACACGTGTAAGCCGCACACCAACCAAGTAAGTTGACTAATTTGTACTTTTCTAGTCAAGGGTGATAACTTATAGTCGGGGTTTTGTTGCAGGGCTTTTATTTTAGTTTTCTCTTTGGTTTTGGTCCCTTTTTGGGGTCACGTCTACGTCTTACGGAGGGGTTTCTGTTGATACACTACCGGTGAATTCTGGGTCTACACCAGTCGTGACCTACTGGAGGTTTTGCTGCCTATGGCTGCGTGACCATCTCAATATACCACGTCGAGTCCCTATTCGTTACAGGAGTGAGCTGAGTCCTACCGCTGTACCGCCCTGTTGCCTTGCTGTCCACATAGAAATAACACTGGAACTAGAGTGGTCCCTATCAGCCAGCTAAGTATCTTTAAAACCTGTCTTGTGTATGGATGTATATAACATTTCTTTTGTAAGCGTAGAACTGATTATGTTAGTATAAGTATAGTAAATAAGTGTATTGCCACCTTCAGTGGTCGAGACAACGGAGCATGATCATGTTGCGGTGCATCTAAATCATACAGTACCCTCACCGTACAGATTTTGTAAGTGATTGTACACTTTCAAAAGGGGACATTATACTATATACTTGTATAAATATTATGTATGTAGTGATTTTTTTTTTGATAAATTCAAGATTTTATTATACATCTGTATGAAATCACCTCACGTTTTTTTTTTAATGTAAGAACCACTCCCTCCCACTTTGCTAGCTGAGTGTGTGATTCCTGCTTCACTAGAATTCGCACACTATAATAAATATTTGCTACCGAGAGGAGTAGTTTTCGACCCTACACTGCTCCTACCCTATAATACCGTGTGGGTTCCCCTTAACCCGGCTTGGATGGTTAAGCTATAGCATGTTTATATGCTAAGCTGATTGGGTAAGGTACCACATTTTCCTCGTAAAAGATGATATAATAAATGCAACTGAAGTGACCGGGGATGGGTATCTGATGAGATAAAGAGGTCGAGTACTGGCCTGTACTTGATCTCTGTTATATAGTCTGTGAAGATGTTATACTGGGTTTCCCATTTCATTTGACTAATGGCAATTAACATGGGCTATTATATTTCGTTGAATTTTATATTCCCAGGGCACACTATGAGAAATATTGCTAACGGAATCAATAGTACTGACTGTCAAATACTTCTGATTACCAAAATACTAAAGCGAGATGCTTTTTTAATTAAAATATCAATAAAAATCCGTTTTAAGTTAAAAGATGTACTTTACATAACTGTCTTAGAACACAAAACCTAGATGGCATGGTGGCCTAGTGGTATGAGACTCGGCCTCCCAAACTGAAACTTTAAATGTTCACAGGTTCGAATCACAATCGAGGAAACGTTTTTTTTTTTAATTTTACTTTTTGATTAATTACAATTACAAGTGTTTGCTTATTTGAATAAATGTGAACATATTTTAAAAAAACTCATAATTTTAGAATTATAGTTTTTTATTAAGAAAAAAAACCAATTACTAATTCACGACATTTCCTCGGTAACTGATTAGTAAAAGCACAGTGCATGTAATAAATAAAAAAATATGTTGTTTGTTGATTGCTTATTTTATAAGATAGTAGCTTAAACTAAAGATAAAGGAAACGAACCAATTAAAAACATGTTTTATATATTTTTTTTTTGATAAATAAATATTGTGACTTTAAAACTAGTTTCAAAAATAATAACTAGATACTGACAATGAACCCTATTTATTCGAATAAGTAAACACTAATAATTTGTAATTAATAAAAAAGTAAAATAAAAAAAATTTGTCTCTGGCGGGATTTGAACCTGCAAAATTTTGCGGTTCAGTTACAAAGACTGCCGCTTAACCAACTACTCCACCAGACAATTTAAAGTGACAGCCCTAACACAGGTATGTAAATTACATATGTTAACTTTCAACGGATTTTTATTGATATTTTAATTAAAAAAGCATTTCGCTTTAGTATTTTGGTAATCAGAAGTGTTTGACAGTCAGTACTATCGATTCCGGCTGCAATATTTCTCATAGTGTGCCCAGGGAATATAAAATTCAATGAAATGTAATAGCCCATGTTAATTGTCATTAGTCAAATGAAATGGGAAACCCGGTATAGACTAAAACGTATGGATCCAAGTCAAGATGAAATATACAGGGTTTCTAAAAAAGAGCATGCACAATTAATTAAGAGAACCAAAAAAGAATACTATCAAAACAAAATTACAGCAAAACATAAATATGTTAAAAGATGGTCTAGTGCAAGAGGATCCTTTGACTGTTGCATCGTATTGTAATAATTATTTTGTGAGTGCTCCTTTAAATATATTGAAAAATATATCTGCTACAAATACGGTTAATTATAGTTTTGTAGCGAATAATTACTCATTCTTTTTTTCTCAACACTGAAAAAACGCAAGTAATGAGGTTTCATAATAGACAAAAAAACTGTGCAGAAATTGAAATTAACATTCATGGCTCGAGTGATACACTGCCATGTGTAAAAGAAATTAAATTTTTGGGAGTAACAATTGACGAATGTCTTAACTGGAAAGTTCACTGTAAACAGTTGATACCAAAATTAAATTCTGTCTGCTATTTGATGAGAAATCTAGTCGGTTTTATTAGTGGAACAACTAATTATGATCTATCATGCACAAGCGAGTTCAAGATTAAGGTATGGGATAATTTTTTGGGGGACCTCTACCTTGGCACCGGATGTTTTTTTGGTACAGAAACGAATTGTAAGATGTATAGCTGGGATACCTAGTACTAAGTCATGTAGAAATTTTTTTAAAGATCAATCGAAGCACTCGGCAAGATAAAAACATTCACATTCCTTTTTGTAAGTATAAAATGTCATCTATTTCACTTTTTTACCTGGGTCTGAATACATTTAACAAGCTTCCTCTGGAAATAAGAAGGGAAAAAGGTTTATCTGAATTTAAAAATATGTTAAATGCTTTTTAATATACAAGTCGTTTTACACCTTAGATGAATTCATGTGGTCATGTCTGTAGAATGTAGAATTTAACGTAAGTTTTCACTATTCCTATACAAATGTATTTGTCTTTAAAGGAAAATAAAGTATTATTATTATTATTTTGATAATTTAGAAACATTAATAAATTGGTTTAAACCAAATGATGTACTTTCCATTTCACTTTTAGGAAGCATTTTTGGATTCAACTATTCTGGAAGACTTTGACTACATGCACGGTAATTTCTTGAGAATTTCTTTATCATACACAGTCTTGAGTGTACACTAACATTATCAGTTATATTCAATTCACTGTTCAATAGCCAATACCCTGAATACTGTTTTTGGTCTACGCTCATTTATTTCAGATTGAATTCCTGCTGAACGCATAATGAAGAAATTTGAAGATATTTTACAAAACAATCCAGGATTTAGATAATACATTGTAGTATTATCATGTGTATTCTTGTGAAATATTTACCTGCTCTGGTATTTTGAATATTATAAAACCTGCAAAATGTATAAGGTAAGAAATTGATCATTTGTTTAATTGTTTACATGACCAAGGTGTCCTGGATCTGCTCTTGGTATTTGCACCATCTATTATTGAATGATGTTCTTTACTGATAACACTTCCCTAATAACTTTAACCTTATATGAAAAGGATATACAGGTATAAATTGCAATATTTGTTCAATTATCTAATACATGGTTTCCCAAAATTAATGATCCTTCATTCATGTAGAATACAAAATTCTACAAAAATAAATTTTAATTTTAAGATTTTATAGTGCCGAGAAAAAGTACACAATGCTTAACTTCACTATAATAAATACGGATTCAGTCACTTTTAGGTAACTATTTAACTACACAACAATATACATATAAACGGATATATAAAATGTTAATAAACCATTATTATCATTATTATTGACTGTAGTTAGAGTGAAAAAAAATTTGATGAACAAAAGGGGCGCCAACAGTTTTCAAATGTACTAACAATTCTCTAACTAGAACAAGTAGAGGTAGAATTTTTAAAATTGGCAAGAATAATGTAGTAAGAGATTTGTAATTGATAGCGCTGAGTTTTTCAAAATATCCTTGACTTCCTGTTACTAAAATGTAATAACAACCTTGGAATAAAACCATTAAAATAGACAGTTCATAATGTTATATGGGGTATTTAAAAAATTCAGTTGACAACTAACTTCACAAAAACTCAACTCTATCTTTTTTACTTTCAATCAATTTCTCTCAAGAAAAAATTCTTTGCAAATTTGAATAACAAATTTCACACATAACTCCATTATTTTTATATAATAATGTTAATAGACTGATTTATTATAAAGATATATGTATATTCTACCACGGATAATAAACTACTAGTTTGTGGTATCTTACATACATGTGTGGATACATATTGTATGAAGCACCATCAAATATTATTCTTTCACACATGTACTTATTTAAAAAATGTCCCACTGGAAAGGACCGCAATCGATATATAGAAAATTACGTACAGGGTGATTTTGAAAATTTGGTTATTTACAAAGGTCAGTGGGGCCTACCTTTTTAAAATATTTTCATGTTTCTGGCACTTTCGGTATAATCGGAAGTCGACACCAACTTGCTTATATTAAATGGAACAACCTGTATGTTTTTGCAGTTTTGGATTCTACATTCAATTTTAAGTCATTTTGTGTAAAGTTGTCTATACCTAAATTCAGTTATTTTCGAGATATCTTTAGTTAAAAAGTGACAATTACAGCACCATATTAAAAATGTTGAATCTTGAACAGTGGAAGACCTTTAATTACAATATTTCTAACAGTAATGGTTTAGGCCAGGGGTCGGCAAGCTTTTGAGTCGGAAGAGTCAAAAATTACAATTTACAAAATTTCAAAGTTTTTAAAGAGCTACAAAATTTTTTCTTGCCAACAATAAGTAGTACTCGCATAAATAAAGTTTTTTTATAAAAAAAAACTAATCTATTTATTCATAAGAAAAAATATCTATTTATTCATATATAATTAGTGTTTTTCACAACAAATTAGATAATATATATATATGGCATTATTAGATAATTACTTATTATTTAAGTAAAAAATTAAAACAATTAAACATTTACTTACAACACTAACTTGTACTTCAATAACAAACAATTGAGCAAACAAATTCAATGGGAAGCGATGGCTTTGTATGGTTATTCAAGTAGAAAATTTAAACTTTACTAAACAATGTAACTTGTACTTGAAATAAAAAAACCAATAACATACATTTGAGCAAACAAATTCAATAGGAGCGTTGGCTTTGCATGGTTTTAGAAAGTTTGGATAAATTTGGCTCATAACTTGTTGTTTTAAGTTTCAAACACGACTCTAAATTTTCATTTGTTAGTTGGCTTCTTACTTTACTTTTAATTATATTCATGCAAGAGAACGTTTGCTCGCACGAATATGTCGATTCGAAGATGTCGATCCGAAGATGTCGATCCGAAGATAGATAGTCAGCACTCCAAATGCCAACTTCTTCACCCCACTGTAGCAATCTGGAAGACTATTCCATGCCTAATCCTCGTTAATCGATGCAGAACGATTTTTAATTTTTTTTTTTTTTATAAAATAAATAATATTTGCGTATGGAACTAAAGAGCCGCAGCTTCACATCCAAAGAGCCGCATGTGGCTCGTGAGCCGCAGGTTGCCGATTCCGGCATTGCTACATCTGAAAATAATTGCATAATGTCTGAGCAACATTCAGGGCCCTCAAAATTTTTAAACCAATTTATCAATTTAAGAAGTGACAAAACTTGATTTTTTCAAATGGAACACCCAGTATATTATTCTACGTCAAAATAATTAAATTCTGAATCGAATGATATAAATTTGTATGTACCTATCTTTTAAGGTTCCCCAGTTACAGCCAATCTTGTTATAAAAACGTGTAAAAACTGAAATATTTTATTTTGCCAAGTAGACTGTGAAAAAATAAAACAATTTAGTTTGTCAGAAGCTTTGTCAGTATTGTTTGTGTCCACAAAAGTGTTAATAAAGATGCCATCACTATTAAATTATACTTATGAAGATTATTTAAATTTATTTGTAATTTATGGACAATGTGACAAAGTTATAACAAGAGCTTGCGATACATTTACCGATTGATATCCCCATAAACAGAAACCATCACGACATGCTGTAAGACACATCCTAGAGAATTTTAAAAATTTGGTATTAGGAAAGGAGGTATCCAAAGAAGAAAACCGTATTGTTGATAATGAAATACTGATTCTGTTATATTAACGAGCTATGCTGAATGTATGAAATGGGTGTCATATATTGTTATAAAATCACATTATCCATAAGTTTGTTTATAAATTCACATGTTATAATATTGTCATTTATTACTTGTCATATATATTCTATATGTGCTGGAATTTGTTAATTAAAGCCTAATTCTGAAAGGTTTATTATTATAACAATTTAATTAACAAATTCAATGGATAAACTACTCAAACCAGAAAAATTTGAAATTGAACCTAACTCTACTGGAGCGGCTCATCAATGGTTACATTGGTTCAGAACATTCAAGAACTTTCTAGAAGCTACCAAGATCGCCGACGATACAGAAAAATTAAATCTTTTAATAAATTACATTGGATCGTCAGTCTATGAATACATCAGTGAAGCTGAAACATATAACAAAGCTATAGAAAATTTAAACAATTTGTATATTAAACCAAAGAATGAAATATTTGCCAGATATACTCTTGCAACAAGAAAGCAACAATCCAGTGAATCTATAGATCAGTACTTACAAATATTGAAGCAGTTAAGCAAAGACTGCGACTTTAAAGCTGTTTCTGCAGATCAGTACCGAGATGATTTTGTTCGAGATTCTTTTATCAGTGGATTAACTTCATCTCATATTCGTCAGCGTTTGCTTGAAAGTACATATATCACGTTGAATGAAGCATTTGACAAAGCTAGAGCTTTAGAGATGGCACACCATCATTCTGAATTATATACATCTCCTCTACATCCTATAAATGTTTCTGCTATAGGAAAAGAACAATCTATAAATACTTCTGGAATGAATAAAGAACAACTTCAAGAGGACTCAAGATCTGCTACTGCTATATCTAAGTGTTTCTATTGTGGGTATAGCAGACATTTACGAATAAATTGTCCTGCCAAAAATTCTATCTGCCATAATTGTGGAAAAAAGGGACATTTTACAAAGGTGTGCAATTCCCATAGTAACAATAAAATAATGAAGTATACTTCAGCTGCCACCCTTGCAACAATTTGTGCTAATGTACCTGTTTGCCTCTCAAAGTCTATTTTGAAAGTTAAAATAAATGGACGAGTTGCAGATGCCTTGGTGGACACTGGAAGTTCAGAAAGTTTCTTGAGTAATAAATTAGTTCATCAAATGCATATAAAATTACATCAAGCAAAAGGAAGAGTTTCAATGGCTTCTACATCTTTATCATCCGAAATTTTAGGATATTGTATAATTTCCCTTCAAATATTAAATGATCAATATCAAAATGTAAAGATATTAGTTCTCCAGGACCTTTGTACCGATATGATTATTGGTCATGATATTCTAAAGAGATACTCTAGTGTTGAGATATCCTTTGGAGGTTCAAAACTGCCTCTTTCGATTTGTAGTTTGGCTATGGCTAATGTCATACCTTCATCATTATTTCCAAACTTATCCGATAATTGTAGACCAGTTGCTGTAAAATCTCGATGTTATAGTAAAGATGACTCTGAATTTATCTGTCAAGAAGTAAAAAAACTTTTATCTGAACATATTATTGAACCAAGCAGATCTCCATGGAGGGCACAAGTTTTAATCACCTCTAATGAGAATCATAAGAAGAGAATGGTAATTGATTACTCTCAAACTATTAATAAATTCACTTTACTGGATGCTTACCCATTGCCACATATTGAGAATCTTGTAAATACAGTTTCTAAGTATGAAGTTTTCAGTTCTATAGATCTTCGTAGTGCCTATCATCAGATACCAATAAGAGATGAAGATAAACCCTATACGGCTTTTGAGGCCGGTGGAAGACTTTACCAATTCTGTAGAATCCCATTTGGTGTTACAAATGGAGTAGCTTGCTTCCAAAGGGCCATAGACAACATAATCGAAGCTGAAAAACTAAAAGATACTTATTCTTATTTAGATGATGTTATTATATGTGGATTAAATCTGGATGAACATGATAAAAATTTAAAAAAATTTTTGGATGCTGCTGATAAATATAATTTGACACTAAATAAAGAAAAATGTCAATTTTCTTTAAGAAGCATTAATTTTCTTGGATATACGATAACTGCAAAAACTATTAAACCAGATCCCGAAAGACTTAAACCTCTCTTGGAATTATCGTTACCAAATAATATGACATCTCTACGTAGAATCATGGGTATGTTTGCTCATTATTCTAAATGGATTCCTAAATTTTCTGAAAAAATTAGGCCTCTTGTTCAGTCTACGACTTTTCCTTTATCTTCTAATGTATTACCAGCTTTTGAACAGTTGAAATTAGATATTTTAAATGCAGTAGTAAAATCCATTGATGATAATGCAGAATTCACCGTAGAAACAGACGCATCTGATTTTGCAATTGCAGCTACTCTTAGTCAGTTAGGTAGACCTGTGGCATTTTTCTCTAGAACTCTTTCAAGGAGTGAGTTAAGACATTCTTCAATTGAAAAAGAAGCGTACGCTATAGTGGAAGCCCTCCGTAAGTGGAGACATTTTCTTATGAGCAGACATTTCAAATTAATTACTGATCAACGATCCGTTGCATTTATGTTCGATAATAAATTACATGGTAAGATTAAAAATGACAAAATAATGAGATGGCGTTTAGAATTATCTTGTTTTTCATATGATATTGTCTATCGACCAGGAAAAGAAAATAATGTTGCAGACACTTTGTCACGAATTTCTTCAGCAATAACAGAACATTCTAATAAAGTTTTGGTTGATTTACATAAAGCCTTGTGTCATCCAGGAATAACTCGAATGTACCACTGGGTTAGATGTAAAAATATGCCTTTTTCTGTTGAAGATATTAGAAAGATAATATCATCATGTCCTGTCTGCGCAGAATTAAAACCTAGATTCTGTAAAAAACAAGGAGTTTTAATCAAATCTACTTCACCTTTTGAAAGATTGAATATCGATTTTAAAGGTCCATTACCTTCATCCACAAATAATAAATATATTTTAACTGTGATTGATGAATATTCAAGATTTCCATTTGCTTTTCCTTGTACTGATCTAACTTCAGCCACTGTTATCAAGTGTTTACGTCAATTATTTGCAATTTTCGGAATGCCGATGTATGTCCATTCTGATAGAGGAACATCCTTTTTATCGCATGAACTGAAACAATTTTTTGATACCTGTGGTATAGCAACCAGTCGTACAACATCTTATAATCCTCAATGTAATGGGCAAGCTGAAAGATATAACGGTATAATATGGAAAACTGTATTGTTAGCCTTAAAGTCTCAAGGGTTAAAGACAAGTCAGTGGGAAGTTGTTTTAGCAGAAGCTCTACATTCTATTAGATCCCTTCTATGTACAGCTACAAATACTACTCCTCATGAACGAATGTTTAGTCATCCTAGAAGATCGTCTAATGGTTCGTCTTTACCTACATGGTTATCCCATCCTGGTCCAATATTAATGAAAAAAAATATTAGGGCTAATAAATACGAACCTCTAGTGGAAGAAGTGCAGCTTATTGAAGCAAATCCAGAATATGCGCACGTTCTTCTTCAAAATGGTAAAGAGACAACAGTCTCTCTTCGTCAATTAGCTCCTCGTGGAAATACAGACTGGGACAATACAAATATAGACGAAAGCATACACGAATGTCAAGAAGATTCCCAAGTAATGCCACAACCACAATCTGATCATCTGAAGATATCAGATTTGAGAAACCGCATAATAGAACATGAAAATTCTTTGGTAGAAAGTTATGATCTTTCTACGCAAGATTCAGACTCTTCTTCTTCTTCAGAAGGGAACGCTAGCACTTTAAGCACTAGAACTACTGTAATTGATCAAAATAATCAAGACAATAGTGATAGACCTCAGCGTAAAAGAATACCTCCTAAATATTTAGAAAATTACATTAGTAATTAATTAAGGCGGGAAGAATGTCATATATTGTTATAAAATCACATTATCCATAAGTTTGTTTATAAATTCACATGTTATAATATTGTCATTTATTACTTGTCATATATATTCTATATGTGCTGGAATTTGTTAATTAAAGCCTAATTCTGAAAGGTTTATTATTATAACAATGGGATAGTAATTTATAAAATAACTAAGTTTCAGTAACTAAATACAAGAAAAAGAAGTAGTTATAACAGGAAAATAATTCGGTAAAAAAAATAAAATAATATTAATTCAATAGATGTTCAAAATTTTGACCTCCGACCTCTAAACATTTTTCTGATCTACGAATTAACTCAGTATGAGTAGCACGTTTAATGAAGTCTTAGGACAAATTCCTAAATGCATTCCTTACTCTCTGCATGCAGTCATCCATTGTTGTTAATGGCGTTTCGTATACCTTACATTTTATAGCGCCCCAAATGAAAAAATCTAAAAGTTAGATTGGGAGATCGTGGAGGCCACAAAAAAGCCTGTTAGTAGCAATCTATTGGTCACAGAAAGTGGGTTGGAAAAGGTTATTGATTAACTGGCCCCTATGTGGAGGTGCACCATCGTGTTGGTAAAAAATATTCTATGTTCCGCCAGTGGTAAATTATCCAGATAAGTGTTAATGAAATTTTGCAGAATATTTAGATATTTCTCCTAAAACACACTATAACTGTAGGTACATAAATTACACCAAAGATATTTACTTACTATTTAAATTGTCTTGATAAAATGCGACCACTTCATTATTTCTAACGGCGTAGTAAACGTTTAGCTGCCAACTCTCTTGGAAATTGCATTCCTGAGTGTTGTGTGGATTTGAGTTACTCCAAAAATGAGAGTTATGACGATTTAGAAGACCATTTTTAGTGAACTTCGATTCATCTGTCCATATAATGTTATCTAGAAACGAATTATTCTCCTGGTACTTTGTCATAATAAATTCGCAAAATCTTTATCTTTTAATGAAATCAGAAACTTTTAGCTGTTGTACCATACATATTGAAAATGGGTGAAAATTGTGTTTCCTTAAAATTCAATGTATTGAGTTTTCAGGCAAACCAGATTCCACAGCAGCTTGTCTTAATGACATCACTGGAAAAGCTCGAAAGTACCCTAGAATCACTATTTCCATATTTTCGGCATCAACAATACGTTTTCTTCTTTGGATACCTCCTTTCGTAATAAAATTTTTTTAAAATTCTATAGGATGCACAGCATGCATCTCTTACAGCATGTCTTGATGGTTTCTGTTTATGGGGATATCGATCAGCAAATGTATCGCAAGTTCTTGTTATAATTTTGACACATTGTTCATAAATTACAAATAAATTTAAATAATCTTCGTAAGTATAATTTAATAGTGATGGCATCTTTATTAACACTTGTGAACACAAACAATACTGACGAAGCTTCTGACAACAAATTTGACACTTAAGACAAACTAAATTGTTTTATTTTTTCAGTCTACTTGGTAAAATGGAATATTTTAGTTTTTATAACAAAATTCGCTGTAACTGGGAAACCTTAAAAGATAGCTACATACAATTTATATCATTCGATTTAGAATTGAATTCTTCTTTCGGCCGTAGAATAATATACTGGGCATTCCACTTGAAAAAATCATGTGCTGCAACTGTCACTTTTTCTTAAAACTGGAGATATCTCGAAAATAACTGAATTTGGGTATAGACAAGTTTACAAAAAATTGAATTAAAATTGAACATAGAATCCTAAACTGTAAAAACATAGAACGTGTTCCATTTAAAATAAAGCAAGTTGGTGTCGACTTCTGGTTATACCGGAAGTGCCAGAAATGTAAAAATATTCGTACTTTTCCATACATCGATCGCGGATCTTCTCGGTGTGACACCCTGTATATGTAGTTAGTTTATTTAGTTGTTTACTTGCTCATGCGCAAATAGGAGTAATCTAGTAACCAGTTAAAAATAAAAATTATCTATTTTTAATTTTTACAATACATTGAAGTATGTGTTACCTCCTCATTTTGTGATTCTGTCATCCTCTTTTGATTTTCTAAAACTTCTAACATCTGTTCCCTGGCTAATAATTCTGAACTTGTTTTATTTTTGTCTGTTAACTCTTTTTTGGCAACACCAAGAGAACTTCTTGTAGTTTCATATTTTTGCAGTAAATCATCTAGTTGACCCTTCAATTTCATAATTTCAATTTCTAGTTTTTTATTTTTATTAGAAAGTTGATGTATAGCTTCTATTTGAGATCTCTCTACTTCCTCCTTCGCAGTAAGAGATTTTTTCAGACGCTCTGATTCAGTTGAAACTACTTCAATAGTTTCTCTGTAAAATGAAACATTATAGTATATATTCCAAAATACCTACCCAATTTTTTAGAGATTATATGAATCATGTCTTAAAATAAGATCATACAGGAGGTTTAATAATACAACTATTTTCCTTAAAAATTGTGTTATTTGTAAGCAGACACAATTTGTTGAATTCAAAAGTTAAAGTAGTAGGTTATATTTTGTTAAAAATCAATAAAATGTTAATGTAAACCTATGTGTGTATAAAAAATAGTACACTTTTAATCACTTGAATTAAAATTTTATACTATACGATTATCGATATAACCTTGCATTAGTGTAATATAGTGTTAGCAGGTGAGTTGAGAAAGAAATCCCATGCAAGGATTTGAAAAATTCCTTCTTATCCTAGATTTATAAAACTACTGGTGTGTCATCACTAGATGTCACTTAAATGTATTCTTAGGAAGTCGAATCCACGTATATCAAGTTAGCAAGCCACTTTTAGCAAACTGGAAAAAACTATTGGAGACTTTGTTGCTATTCTATTCTGTTACACTCAAATAAATTTTGTACCTTCACTCATTTTTGAAAAATCTACAATTTGCTAACTTGAACTTCAAGTTAGCAGTCTCTGTGTTATATTGTGTTTGTATATATATATACAGTAGACTCTCGATTATCCGAAATAATGTGGACCAGACCGATTTCGGATAATCGAAATTTCGGATAATGCAGAGATTGATGAAAATCATTAACATGATGTACATACCTATTATCTTTGTTTAAGGAGCATTTATTAAATTTCAATTTAAATACATACATATTAAACAACAAAACAAATATATAAATATGTATTTAAATATGTAATCCTAACAATACATCAGTAATACATACATATGCACGGGATAATAATATACAGGGTCCTGCACCAGAGCTCCCTTCTTTTGTAGCTCATGAACTGGTGCCTTTATAAATTTCGTTCAAATCTAACTGCAAACTATTCGTAGAGAGGCACATTTAGAAAATATTTTCAAATATACAGGGTGCTCTAAAAACATGTGCCATACTAAAGTTATGTTTTTTTAAATAGAACACACTATATATTTTTGCATTTTTGAATTCTGCATGCAAATTTGGTGTCAGTTTGTGTTATATTCCCTATAGCAAAACTTAGCCGTTTCGAAGATATTCGACATTTTATAGAAAAAATTACATTTGTTACAACTATTTCAAAGTTACTTATCTTATACAATTGAAGAGCGTTTATTTTAATTTTTATATGTCAGATAGTTTAGGCATTGTTCTTTCTGAAAATAGCTAAGAGAAGTCTGTAATACATACAGAGTGTTTAATATTTACTGAGCAACACGTCAATTTTGAAACATGCAAAACTAATTTTTTTTCAAATGGCACACCCAGTATATTATTCTACAGTTGAAAGTACCATTCAATTCTGAATTGAATGATATAGCATTGTCCTATACCTATCTCTTAAGGTGCTCAAGATATAATCAATTTTATAGTAAAGTGCTCGAAAATTTAAGTTACCCCGTTTCTAAGTTGTCTTCGAATAAAATAAAACAACTAGAAACTTTTTAAATTTATTGTCAGTTGCTTTGACTCTTATTATGGCTATGATTAAGCACAAAATGTAAAAAATTACATCGATGTTAAATAATTGGTCACAGATTTAATTGTTACGTAACCCTATAAGAAGAAGTCTAATTTTGTACATCAAATTATGCTTTAAGAATAAATCGGGTCACCTGGTAAAGACAACAAAATAACTTGCCAAATTTGTTTGCTGTCAAACTTGGTGTCGACAATTTAAGTTAATTACAAATATTTATACTTATTTCAATAATTTTGTTGTTAGTTTAGTTATTATAGTTAGTTACTTAGTTTAGTTAGTTGTTTCAATGTTTTTTTATAATGAAGTATAGTAAAGAAGAGCTAGCTGACATGAATTTTTAGATTAGGTGAGTCTGAACGAAACAACTGTCTCTTAGCGAATAGAATTTACCGCCAAAGTTTTTGAAAATTTATTATAAGATTGTAGACTGTGAATAATTATTTAATATTGATGTTTTTGATGATTATTGATAATTTTTTACATTTTGTGTTTAGTCATAGACATAATTATAGTCAAAGCAACTGACAATAAATTTAAAATGTTTCTAGTTATTTTATTTTATTCGAAGACTACTTAGAAACGAGGTAACTTAAATTTTCGAGCACTTCATTATAAAATTGATTATATCTTGAGCACCTTAAGAGATAGGTATAGGATAATGCTATATCATTCAATTCAGAATTGAATGGTACTTTCAACTGTAGAATAATATACTGGGTGTGCCATTTGAAAAAAATTAGTTTTGCACGTTTCAAAATTGACGTGTTGCTCAGTAAATATTAAACACTCTGTATGTATTACAGACTTCAGTTAGCTATTTTCAGAAATACGAATACCTAAACTATCTGACATATAAAAATTAAAATAAACGCTGTTCAATTGTATAAGATATGTAACTTTGAAATAGTTCTAACTACTGTAATTTTTTCTATAAAATGTCGAATATCTTCGAAACGGCTAAGTTTTGCTATAGGGAATATAACATAAACTGACACCAAATTTGCATGCAGAATCCAAAAATTCAAAAATATATAGTGTGTTCCATTAAAAAAAACATAACTTTAGTATGGTACATGTTTTTAGAGCACCCTGTATATTTGAAAATATTTTCAAAATGTGCCTCTTTACGAATAGTTCATTCAAATTTGAACGAAATTTATAAAGGCACCAGTTCATGAGCTACAAAAGAAGGGAGCTCTGGTGCAGGACCCTGTATAATCTGCATTCTATAATGGTAATACATATTCATATTCATAAATTTAAGAAAGAGGTAATTGGTAATATATATTTACATACATATTTCATAAATTTTGGATAATGCGGAGGCATAGCGAGAATCATTTCGGATAATCCGGTTCATGTGTCGTTTTGGATAATGCGGAGTTCGCATAAATCGAGAGTCTACTATATCCAAGGTGTCCACCTAGTGCGCGTAAGTCCAATATCTGGGTTAATAAAAGAGATAACTTAATTTTTTTTTCTACAGGGTTGTCTAATATCCCGAGCTGCACAAAATGAAAATATATTTACATATTCAGGGTGTTCAGTTTTTCCTGGACAGGTACCAACTTCGTTTTTCTAAATGGAAATATATATTTTTTATTGCTTTTTCGAACTAAACCCTTGATTTTAGTAGGACTTTCATCAGCCTTCCCTATACCTAACTTAAACTGTTTTTGAAATATTGACGGGTGAATATTGACATTTTTGCAACTTTGACACCCTGTAAAATCTAAACGGTTTGAGATTAAGCAAAACGGTTTGCACATTCCTATCTTAACTTTTTATAAGCTATCGTTTGATACTAATTTCAAATGTATCCAGGAATTAAAAATTTTCCGAAAATTTTGAAAATTTTTAATTCTTGGATAAATTTGAAATTAGTTTATATTTCCATTTAGAAAAACGAAGTTGGTACCTGTCCAGGAAAAACTGAACACCCTGAATATGTAAATATATTTTCATTTTGTGCAGCTCGGGATATTAGACAACCCTGTAGAAAAAAAAATTAAGTTATCTCTTTTATTAACCCAGATATTGGACTTACGCGCACTAGGTGGACACCCTGTATATATATATATATATATATATATGTATATATATATATATATACACATCCCTCCTGTAATTTTGCGTCACACTATTTGGTTTTTTACATGTAATTCTGCTTCCCCTGTATTTCTGCGTCAGTATATGGACGCAGAAATGTAAATCTCGTTAAACGCTTCCTTATGACGTAACTAAATCAGTGAAAATATTTTTTAGTGGACGTTGAAATGTGGGTATTATCTTCAAATCGTGAATACCGTAGTTTGAAGTTATTCCTGTTTTGGCGCTGGTGTCGACAAAAGTATACTCTGAAATTGTATATTTTTTTTCATATTTCCGATTTCTCTGCGTCCATTCAATCTGGCAATATTGTAAAACGTATATTTTTCCTATACTCTCATTATTTTTGCGTCGCTTTCATAAATACACATGTAACGAATAATTCAAATTTGTTAGGTGCTTTCTTCAGTATGATTTCATATGTTTTGAAGTGCCTGTGACCGTTTCTGTGACCTATTTATTCAAATGCGTAGCATAAGCATTATTTTTATTTATTATACTACTACTACTGTAAGAATATAATATTTATTTAGTCTACACCACATGTCTACGCAAAGGTCTACATATATTTGCCAACTAGAAATATTGGTTTCGAACTAAGTGAATTTGTTATGTATGTTAGATTTTAGGGAATATTAAACTAAAATCATATTGTTCTAGAGGTCCAACACAAACCTTTATTTCTTAAGTTACAACTTTCAGCCAGGTCTATCTTAAGGGTCTGTTCACTGTAGACTTGACAGGCATAAATGCGGGGTCGGTTTGAGAGGTTGGGTAGCGGGCAGAAACTTACATATTCCCAATACCGTATTATTTAGATTTCGGAGGTGCACGTAAAGCCGAAGTAAAAAGGCATATGGAAATCAATTTTGCCCTTATTGCAACGGTACTGGATTTGTCATATAATTGCAACAAAATTTCTTTTTAATGTTATAAATTATACCTATATCACCGGAAAGATCAAAAGATAAACTAGATCCCTATAGTGGCAAATTTTTGTTTAATACATGTAGTTTAGAGAAAATATTTTTTTAAAATACGCTATTTTAGTACAAGATTGTTTGCCTGGAATTTTAAAAATAAAAAGAATTACCAAAAATTACTACTATAGGGATTTAGATTAAAATCATATCTTTCAATACTTTTTTACTAAAAGTCGGTATCTTTTATAGTTTTTTATAATTAGACACGATACGAACGCCGATTTTAACTTATTTCGAACTACTGAATGGACTCTTAAACGAGCGTTCATTCAATAATAATCTGCCTTTCGAGCAGTCACACGTGTGGACCTAATATCCTAATAACTATAAACTATAAACACTTAAAGCACGTCGATGGCTGGTTATTGATGAGGAGATGACATCTTCGTCTCGGGCCGTAGGTTTATCTATTTGTTTTAACATCGATGAATGCTCATATTGTATTTCATGTAGCATTGTAGCAAATATAGTTTCTTCCTTACTTTGCCTTTAGCAATAAATATAAACAATATAGTTAAGTGTACCTAATGAAAATATAAAATATAATTGTTTACATTCCACAGTACAATTTTTGTATTGATAATGTGCAGATAGTACTTATGAAATTCGAAGGTACAAGTAATCTCGTTGCTGGTAAAGAAATGTGATGTATTTTTTTTGATGTATGACTACACTACTTCCTCATTTCTGTGTGTCTTACTCATGTGCATATTGTGGTAATTCCCTACAAAATTACGTTGTTAGTTATTTTTAAATATATCGCAGTCAAGATACTTACTGACTAAATTATTAGGTAGTTTAAAAATAACTTTTGTATAGAAGAGGTTTCACGCATGTAATTTTATTATTCATAAAATTTTGATAATAAAATAAATGAATACTACGTAGGAAAGCAATTAGAAAAGCCGGGCGTCTATAGGTACTTATCTAATAGCCCAAGGAACTAGTGTTTTAAAAAACATAATGTGTACCTAGACACTAAAGTTTTTTTGTATCCCTCATGTGGTTTATTTGCTTCGGCTCTACGGGCCTCTGCAAATAAAATCCGCATTCGTAATAATAAGTTCAATTTTAGTGCCTTGGTAAACTATTTTTGACAGTTCCCAACCGATTCTGTGTGTTTACTGGAATACCTAGGTAGTTCAATTTATAATAAGCATTTTAGTTTCATCTTTACATATTACCTTTCAAAATAAAAATGTATGTGCAATGAATGACACAATAACAATAAAAATAATACTTTGCTGTTCAAAGAAACAAGTCAATTTCTACTTAAACTTTTTTTTTAATAACTAAACCCTTGTTTCCTTTTTTGTTCCTACAAAATTTCTATTGGTTTTACATGCAACCACTTATGTATTTATTTACTACCACTACACTTTTAGTTTATATACCACTAGTATTTATAAAATATTTAAAGTTATAATTAAACAGACACAAATTTCTGGTTGCTTTCTTTGAACTCCGTTAATATCAAAATTATACCTGAAATGGATATAGTAGTAATTATGAGCAAAAGTTTCAATATATTTAAAGTATAAATGTGTTTGCTATTCATATAATTACAAAGACAGTAGAAGTCAGATGTTACTATAACATATATGAGAAATTTAGTGATTAATTTATATAATATGCTTCCATCGTAAAAGGAATGGATGTTATGCAAAACTCATTCACTATCACTATCACTATCACTATTAGGTGCAATACTGGGTCTACAATGAATTTACCAATAAGTTTTTAAATAGTTGTTTCACTTTTTAGTGATCTGCATTTCTCCTAAAATGTCAGTTTTATTATTCCAAATAAAGAAGCTGATATTCTGCGTGGAGGTAAACAATACGAGTAGATTTGTTAGGACAAAAGTTTTTTAGTTTGTAGCCTTCACTCCAGAAATAAAACGCCTGTAGTGAAAAGTAATTTTGAATATATTTTGAGTATTTACATCGAGTATCGAAAAAGCATTGGATTTGTTATAAAGTGGATACTAGAAGCGGATGGTTCTTTATGAAACATCGTGAAAATAATTGTTTTGAAAAAAACGTTGATTTCATTTAGATGTTTCAAGAAATATATAGAAAACACTCTATATACTAGTATTTCGGCTTATTAGGCCTTTTTCAATAGAGTAAATGTCTATTACTAAATGTTTCCAAGCGCGTTTTAGTTATTTATCTGTTTACGAGTACCCAGCTACCCCGATTGATCCTACCATCTGGTAAAACCCGAGTTTTTAGTAGGTACCTTTTCTAAGAAGGACAAAAGTGTAAAATCTATCCGATCATTCGTAGTACAAATATTTATAATTAATCGGACCGTGAAAAGAAAGGAAAGCACTTAGATCTGTTAGAGCGACGAGAAATTAAAAAATCTTTAATTATAAATTCTTATACTTTTGTAATTTGTAAAATATTTATAATCAATGAAATAGGAAGAAATTAAAAACGAAGATAATAAAATTAAGTATCTCGTTGAAACAAGATTTCGAGACATCGAAACTCGATTTTCAGCAGTAGGTATATTGTACTAAAAACCAATAAGCGTAGTTGTAATAATAACTAAACTTCCTAATGTTAAATTCAAGCAAGTTTTTGAGTAAATAATGACAAGTTGAAGTTTCTAATGTCAGTCACATCACAATTACCGTTTTCACTCGGATAAGTTTAATATAATTTAAGAGTGAATTTGCCGTCCCTAGGTCATGAACATCTACTAATATATCGGGTTCTATATACTTTAAACTTATTCTATAGTTACAGCGGCAAACATTGAAAATATTATATTATTTTAGAATAATAGCATATTAGAATCAGTGAACAATATCCGATGCTTGAGTACAATTATTATTCTATTGAATACGGTTACGTTTTTGATATAATTTATGATGTTTTGATAAATTAACATCAAGTGTCGCTTGAACCGGTATTTACTTTGGTATTTAACACATCTTGCTGTTATATAAAATATACTAAGTTTTCACTTGCAACATTTGGCAACATAGCGGATGCAAAGATGTATAGCTAATGCACTCATATATTTAAAAAGGACGCAGAAATTATGGGAATATTTTCACATATATATTAGGACGCAGAAATTATGAGACGCCAGAAAGATGCAGAAATGATAGTAGAATGTAAACCCAAAAAAAGGTAATGTATAATTGAGTATATTACAAAATAAAATCTAATATCGCATTTTACATCATTCAGAATGTCAACAGAATTATAATATCTTTATATACTTCAATATTTCTAGTGGATGCAAAAATGATGGTAAAATGAAATGACGCAGAAATGATATTGGGATATATATATATATATATATATATATATATATATATATATATATATATATATATATATATATATATATATATATATATATATATATATATATATATATATATACAGGGTGACGCACAAAAAACGGCTAACGCTGTAGCGTCGTTATTTATTATCCGATTTTAAAAATCAAAAAAACAAATGAAATCGCCTCAAAATCACTATAATTTGACATAAAGAATATTTTAAAAAAACTTCAAATTATCGTTTGAACTCGTTTATCACATTGTTACCTACATCGCTTCGTCCCTCTTTAGATTTCGGCTAAATATTTTTTAGTTAATCTGCATATATATATATATATATATATATATATATACATATATATATATATATAATAATAATAATAATAATAATATCTCTACCCCTCATTCTAATCACAAGGATTAGCCCGAAAGTCTGAGACTTGTGTGGGAGAGGGGGCGGCATATTATTATTTCGCGGGCCGCATTTGCGCCTCAGGAACGACTTACGTTGGTAGGCCCTAACCACCATTCAGTGCTGGAATGAGGGAAACCTGGAAAACCTCATTAGTTAGGGGGACAAGTCAAACATCAACTGATTTTAATCTCTCACATTAAGACCAAGTTGACATTCTTCCCATCCTAGGCCATCGCCAGGATGGTTGCCAAGCCATCCCTGCGAATAAGCCTTGATCTACGAGTAAACAATTTAATGAAAAATTGTTTGGCGGAGTGGGGATTAGAACCCACGACCTCTGGGTTGAGCGATCGAGACGCTACGCCCTGAGCCACCTGCTCGATATATATGTATGTATCCAACCAACGTTTTCAGACCACATACGTAGCACAGACAACCTTACACCACTTATAAATAACCTAGAAGGGGGAGTATATATATCACAAAAATAAAATGTATTGAAGTAAGTACGTATAACAGCTTGCGCAATAATAGAGAGGATAAATAAATATAATTTTTCAAACGTTTGGTAATCCTTCGGAGACCACACACAGAATACCCCACTTTCAGACCATCTGATATACAAACTTACATAGTACATCAACGTTACCAGACCATGCGCTGTTGCCATTTTTAAGTAGCTTTTTGTAAGGGGTTTATTCTTTCTGGCGCGAAAACGATGGAAAAGTAAGGTTGTGTGTATAAACTCTCAAGGGTGTTGAATTATTAGGATTATTCAATACAGGCAGAAAATGAATTGTTCAAGACTGTTAGTGCAATTGGCTAAAAATAATGAAACAGGCAAGACTTATTTTTAATTTTTAAGAAAATAATTTGCTGCTGCAAGTCATCTAACCCCAATCAATCAACCACTTCACAGAAATTAGTTATTTTAGTTTAATTAGTTGAGTGTTTAATCCATGCTTGTTTACTAAAAACTAAAAATGAAATTTTAATAAACAAACTTCTGAGAAATTATTTTTAATAAAAGTTGTAAAAAGTTGCAAGATAACAAGTACACAAATCGAATTTATGCTGGGTGTAAATAAATAACTGCAAAAAATTTCAGAGGATGATTTCTCGAAAATTAAGTGGGGGTTATTCATGTAATATTTGAACGCTTTCTTTTCAAAATATAGGGTGTTAAAATTTCAATTTTTTAAAAGTCTTTTTGTAATTTGTAATATGTAATAAGTAATATGTAATATGTAGGTACCTATCTTTTTGACAAAACAAGGTACTAATTTGAAATCTGCTGCACTTGATACTTATGCCGACGGTAATAATTTGTATCCTTTTTATAAAATTTTATGTACAGGGTGTTATATTTTTGCCATCCACAATCCCTTAAACTGATACAATTTTTTGTAATGCACCACTGTAAGTAATATAAGGCGTTTAACCGTATTAGGCAGTGCTCCCAATTGAACATAATGAACAGTTTTTGGAAATTAATGTTGAAAGGTTTTCGGAACAGAAACATAAAATCGAATTCTAGGTGTGTTGGGGCTTTTGACTTTGCAAAACAAGTTTTATTAAAAACAACCTCTGACTGCTTCATTTGAATTTTTTTTTTTTAAATTAATGTCATGATTTAGTCGGTATCAAAATAACAGTGTTAAAATGTTTTTGTTTATTTTATTTATATTGTTTATTTAGGATAGCACAATGTGTCCGAAATAAGTTTAAAAAGCCTAACTACATGTTCCTTATCAAGATTTATATTATATTAGATGTTCCTTATGTATTTCTTTTATGTAAGTATAGGAATCTTTAATATAAAATGATTTGAGCCTACCCTACAAAGGGGTAGGCTCAAGGTAGGTAGGGTAGTGTTAGGGGTCATTAAATTTCAATTTCTTTATTACTTTCCTT
Source organism: Pogonocherus hispidulus (assembly GCA_963924545.1). Lineage (NCBI taxonomy): Eukaryota > Metazoa > Arthropoda > Insecta > Coleoptera > Cerambycidae > Pogonocherus > Pogonocherus hispidulus. The sequence continues at coordinate 60,309,608 of OZ004692.1, forward strand.
AATATATTTTGAAATACAAATTAATATTTTAGTTTGAAATTTTGACTGATGATTAACAACTTTTAAATTGGTCCTTGGCATTTAAAACAAGTATAATTTTTTTTGTTATGATTATTTTGTGACATTTTTTGAAGGACTTAATATAGATAATAAAACAAAAACCTTCTAGAGAATGTTTTTATTTCTAGTAAATCATCTATATTTTGATTAGTGTATGATTTTTCTTGCTGAAATTCACAAAGTGTAAAGGATAGAAAAATAAATTTGTTAAAGTTATTGAAACAAATAATGAAAAACCTATATTAAGGAATAGAGTTCACATAAGGCAGTTGTTAAATATAAAGTGGATATTGGAAGCGGATGGTTTCTTTATGAAACATCGTGAAAATAATTGTTTTGAAAAAACAGTTCTCATTTAGATGTTTCAAGAAATATAAAATATGTATAGAAAACACTATATTATATACTAGTATTTCGGTTTATTAGGCCTTTCTCAATAGAGTAAATTTCTATTACTACCTACCTATCTACCCCGATGGACCCTTCCCATCTGGTAACGCCCGAGTTCTCAGTACCTTTTCTAAGAAGGTCGAAATGTAAAATCTATCTGATCATTCGTATAGTTAGTATAGTACAAGAATTTCTAATTAAAGATTTTTTAATTTCTAATTGTTTTAACACCCGTTCCGTTTTAATCTGCGAGCTATTTTTTCACTATAACCTGGGACGTAATTAATAGAACTATAATTGGCTTCTACTTGCCGAATATCGTAAAACTCTCGACGAATTAATTTCCTCCTTTTGTTTTTTATCATGTTATCTATTAGTATTTATTTATATCCGTTGTTTCTTGCTTGATTATACTTAATTCTTTTTCAAAGTCTGTTTTTTCTAGCGGAAACGTTAAAAGCCTATATATTAAACTATGGAAAAATTACTTTTATTTGCCAGGACTTTTGCGAACTTGCTGGTATAATTGCGTCAGAAAATTGAGAAAGCCACTCGAATGCCTTCCAGTACCTGTCCAAATACAGAAAATGTCATCTACATAGCGAGCCCAAAAATGAACATGTAATTCTAAATTATTGTCACTATTGAACAGTGAGTTTTCAAAACTACTCATAAAAATTATTCAGCTAAAAAAGGAGAAATAGGACTACCCATGGATAATCGTTTTTTTTTTGTTTGTAATATTTTCCATTGAAATAAAAATAATTTTGTTTAATGCATACCTTTATTAAACTTATTAATTAAGATTTTTCTGTGCTGTTTTATTCTGACTGATTTATTAAATTGCGTAGTACTGATGTTAATTCTGGGACTGGGATTGAGGTGAATAAACTTTTAACATCGAATGAAACTAATTTAGAACTTGTGGGCAAAGTAAAATTTTTTCTTAGTTCTGAAAACTCAAAGGCGTTTTTTACAGAGCATTTGGAGTTGAAAGAAATCTATTTTGGGAATTTGTGGCTTAGATCTTTACATAATTTATACCAGGGAGCGTTTATATAGGAAACTATTGGCCTTAACGGGTTACCTTCCTTATGAATTTTTGGCAAGCTTTATAATACGGGAGTAGACGGTGAGAGTTCATTACTCTCAATCGGTAATTATTGTCACCTAAAATAGTCTTATTACTTCCAATGTTGTTATTATCTCAGTTTAAATTTTAACACCCAGTATCATATTTAATTTAAAGTTTTGGACCAAAGTAAGTTTAGCTAAATTACTTTATTTTTACGAAAGAATTATTGTTATTTTCTACATCTTCAGACCAAACACCCTGTGTATAAAAATGTTAGGTAAGTACCTATTTATATACAACAATTTTTAAATTAGTTTTATTAAACTCGAAATATATCTGAAATAAAGAAATATGCAAATTTTATTTAATAGACTTACCTGGTTTTATTTCAGTCATATTAAGTATACAAGTGTTAGTACTAAGTATGATTCGACTGTAATTGTACACTAATCACTATTCATGTTTTTTAGAAGACAGTACTGTGGATTATTAAAAAAATATATTTTCACCTGTTATGCCTCTATAACAATTGTGTGCCTACCTTTGTGGCAAATGCTTACAATTATTTGTAGAATTTAAATGTGTAATAATGAATATGTGTATTACATAAAATTACAGTGTCACATCCAATAAAATGGTTGCCTTCCTAGGTACAGTTATTTTATGTTCTAGTTCTGTTCTGTTTTATGTTCTTCCTCTATGACTTCCTGGTGAATCAAACTGGTTCACTGTAATCTATTTATTACCAACTGTAAATTTCTAAAAAATTGCCATGAAATTTTTAACTCCGATACTCTCAACGCTAGGTCATTTTGATCTCACATTAATATTACTAGAAGTTAACAGCTGTCAATTTATACAATAAAACAAATTAAAATCGAATTAGATTCCACATTTTTCCTGTATAAAATATGCAATTACTTCGCAACTTTCATACTAGACGTTCCAGATCGAAGTTAGTCAAGATTTACAACTCCCTTATTTACTGTTGTGTTTTGAAACATATTTGTGGTGTATTATTTATTTTCAATTATTTTGGGACTACACCACTGGCTTCTACAAATGATTAGATAAAACTAAAAAAAGCCAGTAGTGTATAAATGAGAGTTTAATAACAGAGGAGAGAGTAGTGAGCAAGAGCAGGCCATATATAAGAAATTAAATGCCTCATCTGGTCGATGAGTCATGCACATCTGGTGCATTGACCTCGATCTAAAAATAGAATTAGTCATACACATCTGGCGCCCGCATCCGGTCGATGAATCATCCACACCTGGTGCTTTGACCTCAATCTAAAAATAGAATTGCCCATCTGGCACCCGCATCCGGGCGATTAATTATGCGCACCTTGTGTTATAAAACTAGACTTTTTGTACACCATAAGTGGGGAGTAATCAGTATAAGTACCTAACGGAGCAATTTACAGTCAGAAGTATGGAAGAATTTCAAGTTGAAACATTTGGTGAAGTGGAAGTTGAAGAACGTTTTATTTTGGAAGACACAGAATTTGAAATTGAAAAAGACTTGTCTGACGAAGTAGAAGTTGTCACCTGTTTAGAGTGCCATAGCATTGTAAAAGTATGCTATTTATCCAAAAATAAGAGGTGGTTAGATAGACCTCGAACAACGCGACGGAAGTTTTGCTTGGGCAACTGTAAAATAATAACAGATGTGCATAGTGAACTAGTTTGGAATTTTGATCCTCTACGTATATTATTCGTAGACGTATGATGTACACAGTGGAAGTCAAAAGGTGTTATGTGTGCCGAAAAATTATTGGTGTACGCTATTGGCCCGGCTATTATTGGTTACAAAAATTTAAGCCTAGAATAGCTTATTGTACCGGCGACTGCAAACAAATGAGGCCTATTGAAACTGTTCGATCTTACAAATCTTAATAAGAATAATGGTGGATACCGGAGGCCCAACAAAATGTTTTATGAACAGGAATAGTTTATATTAATAGTTTAATAAAATAGATTAAAAAAAAAAACTTTTATTACCCCCCTCCCGCTCTTAATGATGAAAAAGATACGCAGGGTGTTGGATGGAGATCTAGAACAATCGATGTAAAGCCTCTGATTGATCAACTTTTAAACTAAATGTGTAATATAAAACATAGACATAATCTACTACAACTTTAGTGTCTAGGCAGATATAACAATGGTTCACAGCTTATAGTGCTACAAGCCATTTCTCAGAACGTGCTTTTTGTACAGCACCCTTATAATACAAAGGAGGTTTTTATATGCTTTGACAGTAATGAAACGAGAAATGAAAACTGGCCCTCTAAATGGAAAAGGATGGAGCTATATGCAAGCAAATACACTACTTCTCTGAGTTATCCAATACCTACCAACAGCACCGAGTACAAACTACGTCTACGTAAAAAAGATAATATAATGGAAGACTCTGATTGGCTGGATATCTACAGTAGATCTCCCACCAACACATCCTCGACAAATATCAACTGTGATGTGGGATATTCAGCAGATGATCCCTTGCTTTGGTATATAGCAGTTTGCTCTTCACTGTTATTGCTCAAAGTGATTATTTCAAGTCTTCAAGTACCATGTTTCAACAACTACATTGTTTGAAATGTCTAACAGCTGAGTTGATAAATAGACATAAAAACAATGAGTTTGTGCAATTTTACTAAAGAAGAGCTGTCACACATTCCCTTGGAATATCTAATTTCAAACGTGACTGCTGTGGAACTACTGCATGCATGGCCCAAGCTTCCACTAGAGTACATCCAGAAATTTGAGCTTCAAATTCAATTACCCTGTTTTGTGCACTACAACCGACCAGAATGGAAATCACATATAGATGGTCCTTTGACTCCACAAGCAGCATGTCACATATGTGAATGGGGGCTACAAAAATGTAACCGATATGTTTCATATTAAGTATTATATTTTATGATGGAATAATAAACTAAATATTTATATACTGGTGGTTTTATTAACAATTAAACTTGTAAACACCTGTTGGAATGATTATTCCCAATTATAAATAATAAAACATATATATAACTACTAGTTTATTTACATATTGGATAATATTTATTTGTATAATTACATATCAAATAAACTTAAATCAAAATCCCATTCCATATTTTCTAACTCCTGTCCCTGCTCATCAGCTGTCTGTTCCTGCTGTTCCTCAGCAATCAAATTGTTTGCTGCTTCCAATAAAGCACCTAAATTTCTTTCGGCTGTCACATCCACATGACCCCAGGCCAAAGTATGTATACATGTCAGCTCTAACATACCTTTTGTCATCGGCGGATGACGTGCTACTTTATTTTTAAGTTCTGTGTGGATAGTGTACAAAGTGGAAGTAAATATTTACATTTTGCGGAATATTGTGCCACCGTTTTCAACAATTTCTGCATAGTCAGTAAAGTCCAATTCATGTTTAATTACACTTTTAGAGACACCTTTTGCCTTTTTCATGATGTCGCCAGCTTTGACACAGTATGCCTTGGCACCGGTACCGTAGAAACTTTCTATCGGTCGTCCACCATATTCATCCTTCATCTTCCCAACCACAGATTTTGTGATGGGTATTTTGTGAATATTTGGGTTTGGAAAATTTGAAGTATCGAAAAAGTCAATGCTCTGTCTTATGTCTTCGTACACATTTTCAGTAAAGTTCTAAAATTAGCGAATCCGTGTCCGTATAAAGCAATGTTGCATTGTTACCATATTTGGGCTTGATGTAATCATACAAAAAATCGTAAATAATAGTTTTTTGAAATGTCCAAGATTGAAAAACCCACATAAAGTGGTTTGTCGTATATAACTTTTAACTTTTACAATTGAACCGCTACTAAGTTTTCATCAAAGATGGAACACGATTTGAAATGCGGAAGAGCTATTAGCGCCCCCGCACCAGTAACACCCTTTTTATTTTCCCAACACGAACATAGTTTAATATTTTCTCTTTTGTCCGCATTTTCCATGGTTTTACCAAAAATAGAGTTCACCATCAGTTTAAACAAATCTTTTTCAAATTCTTTTTTGGAAGCATTACGTAGTCTAGTGTTCAAATCGATATATGACCCTAACCATGTTGACTGTAAAAATTCCAATACCCTGTGAATTTTCTTCAATTTTAATCCGTATTTTAAGTACTGTTTCAGGTTGCTGTAGTGAATAACATATTTGTACTTGTCGTTTAAATTTGGTATTAATTTAGCTGTTTTACTAGCTGGTGGTATCATGCTCTCAGGACCTAAAGGTAGATCGTTGTGGTCATAATGCAGACTGGTTGGATATTCAAGTCCACTTCTAGGACATAACCTTTATCTGCATTGTCGTTGATAACTGAAACACTAAAGTTCTCAATTTCATGTTTCGCCAACCATCTAAAACCTCCCATTGGTAAAGACTGTTTCATCGCTGCACCATACAAGTTTGTGGCATCCAAGTACATAATATATGAGGTAGGTTTCAAAGAATCATAATTTGGAATAAATTTGTTATTTGCTACTGCTTTTCTTTTGCTACACTGAGACACTCCACCTCTAATTCCTTTTCTGAAGAAATGTATAGAATCTATGTCAGTTAACAGCTCCATCTCTATTCCAGTATAGCGCAACATCGCGTCCCAACTTAAAGATGGCGCTGTTAGGTATTGGCAAGGATCTAACTTATAATGCTCCAAACAAACTTGTCTAAAATTTTCAAAGACATCAGTCAACAAAAGCACATCTGATTTCAGGTAAATGTCTGCATATTGTCCCAACGTTTCACATTTGAAAATATTCTTTTAACTCGTTCGTAGTCTTCATCAGAAAGGGCTTCCATAGTCATACTATTATAAAACATATCAATTGGTGGTAGATTAGTATCTTGCAATTTTTCAAAACTGTTGTTTATATGGAAAAACACATTTTCTTCTTATTAAGTCAAATTCCTCATCTTTTTCAAAATACTTTCTGGTCTCCACACATTGCTCAGATGTTAATGTTTTACTTAGTTTATCCAAGCTTTTAGCTAAGAATCGAAAAGAATCTACAAATTTCAATTTCAGGTATGTACCTGGTATTTTGGGTTCCTCAGATTTTTCTACAAGTATTGATTTGTAGAAGATGTATTTTTCCTTTGTTTGGGCAATAACTGACACAGGTTCTTTTTTTAGTGCTAATTTCTTGATAAATAAATGACCATCATAATTACTCAGGCAATGGAAGAAAACTGGTATAAACTTTGGTACCTTAAAGTTTAAATTGCACACAGAATGAGCAGCACCACGAAAGCGTCCTGTTAAGTGGCAGTGGTCACGCACTTTTACGTCTTCTGGTTTAAAAATTTTGCTGCAAATGTGACAGGATGTGGCAGTCTCAAATTCTGTTTTTTCTTGGTCAGACAGAGGCAACATCTTTTTAACATGTTTGAGATGGTTGTTGTATACCTCATGGACTGTCTGATCCAATTTTTTCATAAACACTTCAGCAGCATCGGGTCCTCGGTATGTTTCAAATTTTGAGAACGAGTCATCAAATGTACACTTTAGGTAAAAGGCAAAAGAATACGGCTGGTGTTCTGATACCTTTACGGTAAACGATTGATCAACATTGGGTTCATTTAGGTGAATAGGTTTCAGCAAGCTTTCAAAATCGGCATAAATGACAAAAGGAACCGGCAACTGCTTTTGAAAATTTACAAATTTTAGTATATTTTCCGGAACTGATTCTCCATACTTGTTTAATTTTAGATGGGTAGATGGTATCTTGACATAAACATGGTTACAGTCATTTTCTTGGTGTGCTTTCAACTGTTCTCTTTTTCTAAACGATTGCAGGCATCCATCACAAATGTGTATCGCCCCATTACGTTCAGATTTTTTGTTCGAAACTAATATTGATACGTTACTAATTAGGCAGTAGTGATTGTTGCCCGAGTCATCAGATACAAGCAATAAATTAACATGTGTCGGTTTATGGCACCTAGTAAAATGTAGAGGTCCCACAACTTCTGTAACAGTTTTTCCGTCTTAAAAATTCTGATTCCAAACCAAACATGTTCACAGATATATTATTCATTTCTTCAAATTTTGAGATGTCTTTTAATTTCACAGGAAAGTCTATGCCAGTAAAATTTAGTAAAGTATCGTAGTGTGGATATGAACTGGTTCTTGTAGGTTCACCATTTGCGAGAAAAATAGCAGCATTAATTGACCAAGCAAAACAGGCATTGTCATTATTTTTAATATTTAAAACAGCATGTTTCCTTTCAATACTTTTGGGCAATTTTATATAGGATGAGGCTGATATTGGAGCAAACTTGTTGATGTTGACATCCAGAAACAAGATAAACTTTAAAATCCACCCGGAATCCTTTTCTTGAAATTCAGAAGCTTGAGCGGTCATCTCCTCTAGAAACTCTTCAAACATTTTTTGCAAATCTGTTGATTGCGTCACGAGTTTATTTTTTGTATTGAATGATTTGATATCACTCATTGCTTTCTCGGGTATCACGTAAAGCCCAAACACTTCAAAATTAATCTTGATTGTTGTGTGGTCCTTCAAATATTTTACAATTATATTTACTATTTTCGGCTTCACCTCGTTCAGAAATATTTGGTAGTCGATGTGTGTTTTGTGACTACTCAAACGGTAACTAGCTATTCTGTTCTTGAAAGCATGCTGTAATTTTTTAACATCGTCTTCTAAGGTCTCGATAACGGCTTGATTGATCCTTTTTCTATTAACCACATTAACACTGGCTGAAGAACTCGATGAATAACCACCACCACCACTAGTAGTAGGTTGTAGATCTTGACCATTTTTTAAAACGGGGCAGCTATTTTTAATATGTCTGTTTAAAGAAAATAATGTCAAAAAGTTTTTTCCACAATATTCACAAATAGCACCGTCCAACTTTAATCTTTTACATGATGAACCATCCATTGGTTTGGGGTGTAAAACCGAACAATACTCACGAACATGCCGAGTTAAATTACGTTTATATGAAAAAACTTTCTTGCAATACTCACACTGCATCGCGATCGACGTGTGCAGACAAACTGAGGAATCTATGTGCGCTGCTTCGTTTTATAACTGACTGAGTTATTGACCTTATCTAAAAATAGAAATGTCCATCTGGCGCCCGCATCCGTGCGGTTAATTATTCACACCTGGCGCCCGCATCCGGTCGATGAATCATGCACACCTGGTGCATTGACCTCGATCTAAAAATAGAAATCTCCATCTGTCGCCCGCATCCGGTCGATGAGTCATGCACATCTGGCAATCATATGTGAGTAGAACACTATGATCAGCGCATGACTGGAAAAATGGGGAGGGGGAAAACACATTTAAAGACTTACATACGTCTAAAAATATTAGTTTGTAAAGATGTCTCTAGCCAATTTCGCTCAGTATATTTCTCAAATAGATAAACCAGTTGCTTTACCAGAAGTGACAATACCAAAAAAATATTGTGATTGGTGAACGAAGCTTTACGTTAAACAAGTCCGGAAGTAAATCTGTATCGGTCAGTACATCATATGATTTGGGGTTCATGCCATGTGTAAAGCTTTTTGGAAGTAAGAACCAGCAAGTTATTTTTAGTGAAAGTGAATGGCAAAAGTTTTTGTCTCACCAGGGAGTACTAACCAACTACTTGTTTTATAACGGCCAGTCTGATAGAATTGTAGAAGAGAGTTTTTCTATCAAGTTTGAAAACTTTGGAAATAATCCAGTAATTTTGATATCTGCGGGTGAAAACTATATTTATTTGGGATATGAAAGTGTGTGCATTTTATGGGAAATATTACCTCTATTGCAATACAGAATAGAAGCAGTGAAAAATCAACAGTTTTTGGAATACTTTAAAATTTTGAAGAGAGGTTTACAAAAAAGACAAGGTGATATATTCGGAAACTTGTTAAATATATTGGAACCCGAAAAAATCCAAACAGTGAGAACGTAAGTTTAATGCTGGAGTTAGTGTATCTTTATCCAGAAGTATTAAAAACAGAATGAGTGAGAAAAAGCGAGTTAGTTTTAACTTGGACAATATCAAAACCAACATATTGTTTGATCCCGATGGATCCTATCGAGAAGCAAGAAAATCAGATTGGATGCAGTTAGCAAGAGACAGAAATCGCTTTCATAGACGGATTACTAATATTTCATGTATTATAAGTAGTGTTTTGGATTATAACCATCGATCACGTGTTTATAATGAAAGGTTTTGTTAACATGGTTAATATTGTAGGATTAATCATTTTATTTTTTTGAATTTGGCGCCTTCTATGTGATTGGTAGTATTGCATATTGAAGGAAGAGGAGTGGGAGATCGAGTGGGCGGTAGAATGTAATGTAGACTGGTATTATTATTAGAATGATGATGATGTTATGGTGTACGTAGTGGCAAAGAAAACTGGAAGAGAAATAATAAACGTTTTGTTGCAAGTGTATTTTATTTATGAGAGATCATCCCCTACAGATTCAGGTGTGGGGTTGACCGCAAGTTTGACCAAGGGTTGACCGCATGTTGGCAGGCTTCTGGAGTAAAGGAGACGTGAGTTTTGTTGGCGTGTTGGTGGCAAGCGGACTTCATCTTGAGGACAAGAAAAAAAAAACTTATGAGACTAGAAAAATGTTCTCGTTGGAAGAATTCGAGAAGTTTTGTCATTCAGGAAATTATCAACCTGAAAGTCAGGAGGCAGAAGCATGTTCAAATAGTTCCGAGAGAGAAATTGATGCTGGTAAGAATAGTCAGAGAAGAACTGAGCCCTCAAATAACGATGTTATCAACAAGTTGTTGGAGCAGAACACGTTAATGTTAAATTTGTTGACAAGCAGACTCAGTGCGGGCGCAGGGGGTGCAGGGCAAGTAGACGACAGGGTTGAAACCAGACAAAAGGTAGATTCTTCAAGCACACAAAATTTTAACATTATGCCGGACTTAAGTAAGACTATTGACAAATTTAGTGGTGAAGGTGACCCGATATGTGCTCGCAGGTGGCTTGCACAATTAGAGACAACTAGCAAACTACATTCGTGGCCCGATGCTTTCATTTTTGAAACAGCCCGAAGTAACTTAACTGGTGCAGCCAAATTTTGGTACGAAGGCAGGATGAACCATATAACTGACTGGTCCTCTCTTAAGGCAGCCTTCAAAAAGACATTTCTATTTGAAAAAAGTAAGACTGAAAGGTGGAGAGAAATGCAAAACAGAAACCAATTGTTTTCAGAGTCCCTTAGCACTTATTTTCATGAAAAGGTAAAATTGTGCCGAGAGCTAGAACTTGACTTCGAAGAGATCAAGCAGCAGGTTGCTATTGGTCTATTGTCAAAAGACCTGAGTGATTTTGTCCTATCCAAAGATCATGTGGATGAAGACGAGTTGTACAAGGACATGATTATGAAGGATAAAGTAAATCAGACAAGGAAGGTTAAAGCCAGTAGCGAGAAGAACAGAGGGGCTAACAGAAATGAAGATAGACGATACATTCCAGATAAGAGAGAAGGAAACAACCGAACGAGTCAGGGGAGAACTACTAGCAGGGACAGTTACCAATCCCAGGCTACCAGAATCGTGAGATGCTACAATTGTAACGAAGAAGGACACATCAAGACCAGGTGCCCAAAACCGCCGAGGGAGAAAGGAAGCTGTTATGGGTGTGGAGGAACCAACCACCTATGGAGGGATTGTCCACAAGCGAAGAGAGAAGGGAATCCTCACAGTTCAACTACAATGCTAATTAATCCTGTTACGTATAAGGTGGGTGTATCTCTAATAAATTTGAATTTGAGCTTAGATTGTATAGTTGACACAGGCAGTCCTATTTCAATGTTGACTGAAAATTTGGTACCTGAGCATCTGATATTACCTTATGAGGAATCGGGAGTTCTGGAAGGTATAAATAAGTCGAGGTTAAATGTTAGGGGTTTATTTTATGACAATATTAGTATTGATGATAATGTTTACAATATAAAGTTTTATGTTGTGGATGCAGGAACTATGTCATTTCAGGGATTATTAGGTAGAGACTTTATATCTCATCCGAACATACAGCATATTATTTTTGAAGTAGATTCAGTGAGAATTGTTCCAAAATCTGGTCATGTAGATTTTTTAACCAACGAAGTGCTTCTTATTGACAACGTTGACAGTCCATCAGTTGATTTGGAGGTAAACCCGAAGTTGTCTCCAGCCGTGGTATCTGAAACAAAACACATTTTTAAACATTATTATTTAGAGAGGGAGAGACCTGAAAAACCGTGTATAGATTTCAAGATGCATATTACATTAAATCGAATTGAACCTTTCACTTTTCGAGCAAGACGATTATCATTTGGGGAAAAACGAGCTGTAGAAGAGATCATTAATGATTTACTAAATAAAAATATTATCAGGGAAAGTAATTCTCCTTATTGTTCTCCGATAGTACTCACCAAAAAGAAAACGGGGGAATATCGTATGTGTATAGATTTTAGAACTCTAAATAAGTATATTGTTCGCGATCCTTTTCCTCTACCACTTATCGATGACCACTTAGATTGTTTAAAAGGGAAAAAATATTTCACAAAATTGGATTTACGAAATGCATTTTTCCATGTAGCTTTAGACGAAGCTTCTAGGGAATATACATCATTTATTACGCCACTAGGTCAATATGAGTTTTGCAGAATGCCATTTGGGTTGTGCACGAGTCCAGCCGTTTTTTGTAGATTTATTAACGCAGTTTTTAGGAATCTTACTAGAACTGGAAAAGTCCTTATTTATTTAGACGATATCATGATAGCGACTAGTACCATAGAGGAGAATCTAGATATATTAAAACTAGTGTTTACTTTACTTGTTGAAAATCTTTTAGAACTTAGATTAGATAAATGTGTCTTTTTGAGCACTGAGATAAATTTTCTAGGATATCATGTTAATGAAAGGGGTATAAGTCCAAATGGGGAAAATATTGCAGCTATAAAAAATTATCCGATACCCAACAATATTAAGGAGGTACACAGGTTTATTGGTTTATGTAGCTATTTTAGGAGATTTGTTCAGAATTTTGCAGTTATCCCCAAACCGCTCTATGATTTACTGAGGAAGGAAACATTATTTAAATTTGGGGTAGAACAACTTAAAGCTTTCGAGCAATTAAAAACTAAATTAACTGAGCAACCGATATTAGCAATTTATTCGCCTTCAAATGAAACCGAACTGCACTGTGATGCCAGTAGTTTGGGGTTTGGATCAATATTGCTACAGAAACAGGGAGATGGTAAGTTCCATCCAGTATTCTTTTTTAGCAAACGGACGACGGATAGCGAATCTAAATTCCATAGTTATGAGTTAGAGACTTTGGCCGTAATCTACTCATTACGTCGTTTTCATATTTATTTACATTCTATTCCTTTCAAAATAATAACAGATTGTGACAGTTTTCGTCTCACTTTAGCAAAGAAAGAAATTATTCCTAGGATTATGCGGTGGTGCTTAGAACTTCAAAATTACCAATATACAATTGAACATAGAAGCAATGTGCGCATGCAACATGTAGATGCTTTGAGTAGAGCTCATAACATTTTAGTACTGCAGGGAAATTCATTCGAGCAAACATTAGCTTTGAAATAAAATTCGGATCGGAATATTATGATGTTAAAAGCTGAATTAGAAATAAAAGAACATCCTTTATATGAATTGAGAAATAAATTAGTGTATCGTAAAGTAAAAAATGGAATAGCTTTTTATGTACCGGAAGCGATGGAATTTAATATTTTGTATACGTATCATAATGAAATGGGACATTTTGGGATTGATAAAACGGTCGAACTAATTTCACGCACGTACTGGTTTCCTCATATGAGACAAAAAATTAAAGAGTATATAAGTAACTGTCTAAAATGTATTGAGTTTAATCCAAAGTCGGGACCGAAGGAGGGATTTTTGCATAACATCCCAAAAGGAAACTTACCTTTTGAGTGTATACACATTGATCACTATGGACCATTAGAAAAAACGGGTAAGAAGAATAGATATATTTTTGAGATCATAGATGCATTTACGAAGTTTATTAAATTTTTTCCTTGTAAGTCGACTAAGAGTGAAGAAGTAGTTAAGTATTTGTAAACCTATTTTAACTGTTATAGTAAACCTAAAATTATTATTTCGGATAGAGGTTCGTGCTTTACCTCACAACTTTTTGAGCGTTTTACTAAAGATGAGGATATCCAACATATTTTAATAGCGTCAGGAGCTCCTAGAGCCAATGGCCAAATCGAGCGAATGAATAGGCTGTTAACTCCATTGTTAGGTAAATTAACGGACGAAAGACTTATTGATTGGGATAAAATATTAGGGGAAGTCGAATTTTGCATCAATAATACTATTAACAGAGCTACAGGAGAAACTCCGGCAAAATTACTTTTTGGTAGAAATCAAATTGGTAGAAGTCAAATTGGATACAAGATAATTTGAGATTAATTTTAGAATCGATAAATATACCGGAAAATGTAGATCTAAACGAACTGAGACAAGAAGCTGAAGCGAATATAGAGAAGAATTAAAATGTTAACAAATTATATTATGATAAGAAACACAAGGAACCGCATCGTTATAAAGTAGGCGACTATGTAATGATTTCCAATGTAGATACAACAGTCGGGGAAAATAAGAAACTTGTACCTAAATTTAGGGGACCTTACGAAATTAATGCTGTTTTACCTAATGATCGTTATGCAGTTACGGATATCATTGGATTCCAAAATTCTCAGATACCTTATGAGGGAGTAATTGATGTAACCAGGTTGAAACCATATTCCACCTAAAATGAAAATAAGAATAATTTAGTAACTAAAGCTTTGAATAAGAATTTATTAGTACTTACCTTATGAATGTACCTTATGTGAAACTTATGTCATGTTTATGTATTATGTAGATACTTACCTTAAGTTACTTATGTTGACTTTTATGTCATATTTTTGTTTATGAATTGTATTATGTTACTTACTTACGTTAAGTTACTCTTATGTTATTTGTCATGTTGTTATGTGTTAGGATTTTATACTTATGACTTCTGTAAATTTTAAATAATTAAGCAGTTGAGTAGTACTGTTGATCCGGACGATCAAAGGTCAGGTTGGACGAGCTGTAGGATTAATCATTTTATTTTTTTGAATTTGGCGCCTTCTATGTGATTGGTAGTATTGCATATTGAAGGAAGAGGAGTGGGAGATCGAGTGGGCGGTAGAATGTAATGTAGACTGGTATTATTATTAGAATGATGATGATGTTATGGTGTACGTAGTGGCAAAGAAAACTGGAAGAGAAATAATAAACGTTTTGTTGCAAGTGTATTTTATTTATGAGAGATCACCCCCCTACAATATATAACAAAAAGTTCATAAAATCTTTTATTGGTTTTATTTAAAAAAATATATATTTTACAATAAGTTAAACTATCTGATCTTTTGGGATCCAGGAAGAGCTTCCAAGGCCGAGCCACTTAACGTACAGCTTATTTCCTTTTCATCGCAAGATTTTTTCAACGAGATATGCGTCAGGGTACTTGACTTTTTGAAGTTCATACTCATAAAAACCACCTTTAATTTGTTCGTTATTCTGATCTTCCAACAGGTAAGTGGCGGGATTTGTGGGTTGTACTTTAATAAATTTGAACACCTCAGTACTCCAACTAGGAGTGTAGTTTTTTTCGAAGACCTCGCGCTATTTACTTATCCTAACATAGTCACCTACTTTAAATTTATTTTTTCTAGGATCCATAGTTTTTAGATGACTGTATGCAGTAGAAACCAATAAATTTTCATGTTTTTTTTCCACCTCTATCGGTTTTAGTCCAATAGTCCCATGTTTTCTGTTGTTATATTTTGAAACGATTATAGGTAACAGAGACAACCACTTGTAACTTCCTTGTAGTGAGAATTGCCGCCACATCATGTTTTTTAGAGTTCTATTGACCCGTTCAACAACACTTGCTTTTAAATTTGAGTAAGTTGCGTAGTGGTTTATTTTATATTCTTTTAATTAGAATTTTTTAACAAGGAGTTTCAGGCTCTTATGAATATAAGAGCCTGAAACTCCTTGTTAAAAAATTCTTTTCCGCCATCGGTCTGGAGATGTTTTGGAGCTGTTGACTCTGTTAATATACTTTTCATTGCATTTGTCACATCTTTTCCGGTTTTACTTTTTAATTGTTTTGCCCATACAAATTTTGAGAAAACGTTTATTAACCACAAGAATATATTTGTAACCACTGTTATTTTTGGCATATGGTATCATTTCCACTAAATCAGCTTGCCATAAATCGTTTAATCCTTTGACTATGACATGTCGCCTTCGGAAATTTTTCCTTGCAGGTTTATGAAGTTCTTTTACAATTTGTTCTTTGACAGTGCTCATGCTTCACACTTTAAAACCAATTGAACAAAACATCTTTCTTTTACAGGAGTTCTTGGCGCGATTTTGATGAGGGGGTTAATTAACTTTAATGTATCGTGTTTCGATAAAGTTAATCCAACTAAATCATCTTTTGTAAAAACCTTGTCGTTAACAACAACTAGTGTGTTAGGTGGGTGAATATAAATGTCTTCAACTTCTGCGGAAGCTAATGGAAATTGGTAACTATCTGCTCCGTAATTTATATCATAACTAGACCCTGAAGGACCAGTATCCGGGGGGAAAGTATATATAATTCTACAATTTGCGCCATAGAGAGGTAAAATACTATAATAATTGACAGTTTTATTTGAAAAATGTTTTCCAAGCTTATTAGTCGGCATGTTGCAAAAGACTGCTGATATTTGTACCGGTAAATTTTATTTATACAATTATTTTGGCTTCTCTAAGTTCTTCAATAATGGAGATTATTTCATTTTGATGTCCTGTGTTTCCGGCAATCAGTGATGCTACCAGCAAACGTAATCTATCCACTAGTTCATTGATATTGTCCCAATACACATAGTCCATATTTTTGTTAAATGATTTTAATAGGAGCCCCTCGCCTTTTTTGTTTGTTTGTCGCGTAAGCCTGTCCTGTGGTAAGGGTTTCTTAAAAGCCAAAATTTTTTTGGTCTTTGTAATTCCTGATCTTTGTAAGTATGGTCCAATTATAGTAATATATTTTGTTGAATTATTTCCGATAATTTGCTCGTTGACATCATAATTTCTGCGGTATGCATTCGTTCGTTTCAAAATATCCATATAGTTGTCTAAATCATCCTTTGTATAACTTATGGGCTCCTTTTTAAAAAGTAGCTCGTAAATACCAGGAGTTCCAGGATATGTAACCCCTTCCACTCTAATATCTTTACCGATAATCTCAACAGGTTTTAGTGTTAGTCCGAGGTAAAATTTATTTATATCATGAATTACCCCATAGTGATGATCAAACTTATTTTGTGTGTCCCTAACACCTTCGTCTATATATTTTCTCGGTAATTCGTGAAAATCCTCTAGGTAGTCTTGATAGGACGGCGTATTTACATATTGTTCAACTGCTCGCTTTGTTTGATCTAATATTTCAGTAATACTTTTATCTTGTGAAGTATCTTGGTCAGAAATTCTACTCTCTGATATTACGTCTGTTTCTAGAAAGGGAACTTCTTCTGTAGGTAACAAAGGAGTTTGGCCGGTTCTTTGTTTTGGGGTTTTTTGTACAGAACTAGTTTCAAAAATAGGATGACGTCCTTTTGAGGTCATAATCACTGTTTTAGGTCTTTTGGGTGTAGATTCATAACGCGTTGGTGTGATAAATTCTTCTTTTGGTTCCACCTTTGGAACAAAATCCTCTGTCTTACTTATTGTCGTTATAAGCTGCTGCAGGGGTTGTGTAATGGGCTGATAAGTTTGTTTTAATTGAGCCTGTGTTTTAGCCACATCTGATTTTAGACTTTCAAATTTTTGTTTTACTGCTGCTCTGGTTTTAACCAACTCCGTGGCTAGTCTCTTATTCATGATGTCTTATTAAACACTGTCAGCCGTAATTGCGGGCTACCCAATTTATATAAAAATGAAGGAATCGAAACCTTTTCTATATCGCCCTTGCTTCATATCACAATCCTTATCTATAACGGCAAATCCATATTTTTCAGCTCAACACTTTGCGCATAACTCTTTGAAGAGTTGAAAAGGCATATCTGTGGTCACATGATCGTCATATATATGCTTTAAATTTGTCGCATCTTGTTTAAAAATTACAAGAAGATTTGCATTATCGCGAATGAGTTGTTTTTGGATGGAAGAATATGTTTGGCTTAAGTAAAAACAATCTGTATCTTTGTGTCGACCGAAGCAAAAGTAGTCCCTCATGGGACTTTGATTGCAGCATACAATATCATCAAAAATTATAACAGAGTTTGGCTTCACTTGATTGGGTGGAATAATTTCTTCTTCTTCTCCAAATTCGTAATATCCGACATCTTTAAGGGGTTTAAATATTTGTCTCAAGTAATCATATTTTGGCTGATAAAGAGACTTGGAATATATATAAACATTTTCAAATCTCAGACCTTTGGGATGCTCCAATAATGTAACTATAACATTTGTTTTACCACACCCTGAAGGACCGACAATTAAACATCTTTTTGAATGTCCTCCAAATAGACCGTTGTGCTTCTGATAACTATCTTGCACTATCTGCTCATGATTGGAAATCGGTAATGAGAAGTTTTGTTTAACTATTCTCATTGTTTAGCACATACTAAGAAGAACAGCAGACTGATAAACTATTTATATGTTAATTTTACCGTATATTATACACTCACATGTTTATTATACATTGGCCAACATGGCCAACATGGTAAAGGTGTCTGTAACTGATCCCAGTAAAATATTGTGTAGGCACTGCAAAAAAGATGTAGTGAATTATATAAAGTGTTCTAAGTGTGAGGAGTATTTCCATCCTAGTTGTTTAATACAATCAGCAAGATCCAAGAATGCCCAGTGTATTCATGAGACACAATTTTCGGATACCATGTCAAGTGAGGTTAGAAATGTGACTACTAATAACAGTAATAATTCCAATAATACACATTGGGAAACGGAAAACAGACTCTTACTTAGAGTCATCGAGGAAATGGAAAGTAAATATAGTATCCTTGTGGAAAATTGTAATTTACTAAAAGAAAAGGTTAATTTCCTGGAAGAGAAAATGGAAATCTTGAAAGGAGATGATAAACAGGATTTGGCAACGTTGGCTTTGAAGTCCTCTTTATGTTCAAAGTGCGCAGACAACTCAAGTTCCTCTATTAAGCAGGTTCACAAGCCGCTGATGGGTGGTGTTGGGACTGTGGGGCAAAAGCAAAAGCAGAAAGGCAAAGCTGCAGTCTGCTCTGGATCCAAAGTACCGGAGACAAAGACTGATCATCGTAAGAACACGAACACGGAGGCAAGTGACGGAGATCATTCCCGGCCTAGCCCCCAACCTGTAATATCGGCTAGTTCGGTAAATGCTGCTATTAAAGAAGTTCAGTCTAAGCTAAAACTGGATGAAATAATTAATCTGACCGCTGGTAACAATGGACCGGCTGATGAAGATGGCTGGCACAGGATACCAGAAAGGAGAACAAGGCCTAAACGGCGATTTGTACTGGGTGGAAACACTTCAAACCATATACAGACTGTTCCAAGGTTAGTTTCCTTACACGTGACTCGCTTGCACTGTGAAGTGAAACCGGAAGTTCTAGAAAATATGCTAAAGGTGCATTTCCCTGAGGTTAAGTGTGAGCAGCATAACTCTAGACGACCTGAGTTATACAGCTCGATGAAAGTGACTATAAAACAGGAGAACTTTAACAAAGCGTGGAAGAAGGAAATCTGGCCAGAGGGTGCTGTAGTGTCACGGTTTTTTGTAAAGAAAAGGATGTCATCACAGACACAAGGATAGGTGAATCCTTTGATAGTCTTAATTGCCCGACTGATGAAAACTCAGCTAATATAAACTATAAACTTATCCAAATAATTTATCAAAATGTTAGGGGGCTCAGAACTAAAACGGCCTCTATATACCAAAGTATTCTTGAAGAAAACTGGGACATTATCTCAATTAGCGAAACTTGGTTGAATGATGCATTTTATGATGGCGAGATATGTGATAGTAGGTACATAGTCTTCAGAAATGATAAAGAATATTTAAATTCCGGCGTAAATAGGGGAGGTGGCGTCCTAATTTGTGCTAAAAAAAAATATAAACCATATTTACTTGCCAAGAGTAACTCACCTGATTTTCAATGGGTGTGTGTAGGGGTTAGCATAGATAATACTAAATTTTTAATATGTTGTGTGTACATCCCTTGTTTATCAAATGTGTCTGTCTATGAAAATTTTATTGACTCTTTAAATATCCATAACTTGGTTAATTATGAACACTTGGTCATACTTGGGGATTTCAACATCTCGGAAATAAGTGATCTGAATTATGATCTAGCAAAGGGTTCGTTAAAAGCCCAATTAATAAACATGTTAGTAAGCGAATATGATCTCTATTCAATTAACAGCATACATAATCACTTAGGAAATACTCTAGACCTTGTTTTGACAAACATAACTGAGGCCGGGGTCAGGGATGGTACTGAGAGGGCCATGGTGGGTATCGATAACTACTATCCTCCCTTAATTATATCATTTAGAATGAAAGGGAAGTCTTCCAAATATAACACGCGACCTTCTATAAATTTTGACTATGACTTTAAAAATGGGGACTTTGATCTCATGTACCAGTTACTTCTCAATCAAAGCTGGTCTGAACTTCTACCATCTCAAAATGTAAATGCAAGCTTACAATGTTTTTACAAAATTGTTGATAATATATTCTTACAATGTCTTCCTAAGAAGAAAATATCTAATCTCAACAAAAAATATCCAAATTGGTTCTCTAAGACACTTATTCATAAGTTGAGTATGAAAAAACACTACTTTAAAATGTCAAAAAAGTCCTCCTGTCAGGAAAATTCTTACCGAGAGAAATATCGTGCCTTGCGGTCTGAGACTAAATCCTTAATTAGACAGTGTCGTACTAGTTTTTTAAAAGATGCTGAATGTAACATTTCTCAGAATCCAAACCAGTTTTGGAGTTTCATTCGAGCCAAAAGACAAAATAGTGGTGTTGGTTTTAATTTCACTTATGAGGGTAAAGATTTCTCTGACGAAAATGATATCTCAAATGCTTTTGCTAAGTTTTTTCAGGACATCTATGTAAATGGTAATACACTTTCGGGTTTTAATCAATCTTGCATTGACTATAACTTAAATATGCTGTTAATCAATAACGTTAAGGCAGAAGAGGTGCAGGAAGCAATTAAATCCCTGAAACCCAGAGCGTCAACAGGAGAAGATGGAATTCCTCCTTATTTCTTTAAAGCATTTTGTGATATATTAGTAAATCCTATTACAATTTTATTAAACAAATCGCTAAGAGAGAATTGTTTCCCTGATGATTTAAAAATAGGTCGCGTTTCACCCATTCATAAGAGTGGTAATACGAGGCTTATTGAGAATTACAGACCGGTGACAATTTTACCTGCACTTTCTAAAATATTTGAGAGGGTATTACATACAAAGATAAATCAACATGTAAAGTCAGTGATAATACCTAATCAACATGGATTTTTAGGGAAAAAATCCAGTTACCAATCTTACGGTTTTTACTGAGTTTGTTGCCTATCATCTTGGCTCTGGTTGTCAGGTAGATGCCATTTACACTGACTTGGCAAAAGCATTTGATAGGGTCAACCATTCAGTTTTGATAAAAAAGCTGGAATATTTTTCTTTCCACCCTAATCTAATACAATATTTAAAATCGTACTTATCAAATAGAATTCAATGTTAAATTCAATCACAGCGTTTCAAATCAGTTCATTGCTACATCGGGGGTGCCTCAAGGTTCCATCCTTGGACCACTCCTCTTTGTGATGTTTGTTAATGATATTTCTGGATATATTAAAAACTCTGAATTCCTATTGTATGCAGATGACCTAAAAATTTATAGAGTTATTCAGGGTGAAGCGGACTGCAAAAAACTCCAGATGGATATTGACGCGTTGATAACTTTCTGTAATGACAATTACTTAAAGCTTAATATTGTCAAATGCAAGAGCTTGACATTTAACCGATCTAGGTCATCAGGTATAATATTGACAGTGTTGAGCTTACTAGAGTTAGTGAGATGGTGGACCTGGGTGTGCTATTTACTGAAAACCTTGTGTTCACTGACCACGTTAGGGGGCTTTGTAATCAAGGTATGAGAAGACTAGGATTTGTGCTTAGGTGTTGTAAAGATTTTGGTAACTTGAATACGCATGTTTTATTATTCAATACGTTTATTAGATCCAAGTTAGAGTATGCTTCTGTGGTTTGGAATACTAAAACCCTATCCCACTCTGAAATGATTGAATGAATACAAAAAAAATTTTTAAGATCTGTCTATTATAAACGCTATGAGGTTTACCCTCTTTTTCCAAACCATGTATCATACAATGATCAACTTGGTGAGTTTAGTGTTGTTAGATTGGATAAGCGCAGGGAATTCTGTGATATAATTTTTGTTGTTAATAATATCAATAATAATTTAGTGGTCGGAGATTTATTACAATATATATTCTACAATGTACCTGATCCTAGGCTAAGAAGAAGCGATAGTGTTTTTAAGGTATCACGCTATCCTTCTCCTCTTAATAGGTGTTTGGAACTAGTCAATAGATTTGTAAAAGATAATCCTAGCTTTGATGTTTTCAATTATAATAGAAACCAGTTTTTAAAAATGTTTTATTGTTGTTGATAATATGTGCACATTGTAATACTGTATCTATCGATTTATGTATGTTTCTTTTTTGTGTTTTCTTTAACTGACTATAGTATGTTTATATATATTTGCTGCTACCTACTAGTCTGGTTTAGGTTTAAGTTTTTCTGCACTGTGTGTTAAATTTGGATGTACTTCTGTATAACTTGCAGTATAAATAAAGTTCAATTTCAATTCAATTCAATTATCAGTTTTCTTTGAATCTTTAGACCGAAAACATATATAAATGCTGATACACACAATCACACCAGCCAGTCATAAGCGACAACGCATCAGGAGAGGTCAAGGTTTAGTGAATAGGCTTATTAATAAATTACCCTTTGAAATACATATCCAGGATATAACTACTGCGGACCCGGGACAAAACTCTCTAAAAGACTTGATAGAGGCGATCCCGGTATAAACCAACTTGACCAGGCCTGCCTCGAGCACGACATAAAATATTCTGAAAATACTGATATTGAGAAACGACATGAGACAGATAAAGTTTTGGCGGACAAGGCTTGGGAACGAGTTAAATCAAAAGACGCAGGTGTGGGAGAAAGACTTGCTGCTCTAGGTGTAACAGGAGCAATGAAAGCGAAAACTAAACTTGGAATGGGTCTTAGAAAAAAATTAAAGAGAGAAAAAGGGTTGAAAAAAAAGAAAAACGTATAATTAAGACACCCAAACGAATTGGCGGCTTCTTACCACTTCTATTCCCTCTCTTGGGGGCACTTGGAGCTTTAGGAGGTGAAGCGGCCGGTATTGCCAAAGCCGTGAATGATGCGAAAGCAAACAAACAGTTATTGGAAGAAACGCAGCGACACAACAAGGCTATGGAAACAAAAGGAACAGGATTATATCTTAAACCGTATCGAGGCCGCGGATTATATCTAGCACCATATAAAAAAAAACTTCCAGTGAAGCTACCCTGCCATGCTTTAACTAACAAAGAAATTACCTTTTTTTAGAGGAGTGTTTATGCGTAACGCCTTACCATTAAAAATACATAAAACTGAATGTGCTATTATAAATCTAGATGATGAACAAAATACTGGAAGTTACTGGACGAGTTACGTTAAAGAAAACAATGAAATAACCTATTTTGATAGTTATGGCAATTTAAGACCTCCAACAGAGTTGTTAAGATACTTTGAAAGCGATGGTAGCAACATTATTATAAAATACAATTACGAAAATAAGCAAACGGATAATTCTTACAACTGTGGTCACCTGTGTTTAAAATTTCTATATAACACTTCTACCGAGCATAGATTTGTCCAGTTTAACTAAAAGTGTAAAAGAGTTAACAATGACAATAACAATTGCTCTTTCTGGAAACAAATCTATTCTAAGTGCTGATTTTAATCCACAAATTTATCTAGAAAATAATCAATATGAAATCGGATTAGCAGATTTTGAGACTTTTATGACTATCCCAAATATTGAAGAAGGTGTAAATAATAAATTTCATTATGATGATGACGACAAAGAAATAATAATTCCTACCGGATCCTACAAGTTTGAAGATTTAAGTAAATTTTTAACAGAAAACGTAAAAGACGCTCAGTTTACTTTAACAGTCAATATAGACACTTTAAAAACTATGATTAAATGTTCAAAAAGAATAAATTTCCTAAAAGAAGGCACTGTACGAGAAGTTTTAGGGTTTAATAAAAAAATTCTGCCGAAAGATCAAGTACATGAATCCGATAATGTAGTTAAAATTTTAAAAGTAAATTCAATTTGTATAGACTGCAACATTTGTACAAATAGCTATTTAAATGGCAAGCCTGTACACATTATTCATCAGTTCTTCCCAAGCGTTGAGAGAGGATATAACATAGTTGAATCACCGCTCCCTATATTATATTTTCCAATTAGTGTTTAAACTATAACAGATATTACCATAAAAATACTTGATCAAGACGGAAGACTAATAAATTTCAGAGGTGAAACTATAACAATAAGACTTCACTTAAAAAAAGTTTCAAATGGTGACCTGATATAGTAAAGAAGTTTCAAACACAAAATCTTATAAAAAGAAGAATCCAAGATCCAAAATTAGTATGCGAAATACATTCAAGGTGTTAACATCTAAGAATCGCGCGTTTTTGACTAATCTCGGGTTTAAATTGTTGGTGTAATGGATATCTTAAATGTGACATCAAAACCCTATGTTGACAATTCGATTACAAACTACGAATTCCATAGTTATCAACCATCAGTCTCCGGATCATTCGAATATAACGACGAAATAAGAATTCCTATCCAAGAGGTTGACCTGTTTACACTGCCTTGTGAAAGTCATTTGTATATTGAGGGAAAATTAACAAAAGACGATGGAACTAAAGCTTCAAAATTGAAATTTATTAATAATGGTGTTGCTTTCTTGTTTAGAGAAATTCGATATGAATTAAATGGAGTCACGGTAGACACCAATAGAAATGTAGGATTAACAGCGACTCTTAAGGCCTACCTGTCTTACAGTGATAATGAAAGTGTTAGACTTAATAATGCCGGATGGTCGCCAAGAGTACATAAAATAGGAGAAAAAATTACAGACGATGATGAAAATTTTAACGTTTGTATTCCACTCAGCATGTTAATGGGGTTTTTTGAAGACTATAAAAAAGTTATTATTAACATGAAGTAGGAGTTAGGTTTGATACGTTCTAATAATGACTTAGAAGCTATCAAAAGTGCAGATGATACTGAAAAACTCAAAATTACAATTAATAAAATTGTTTGGAGAGTTCCACACGTTTCGGTGGACATTCCGCAACAGCTAGCGCTGACAAAAATTATAGAAAAAAACACTGATATTATGCTTGGTTTTCGGTCTTGGGAACTGATTGAATATCCATCTTTAAGTGAGACGACTCAACATTCATGGTCTGTAAAAACAAGTAATAAGCTTGAAACACCCAGACATGTAATAGTTGCATTTCAGCATGATAAGAAACAAATTACGAGTGATATGAGTTGGTTTGACACGATTAACTTGACCAACATTCGAGTATTTTTAAATAGTGAAAGATATCCATATCAAGATCTTTATTTAAATCTTAAGACTAAGAAATTTGCTTTTTGTATGAAATGTTTTCAAATTTTCGAGGATCTTACTATGAAACAACTAAAGAAACTGTTTACACCCCTGAAGAATTTTTAACTATTTGTCCGATCATGCACATTGATTGTTCTCGGCAGAAGGAGTCAGTTCAAAGTGGGTCTGTTGTTATGAGGATTGAATTTGAGACAAGCGAAAACGTGCTCAAGGACACTACAGCATATTGTTTAATTTTGCATGACAAAATGTTTAGCTATAATCCTTTAACTAAAATTGTTCATCAACTATAAAGTGCGCAAGCCCCATAAATAGTAATAAATAAAAAAACGTAAAACCCACGACGCAGTATGGTCAATACACTTCAACGACGAATCATAAAGCATCAGAGAAAACTTAAGGAATTAAAATACTTAATAAAACTTTATTGCCAGAAGGAAAGAATGATAAGAGATTTTGCTTACCTCCATCTATGAAAATGGGAATGGTGCTAGACGTGCAAGGTTTTTACCTTGAAAACAACAAATTTCTTCCTAAAGAGCTTGCTTCTTTCGACGGATCGAAGATTTCGCATTTTGTGTTTAAGCCACCGTTTGGTATGGAACTACTGCCACCAGAAGCACATCGTCAAAATATATGGCTAATGCATAATCAACACTGTATTCAATGGAGTGAAGGATGTACACCTGTACATATGATGGCAAAAATTTTAACAAATTTAACGAGCAAATATGAAATAATTTATGTAAAAAGCCGGGAAAAGTGCCAATATCTTAAACAATACATATCCCAGCCAGTTATGGAATTGGAAGAGCATCCTGCATTACCTACTACAGAGCCAAAGTGCATGTTTCATAGTAAAAACAATTGTTCTTGTGCATTGTCAAACGTATACTTTATTCATGAAAATTTTATAATGTCATAGACTTTTTAATAAAAAATTAAATATTCTTGGTATTTTTATTTATGCTGATAATCAATACATGTTCACACCGGATACGGGTGCTAGATGTACATTTCTTATATTCTATTCTATTGACGGTTATTCTATTTTTAGATAAAGTTCAGTGACCAGGATGTTGCCATCTGTTTGCCAGATGTGCATGACTCATCGACCGGATGCGGGTGCCAGATGTACATGACTCATCAACCGGATGCGGGCACCAGATGGACATTTCTATTTTTAGATCGAGCTCAACACACCAGGTGTGCATGATTCATCGACCGGATGCAGGTGCCAGATGTGCATGACTCATCGACCGGATGCGGGTGCCAGATGGACATTTCTGTTTTTAGTTAGTGACCTAGCAACATATGTCCATCATTAATTTTAATTAGAGGTTGGCCACGCCCATAGGATACTGTATATATAGTCATGTAGACAAGACAAATTTTAAACAGTTTGAAATGGATATACCAACAGATTCTGGGAGTCAAGGTGTTGAATCGGATTACGAGTTTAACATTTCAGAAATACGAAATGAAAAAAAGTGTAAAGTGAACAGTTTTGTGAAAAATTGGGTTCACGATCGTCTTTGGATCATATTGCATTACTTTGAACTAAACAGTGCAAAGGGTAAATTTTGCCTAAGTTGCTATTTTGAAATAGTTTGTGTCTTTGATGCAAATATACCTACCGTGCAAGTATCCAGACATTTTACTGGTTTTGCCGAAGAAGCAATTGAACACTGTATCAAATGCTCCGCATGTGGTGTTATATGCACACTGTCTAAGTCGATTTTGTTTGCAGTGTAACACAATAAATTGATTTTGTTACTATATTGTATTTAAAATATTCTGCAATAATAATTTCGTGTGTGATTGTTTATTTGTACATTTTTTTGCTCATGTTTTTCACTAGAAAAATAATGTAATGTAATAAAAATATTGTAATAGTGTTTTCCATAATAAAATTGTATTTTGCTTGAAAGTATTTTTTTGGTTACCCTGTATGTTTGGAAATACAGAAAATGGGTTCTTGTTTATAATTGTGAAATAGGAATAAAATTGAAACATTTTTCTAATTTATTACATTTGTAAAATTTATAAAATATCATAAGTACGGCCCTGTCTCCAATGCGTTAATTGAGCTTTCGGCCATATGGTGTATTTGCTAGAAATCATGAATGTATCTCCAAACGTGTTTTAAAGTATAACAAAGATGGCACAGCCTTGAATACAGTAACCTTATTCGAGCTAATGTGGATTCTAAAACTGGTTCTTATTTGAGTTTTACCTTGATCAATGAAGCAGGTTTTCTGTGTTAACACTAAGCAGTGTCGATAAATAAAATGAATTACGCGAATTATGTTGGTTACATGGTAACCATACATGTAATGTGCTCTAAATTTTCATTTGGTGTTTTGTTATTAGGATATATCTTTTTAAAAGGTGAGCCAAATAACGATCAAAAATATTTTAAATAAAATGCATGTTATCTGTAAAACTTTCACTGATGAAAAAGCAAAATTCTGTCAATTATTATTTTGAAATAATTTTAGATATATTATTATACAGGAGTGAGCATTAATTGACAATCTCAAACCAATATTTATCAAAAAAGGCAACGTTATGATAATTTTCTTATATTGCAAATAATTATTTAAATAAAACAATTTATTTAGGGAGCAAATTTTTTAATTATTTTTTATTTAATATTATTACAAAAACAGGCGGTTTAATTTTTACTGCTGAAAAAGCAAACTTCTCTCAATTATTATTATTTTGAAATAATTTTAGATATAATATTATACAGGGGTGAACATTAATTTACAATCCCAAGCCAATTTTTATCAAAAAAGGCGATGTTATAATAATTTTCTTATATTGCAAATAATTATTTAAATAAAACAATTTATTTAGGGAGCAAATTTTTTAATTATTTTTTATTTAATATTATTACAAAAAACAAGCAGTTTATACAAATACTGCTTTAAAACATTAAATATGAAAGTAAATTCAACAGTCTGAATTCTATTAACTATTGAACAGTTATAATGTTTTTTCTGTTTCTCACAACAAATACTTGATGAAAAGTTTTGAAAAAAACACTTTTGCATAGAGACCTCCAGTCCAATGTTAATTAAATGATGCACTTTGAAGTAGTGATATCGTAAGACGTACATGGTTTACGTTTTGAAAGAGTTTTTTGATTTAGACAACACTGAGCACTAGTCCCATTTATTTGCACTCGCTAAGCTTTTGCAAGATTATTTTTTGTAACCAATAATAGCCGGGCACACTAAATATTTTTTGGCTAACTTTCTGATATCCTTGAGGACACATAGATGTGACAGCAAAATTTTGGTGTTTTAAAGCACTTTTACAAACATAAGAAAGCAAAATTAATTATAGTCAATCGAAGAAATCTTTTCCTCTAAAATTATTGTTTTATTCAGTTTTTCCATTTTTCTTTCTAGCGTATTGATTTTTCTTCTATATTTTTCCAGTTTTCTCAGAAGGTCAGTCTTTCGCCTCTTTTTTTCGCGCAACGTTTCTTTGCTTTTTAAAATAAACTGTTTGGCTTTATCAGCATAAGTATTTTGTAATTCGTCATCACTGTAAACACTTTTCGTTGCACTTTGTTGGTTTTTCTGTTCGTCGTCTGTAATGTCTTCATATATCGGCGTTGAAGTACATTTTGGTTCAAAGTCTTCGAGACGGTTCTGTGGCATTGGTTTTGTGGCATTAATGGGCCTCAATTCCGTGAATGATCCCTCTAAAATTTCAAAACTGCTATCACATATTCCGGCTGACGTAGTCGGGGTGGTTACTGGTTGAAATTCTGGGTTCCCCGGAAGACGCTTTAAATGCTGCATGATTTTTATTGATGGTGTCGATCCACTAGGAACTGCAAACTTCACATTCATATTTAATGTTTTAAAGCACTAATGGTAAAATTGAACATTTGAAATTGCGCTAGAATATTTAAACATCCGCTCTTTACATATCCTAGCTTCTCCCTCTATTCGCTGTCTAAAACACTCTATTCTTCAACCACACGGCTTGAAACGTCTGCTATAAACAAATGTTCTCATGCACATGTATATTTTTGTAAAAAACACAGCTGCATTTGCAAAACATAGAGGTACCATCATATGTTATTTTCCAGATGCTGTACAGAAGCAAATACATCAGTCTTGCGCTATTTTTAGAATGTACAGCTGTCCCGGCATACTGAATTATTATATTTAAATTTCATTTAGTACAGGGTGCTACAAATTTTATATAAACTTATGTGGATTCATAGCTGCTCATTCGTTTCACTAGAGGTGTATTTTTTTATAAAAATTAAATCTTATACAGGGGTCTGAAAAGTTATCATTTTTTTTTTATAATTTTTTACATATAGTTACAATTTTTTTAAATCTTACACTAGATGACTTGATGCGGGCGACAAATGGACATTTCTATTTTTTAGATTGAGGTCAATGCACCAGGTGTGCATGACTCATCGACCAGATTAAGCATTTTTTTAAATTTAATTTCTTATATATGGCCTGCTCATGCTCACTACTATCTCCTCTGTTATTAAACTCTCATTTATACACTACTAAAGCCACTTATAAATTTCAAGAAGTCAATTTATTAAATAATTTGAAAAATACAGGGATGCGGTGTTTTTTCTTTTGATCAAACCATGATAGTTCTTCTGATGCTACAGAAATGTTTCACAATTTTATCGATTCTTCTTGTTGTTTACTGTTAATTAAAAAAGGATTACTGACACATCAGATCAGAATACCTATTATACCTATTCATATACCTTTCTCAAAGCACTGCCAAATTCCTGACTTATATGGTTAATTATTATATGCTAATTAATTACTACACTGACCAATATCTGGAGACTAATTTACTTTAATTCGATCATTACAAGATTAGATTAATTAATATACTAATTACTAATTTGGATTTCCTAACAAAAAAGCCAACAAAGAGGTTATCCCTCTACATAGCCTTCATGGTATTGTTGGATATTTAGCCTGCTAATTTTGAGAGTGTTTTTAGCCGACGGCTAATTATCGATAATTATCCGGTTAATTATAACCAGATAATTATCCGGCACAGCACTGATTAGGCGTACTTTATCAGGCTTTGCCAAAAAAATCACTAATAACTTCAATTCAGATGATACCCTGTAGGTTGTAATTTTCTGTATAAATGGATTAAATTCCATTTATGGAATATTTCCAGTGGAGTGTTCCACTTTAAAATATATCACCCGTCAATTTTGGTCTCATAAAGTATGTGCAATATATTAAAATTGGTTTGTATGTCTGGTTGTAGTTTAAAATGCTATAGGAATAATATTTAAAAGCCGTGAAAAAAACCTCACCAAATGTTTTAACTGCAGATAGAAATGTTGAAGCAGGTACCAAATATTTATTTACAATTCCAAATCCACATTGAGCACGGTTGCCAAATCTCTGGTCTGACAGAGTTGGTTTCGTATCACTTCATGTACTGTATAAATATGATGCCGCATGAGCGCTACCTAGCCACTGAACGTCTGAACTAAATCTGTATAAAAATACCAATTCGACCGACTTTTTATGCCACCACTAATCTATATATTTATATATATATATATGTGTATATCTACGTGTATCTAAGCACATCCTACAGTTTGGGTACAAAACTTATTCGTATTAGGTATAAGTTATACGCATAAGTATTTATGTGCTTCTTACCACTTTGAGTACTTCCGAATTTCCAGTCGTGCTTTACTATCACATTCAAAGAACACTTGATGGTGTGATTTAGAGATCAGCTTAAATAAAAGAATCGTAAACATATATCCTATAATTTATTGTTTACTTTTTGCCATAAATTAATCCATAATGGAGGTGAATAAAGAGATTAATACAAAATTTTTAGCTAAAAATAATATGCATCAATATTTCGAGCCTATTTTTCCCGAGGATAACTTTAAGGGATTCATTTTGGACGTTACATTTAAAAAAACTTGAAGAAACGGTCATAACTTTTTTATTTGAACTGCAACACCCTTTGTATTTTTATTCCAAGTCATTAATCCATAATATTATTTCCAATTAATTAATTATATATTGTATAATATATAATATAATTCTTAATTCTACATTCAGGGTGTTCAAGTTTAAATAAAACAAGTCATTTGTTTGAAATTTTTAAAATGTAACATCCTTTCATGTACTGTTTTCATAAGACGAATAAAAAACATTAACCTCTCTGTGATTATCTATTACTACACTGGCTACTGAAACGCTTTTATAATACATTGCCTGTATACAAGAGAGTGGCCAACCGCTAATTGTGGCCAACTCATTATATAAGGAGTGTAGTGGTACCTACCTTTGGATTGGTTCGGAGATTGAATAGCTAATGGGGGGTTATGATGGAAGGTAGTAAGATGAATCTGTTATAACATGTAAGTTATTACTAGGTGCTAGCCAATAGAAATCCGTGTATTTCATTTATTTATTTATTTCCATTACTTGTCTTACAGGACTAAATCCAATTACAAGACAAGGTTACCACAAAAAAAGATCACTAATACTACATTACCACAGAATAATATATAAAAAAACAATAAACATGAAGAATAAACATAAAGAATAAAGAATATGTCTTTACATCAGTGAAGTAACAATCTCCGAACAGCAGAACCAGAAGTAATGAAACAATCTATATTAATTTCTTTTTTTATAGCAAAGGTTAAAGTATGCTTTGTCCAACTCAAAACAACAGATCAAGTACCATTTTAACCGGAAGGGTAGATAAAATGAACATTTAACAGCAAGGATAAAGTACTTTAATATTTTTATTTAAAATAATAATTATTACAACCTAATTATCTTTAACTCTTTTCATTGATAACAACATGAATTGTGCAATTCACATTTCCAGAAACATGTATTTCAGGAACAGAACGATTTTCTTCTGACAGGCATACAGACGTGGAATTGCTACATTTTAAAAACTAATTGCAAAAATTTCTGATTGCTTTCCTTATTTCTGTCTGCAAAATTGTTCTAAGTTTTTCTTTAACCTTCGCTATAAAAAAAAAATAGAATGTTACACACTACGATAAAATTTCATTATCAACTCGTGAAATTTAATTAACTCGCTCCGCTCGCTAATTAAACATTTTCACTCGTCGATCAAAAGTAATTTTACCGTCTTGTATAACAAATAACTATTATTATATAAATAAAGCATTGAGTATATGGGTGAGAATTTTAAAATATTTGTACTAGGAGTTGACAAATAAAAAATAGTAAAATTTCTGCTGTTTTCAGGGGGAATATGAAAATTTTATTTACATAATATATTAGGACAGTCAGTAACATTATTCATAATATTGAAGAGCATCCTTTGCAAAAAAAGAACAGAAACATGTTATATAACACCAGTTTCATGTTATTTGTCCTTCCATATAACCCATATTGGCTGATCAGTCTGGTAGGAGTTTAAATCTGTTATCGAAACTGACTTGTTTAAAGTTACTGTACTTTATAACATTGACAGTGAGTGGTGACAATTATGTGGCAACTTTTTTTATTTTACGAAAGCTTTTATTGCCTTATTGCCACTGTTTATGCGTGTGTAGTTGCGACTATTATGTAACTACTGCATGATTGGCTCAAAGATTCGATCACTAATGGCTGATAGACAGAGGTTATAGTTGGTTTCTTTTGGGATTACACCACCTGTAAAATAACAAAAAGCAGAAAACCAGAAGTATACAAATTAATTATTCAAAGTGTAGTAACAAGGCAAACTTCTAAAGTTTGCCCCAAAAAACCACTGTATTAACGTGTGATAAAATAATATTTGATATATTGACTAAATTTTATCAGTGGTTTTTCAGTTTTATACAAAATTTTATAATATTACATGTCATATTCTAAAATATGTCCAAATAAAATAGTTATAATAAAAAATTAAAAGAAATTAAACACTTAACTAGCTTTCGTCTAGACGTTTCGAGTTGATCCTCAACTCTTCTTCTGTAGTATAAAACTGAAAAACCACTGATAAAATTTAGTCAATATATCAAATATTATTTTATCACACGTTAATACAGTGGTTTTTTGGGGCAAACTTTAGAAGTTTGCCTTGTTACTACACTTTGAATAATTAATTTGTATACTTCTGGTTTTCTGCTTTTTGTTATTTTACAGGTGGTGTAATCCCAAAAGAAACCAACTATGAATCGTCAAAATACACCACAAATAAGTTACAGACATTATAGACAGAGGTTAAGTATATTGTCGCCACTGTCTTGTAAAAAAACACTGTAGTGGTTTACTGGTGTAGTGGTACTCTATGATAATGTAATTTGATTGCTTCTCCATTTCCATAGTACACTGTAAGAAACTAATTTTGCAGCGAGAAACAGAGGTATTAATTAAGGAAGTGTCCCTACTTAGTTAATTACAAGTGTATTCCTAATTAACTTTTAGTTAATTTATAGGTAATCTTTAGTTTAGTTATTACTAATAATAAGTTTATTAGAAATAATATACCAGTAATATATTATTTGGTGGGTCTTTCTATAATTTTGAGAGATATACCTTAAAGATTGTTCCATAAGAATAATGCGTTAGAAAGAGAATATTGATCCATTTTATAAAGTTAAATATATGTAAACTAATGGTAAAAATAAAAGAATATCAACGACTCTGAGCGATTTTGTTAAAATTGGGTATTTATGAAATAATGAATGTCTTACTTTTGCCACTCACTGTATTATATTATAATTAAGACTGCCAGTGCTGAGAAAATCATGTCTTTTAATATTCTAAAAGCCATACACCATACCTATTAATTATTTTTTCTTGAAAATAATTCATTTCAGATACAAAAGACCTACCTAATTCTTCAATAACTAAATATCAAAACTAAAGTAAATAACAGTACAAGTTCATTTATTTTTATTTTTTAGTGACAGGAAAACTAATTCAAGATGTCTTGGATGTGTATTTCCAAGGGTAAAAATAAAAGAAAATTGACAACTCCAAGCGATTTTTTTAAAATTGGGTATTTATGAAATAATGAACTAATGTGGTACTTTTGCCACTTATTGTATTATATTATAATTAACACTTCCTGTGCTTAGAAAATCTTTCTTTTAATATTCTAAAATCATAAATTATGCCCATTAATTATTTCTTCTTGAAAGTCATTCATTTTAAATAAAAAACACTTAATACTTCAATAATTAAATATCAAAACTAAAGTAAATAACAGTACAAGTTCATTTATTTCTATTTAGAGACATAGGAAAACTAATTCAAGATGTTTTGAACTCTCAGAGTTATATAATAATTTAAAAGCTAAAAGTCAGCCACTTGATGAACTCCTGTTGATAATTAAATATTTATAATATTAAATATATTAATAACTAAAGTTTACACTACTAAAAAATAAATTAAAAAGTAGGGATTGCAGTGATCAGGAACATATAAATATGTTCAACAAATATGTAAATATGTAACAAATACACAATTCAAAGTACAAACTTACTAACCTACTAAACATATGTAACTAACAAATAAGCTAAAGAATTAAAATTATGAGATTTGCTATGCAGGATACTTTCTATATAATATAAATGCCAAGGAAGCACAGGTATTCGCTAATGCAAAAATAGTCAATAATAGGTAAATAAAAATATTTTCCAACAATTCTTGAAATTCGAAGAAAACAGCAAAAGTTTCACTCTTAGAATGCCTATTATTAGAAATAAAGAGTATGTATTTAGCTATATTTAAAAAATAAAGAGTATTAATCTAACATAACTGAGTAAAAAAGAACATAGAGGGAATTCCATTTGAACTAAAAAATGTTTCGCTAACTGAAACCTGAAAAATGTAACAGGAAAAATTAAATATTTAAATTTACCTTAATCGTGTAATATAACACATTTTATGTATCTAGTGTGACGTGTTAGACAAATTTACAATATATGAGATACCTGTATCCTGTATGTTATAAATTTATTGCAAAGATTAAGTAAATAAATAACCTTTGCAACCATAGACATAATAAGGGGGAGACAGAATTGTTTACATTTTATGCCGATCAGACATCGTTTTCAACAGAAATCAATGTAGTAAAACTTCTACGGATTGCCCTAGATCTACCGCCTGTATTTGAAAATGAAGAGTATATTAATTATATTTATATGATTTCTTTATGTGTAATTAAGAAAAAATAATATACTAAATATTTATCTGTGTTTTTTAATTAAAATACATAATCTCTACGTTTAAAATTATTTATAGTTTCCTAATAACATAAAATTATATCGTATTAGGGAAATACTGTGGCAATGCTGTACGGATGTTTTGTTACCAAGTGACGCCGACTGACGCGGAATTTCCGGATTTTATGTTTCTTATGTCAAAATCTGACGTTACAGTGTTGTTGCAGCAAGTATGTATGATTGCAAACAAATGGTGTTTTTTGAATGGAATGTTATGTCTCCCCTAATATATGTCTATGTTTGCAACTATATTTTTTAAATTTTGTTTTTAAAGGGAGTTAGTTACTACACTGAATTATCTGGCCATCCTGTATACTCTAATAATCTTCAACAATGCAAAAGGTAGATACTGTGCGTTTCACGAAGTTGTATCCCGGATTGGAATGTTCGGATTGTCAGGATTCGCTGGCAAATCCTGTGGGAGACTGGCACACGCGCTTAAATCACACCACCTCAATTTGTAGCGGTCCGTAACCGAGATGTGCCAATGCATTGAATTTAACTAATAACATGACGACGCTCCATACGTTGGAATTTATACTAACATTCCAATCCGGGATACAACTTCGTGAAACGCACAGTATAAACAACTTTGGCAACATAACTTGTGATGCAGATGTTTTATTTTTGACCCTAAGTGGACCTGCCTTTATTCATTATGGCTTTCTTATATTATTTGGTCCCTACCTACCTACTTGGTCCAAACTTCTTTTAAAAGCACTTGGACTGTAACTGTATTAAAACAGTAAAAATAGAGAAGCAAATATTATCTACAATGTGTTCCACAGCATATGAACCTGCATTATATTTATATACTGATACAAGTATTCATGTGACTAGACAACAAGAGAACTAGATAAATTACAATTTATTACAGGGTAACACTAATATTTTAATTTTATTTGACTCCAAATATCCTTCATTAGGTAAAAATCGTTCGTTATTATGCATATTAATGAAACGAATATTCTCGAGTTTATAATGTTTACTCTATTTAAAAAGTATAAATCAGGACATTCAATTTAAATTAGGACGATATATTTGGTATTTCTAGCAGTACTTTGTTATCAGTTGTGGTCGTCTTCGAGTTTACTTTTACTCGATTATATTAAAAATATGGCGCTTTATTTCTAATCATGGAAATAACTTCTAACAGTTACTATGATAAGTTAAATGCATTTTAAATTTTATGAAGTTGACGTTTTTTTATTTTAATTTGAAATAAATTGGCATTTTAGAAACTAAAAATGTTTTACTACATTTTTTTTCATTATTAGTCATTATTTGTGCTATACAAGGTGCCAGTTTAGTGTGATATTCTTTAACAATTTACAACCATTTAATTAAGAAATATACGGGTATTACCGAGATCATTCATGTAGTATAACAGAAATAGAGGTATAACTTCATGGTCTACATTATAAAAATGCCTTTAATTAAACAGGATGACTCAAAATAAATTGGCATGCTAAATACTGATTTTTTTTAAATGGCACATATTTTATCACCTTGTATAATTTTACATATTTATTTTTTGATATACAGGAAACTCTCTCTAAAATCATATATGGTTTTATGTATTTTAACTAAATAGTTGTGTCAGATATTGCTTAATTTAGAAACACATTGACAATCCCTTATTTTATGTCACAATAATAACTTGCACATTTTTATTATAAATATACTTTCTTTATTTATTATATAATTTATTTTTGTAAATAATGAACACAAAGCAATTAAATAATAATGAGGTAAGAATGCAAGAAAGTTTACTCTTTAATTCGTAGAAATTTCAACTGTTTCTAGTTTGAGTCTCCTCCCGACCTGAAATTAAATTACTAAATTTACGTTACCTTAATTTATTGTCTCTCAAATTAAGTTCAATTTATCTATTAATCGACAATTTTTATATATTGTAACAAAATTTTAATCATTTTGTTCCCTTTGGTTATTTAGAGCAGTATATTTCCGGACGAATTATTATTATATCAAAAATCCTTACATTTTATCCCTGAATACCAGCAACCCATAATATTCCACCTTGTAATGTGTTTTGTCTATCTCTAAAGTTATTTTTAATTGGTCACTTTTATGAAAAAGGAGAGGGGGCGCAACAAATAGGAAGTGTGGACACATGAACTTGGGGGTCGGTCTTCAACTAGAATACAAGCAAGTTGTAAATTTTGATGCTTTGAGGCATATGTTCTAGAAATTTAATTTTCAGTTTCAATCATTAATCATCGGCATAATTGTTGCTGACGAATGTTTATAAATAATAGCTTGGTATCTATGATCATCGTTTTAAACGATCTTATAGTATATTTTTTTATTGTCACGAGATTTGTGATTGTTGATTTTATTTACACGTGGTGTAAATTTTCTGCCGAATTTTTATATTTGCAGAGTTGCTGAGACGCTGGCCTCAGTTACTACATATTATACCTCAATCTGGATATTGAGTTAAACAGTTACAGAGGAACTGTCGTGAATTAGTAATAGGTTTTTTTTTAATGAAAAACTATAATTCTAAAATTATGAGTTTTTTAAAAATGTAGTTTTTTAAAATATGTTCATATTTAAAAAAAAAACTCATAATTTTAAAATTATAGTTTTTTATAAAAAAAAAACCTATTACTAATTCACGACATTACACGTACACATGGAAACAGTTCCTCTGTAACTGTTTAACTCAATATCCAGATTGACGTATAATATGTAGTAGGTAACTATTAGCAGAGATAAGTACACTATTAGTAAAAGCACAGTGCATGTAATAAATAAAAAATATGCTGCTTGTTTACTTATTTCATAAGATAGTAGCTTTAGCTAAAGATAAAGGGGAAACGAACCAATTAAAACATGTTTTATTTTTTTGATAAGTAAATATTGTGACTTTCAAAAATAATAACTGGGTACTGACAATGAACCATATTTATACGAATAAGTAAACACTAATAATTTGTAATTAATGAAAAAGTAAATTAAAAAAGTTGTCTCTGGCGGGATTTGAACCTGCAAAATTTTGCAGTTCAGTTTGAAAGACTGCCGCTTAACCAACTAGTCCACCAGATGACATAACATGACGTTTCTTAAAACGCTTATGTAAACTACGTCTATTAACTTAAAAGGAATTTTTATTGATATTTTAATTAAAAAAGTATTTCGCTTTAGTATTTTGGTAATCAGAAGTGTTTGACAGTCAGTACTATCGATTCCGTTAGCAATATTTCTCATAGTGTGCCCTGGGAATATAAAATTCAATGAAATGTAATAGCCCATGTTAATTGCCATTAGTCAAATGAAATGGGAAACCCGGTATACTTTTACTAAGTGTTGAGTCACACTAAACTGATTTAAAAAATGTTCCATATAAATAGTTTATTTCTCTCTTAAAGGCCTCTAGTTGATTACGTTACACTACACAATGAATATTGAACTACAAAAAATTATTTTGCCAGTTGTAAATCACGATGCGGTTACAACAGGCGGTAACCTTAAATAAACACGGTACACTCTTTGGTGGCACATGAAAGAGGGGGTTACTAGTGGGTGCATCGGGATGCGGAAAAACAAATGTTTTGATAACTTTATTAGAACATGCAAACGGTTTGCGGTTTGAAAATGTTTATTTGTACTCAAAATCTCCATATCAACCAAAATATCAATACTTGAAACAACTATAAGAGCCTTTTAAAAGAAATTGGATATTGTGAATTCAACGATGGTAACGATGTCCTTCCTCCCAGTGAAATAAAGCCGAATTCAATCATAATCGTTGACGATGTAGTCTGCTGTAATCAAAACATTATAAGGGATTATTTTTGTTTCGGGCGACATAAAAATACAGACTGTTTTATTTATGTCAAACATATTCATCAATATCCAAGCAGCTCGTAAGGGATAATTCGAATTTTATTGTGCTTTTTAAACAAGATGTAACCAATCTGAGACATATCTACGATGACCATGTCAACCTCGACATATCTTTTCACCAATTCAAACATATATGTGGGGTGTGTTGGAGAGATAAGTATGGATTCCTCGTTATTGATAATGATTGCCCATTGCGATATGGAAAGTATAGAAAAGGATTCGATGCATACATAATCCCATAAAAAGTCAAAGCCGAAGCAAATGTATATGTAAACCTACAAAGATTGACTTCTGGCATTATCTAATTCAGTAGTGAAGAACAAAGAGCTAGCAAGACAATTGGTTAAAACCCAGAAGTTGGTTACAGAAAAATATCGAAACTTCAAATCAGATATAGCACAATCTCAGTCTCAGTTGGAGAAAGAGTATAAACCAATTACAGACCCACTGCAAAAACTGCTTACCACAATAAAATCAAATGCGTCATTCAAGCAAGAGCCAGCCGAAACAAAATCTGAAATCCAATGATGACGCCAAAGAGATCCAAAGTTGACGTATATAAGAAATATTTGCCCATGAGTATGCTAAGTTTTCTGGAACATACCTTTCAGCATGAGTATAGAGAGAATGAGTTAGTTGCGGATGAGCAGAATAGCAACGAGTTAATTGATAAAGAAGTTGAGAGAAGTCATATTTTTCTTCAAGATCTGTTCACTAGCAAAGCTTATGAGGAATACTTGGAGGCTTATCAGCTCCTTCTAAGGCAGTATACTGATATATCTATTAGAGGGGATGAAAAAGATAATAATATAGTATCAAACACGATACTGTAACTGAAAAGTTGAAGATTGAAGACTCAGATTTGGAAATTATCAGTTCAGATATTAAGATGAAAGGTGTAACATCCACTGGCACCCCTGGCTTGTATGAATTGCTATTTAAAAAAAATACAATCAGTTATAAGCAAACAGGGTTAAAAACTACATGAACATTTTGAAAAGATTGTACGCTTATCATAGACACTTCAATCCTGACGAACAAATTCAAGGTTCACAGAGCCAAAAGTATAGGACAATAAAATTAAATTTTACTTAACAAAAAAGGGGATATTAAAATTGACAACAACGGAGCTTCCAAAAACATTTTCTAAACCACCTCTACCAACTAAACCCCTGCGAAAGACTCAAAAGGTGAACTGTTAAATTTGTCTAATAATATAATTGATTAATAATAGCATCAGAAAATGCTAGAAATAATGTAATCATTTCAAAATTCAGACATCAGATATAAGAAAATGTACTGGCTACTTGGTAGGCACTCCTGCTTATCAACTTACAACAAAATACTGTTGTATAAACAAATTCTCAAGCCAGTATGGACCTATGGAATACAGCTCTGGGGCTGTGCCAGTAAGAGTAATATATTAATCATTCAAAGATTTCAGAACAAAGTACTGCGGAACATCGTCAAAGAGCCTTGGTACATCAGAAACAGCGACCTTCATCGAGATCTTCAGAAGTACAGTGTAGAGCAGACAACTACTAAATTTGCAAGGACTCACGAATAACGACTCCATCAACATGTGAACATCGAGGCCATCCAGCTCCTCGACAACACTAACATAGTAAGAAGGCTCAAGATAGTTAAGCCCTTTGAGTTAGTGAACTGATTATATCAGTATAAAAGCAGAGTATTGTGCGGTTAGTGTTACACATTAGTGTTA
Organism: Pogonocherus hispidulus; assembly: GCA_963924545.1. Classification (NCBI taxonomy): domain Eukaryota; kingdom Metazoa; phylum Arthropoda; class Insecta; order Coleoptera; family Cerambycidae; genus Pogonocherus; species Pogonocherus hispidulus. The sequence continues at coordinate 60,350,811 of OZ004692.1, forward strand.
GTGTAATTAAGTTACCAGAATCTAAGGTACACTAGTGAGTAAGACCTTAGCTCTAAGATTTTCAACTTTAGTTAAATTAGGATAGAACCAAATTACTCATTGATCTCTCTTTGATCAGATTGTAATAGCAGCAAAATACCCTTCAAGGGGTATATTCTACATATAAAAAAAAATCAATAATTGAAGAATAGTTATAAGATAAATCGTTTCTTAGATTAAACTCCATTTAATTGTTAACTGTTGACAGAAAAATATGACAATCGATAAGTTTGGTAGGCATATGTTAAGTGGCAGCTCTGCTCCATATGCATCCAATACCCCATTAGTTGCTTCCCAATACCCCATTAGTTGCTTCCTAATCTCCAATTTTAACGTCTTCACCCCAATCAGCCCCATTTTATATTTGTGAACCATCTTCTCATCACTCTAAGGTCCGGTTTTTATGCTTGGTTAACGTAACTTAACCCAGAGTTAACTAATTGCAAGTTTAGAATAGTTATTCATAAAATGTTCGAGGTAAATCACATTCTAAACTTATAGCTAGCTTAACTACTGGTTAAACCGTGTTAACCAAGGATTGAAAAACCGACCCTAAATGTATAATAACTGTACGTGGAATTGTGGATACGACTCAAGTTCTCTATATATTATATTGGGCGACTCGACAACGCAATATACTGTTCCAGTAAGTAGGAAAATAGAAAGTATAAATATTATGCCAAAAGACGTGCCCATATCTGTGAATTTGTCTGCTACCTTAATTGAGCTAGTGAATTCATTGGGTTATATGTAAATAGTGGAGATACCTTTATTTGCGCAAATCGTTCTGCAGTGCCCTATAGCTAAAAATTTTAACACTCATTCGATAGATTATAAATGTTTGTAGTTATAAGTAGTACATCAAACCACACACCCACGCACACCCCCACCCCCACATCAATAGCCACAGCCACACCCACACCCACACCTCCACAAACAGGACATCAGAACTGTACATACGTTATGAGAACTAAGCTTTCAGTTGTTAATTTATTAAATATCTATGTGGACCTCCTTCCACAATTATTGCGTTTGAAAAATATGTTATTTAAATACACACACACACATACGTACTTTTGCGGCGTAGCGAGGACATCAGAACTTTACATACGTTGTGAGAACTAAGCTTTCAGTTGTTAATTTATTAAATATCTATGTGGAACTCCTTTGACAATGATGGCGTTTATAGTCCAGTACACTCATTACTTGGAAAATATGTAATTTAAAAATGTATACACAATCTTTGCCAATTTAACGCACTCTGTGAGGACTCCAAACTTTGTATGCTTTACGAGGACTTTACGTTCTGAGGACGTGATTTGACTTATGAAATATGAGCAGATGGCGAAATGTTTTGACTGTTTTTCTTGTCAGGAGAATACGATGTAATAATTTTTGTTGTAGTCACTACAACATAATGTGGTAGATTAAAAGTATTATTCATATAAACTATGTTTGTCATACTATTATCAGTATATTACTCCTGATGCTGGTGAGGAATATATCTTCAATACTAAACTCATCATGATATGAAGAATTCTGATTCAACATATCTTCACAGAATCCAGAATCCAAACATTAATACAATTGTATTAATTGCTTTTATTAAACAATGTTGAACAAGATGCAATGATTTCTTTTCAAATGGGATTTTACGCCTACTTGAACTACCCCTCTTATTCTTAGATCAGAAATCAGTTGAATATGTTTTCAACATTATTTTAAGAGGTCCAGTATTAAATATACTTATTTATGTTTTGAACCTTCGATAACAGGTGTCGCGATTTTTAACATCCCTTTTAAGAAAGTGTTATATGATATAAGTGCTTTATTATATAGTTATAGATAGTTACAGATAACTAGATAGTTTAAACAGCACACTACATGTTCTATGCAAATTGAACGCACTCTGTGAGGACTCCAAACTCTGAATACATTACGAGGTTTTTATTTTAAGACATACAGTATGAATTAATATACTCGTTTCTATTTTAATTTTATATATTTATTAACATGCCTATTAAGAAAGTGTTGTTATATGAGATTATATTAGTTATAGATAACTGTAGTTCTACAGATAATTAAAACAGTACACTCGTTAGTTGAAAATATGTTATTTAAAAATGTATACACGTTCTATACAAATTGAACGCACTCTGTGAGGACTCCAAACTTTAAATACTTTACGAGGACTTTATTTAGAGTCTGAAGTCCTCACAGAATGCGTTCAATTTGCATGCGTTACACTACAAAAATAAATGAAGTTTGCAAAAATGACACAATATACAGGCTGTTCCATTTAAAATAGCGAGGACATTGTCAGTTCTACTTCCAACTGGCATCTATGCACTTTTAAAAATATATTAGGCAGGTAGAGTGTATTTGATTACCTTAGTAAGTAATCAAAAGTTTTTAAATGATTGGAAGGTCCATTCTTCATATACTTCTAAACCTCCACCCACTAAGAATCATTCTGTTTATAGTACGGGGTGTGACAGGAAGATCTTTCGTTGGACATATATAGGAAACTAAATGCATCTGAAAATTTGAATACGGGGGTCAGTTGAAATTTGCAGTTCACGTAGAATGTTGATATCATTGCGGTACTTCCGGTTATACCAGAAGTAGTCATCAACTCGCTTACTTCTAGTGGAATGCTATATTTTTTATTTCATTCTACATCAAATTTTAAGCAGTAATAATAATTGATTTGAAAGACATATCGAGTATTTCATCCCGATAATCATAGACTAACTTCTGATTCATCAATAGACTATTAATAAATTGTTCTCAGTGTAGGAGATCCCATCTAAATCCAGAAGAAGGAGTTTCACTTTGTTATAAGCAAAACAGGGCTCCTCAGAATTCTCGGATAGTTTAGCATTTTTTTACGAAATTTTCAAGATGGCTGGATTGCCAAGAGTCCTCCCTACTTAACACCACTAGATGCTACTATTTGGGGTTATGTTAAAATTAAGGTGTATGCAAAACCAGTTTCTACAAATAAAAATATGGTAGGTAGAATACTACACGCTTTTAATTTTTTGGAACCGCAACATATTTGTGAACCCATAGATAATAATATCGCGGAGAGGATTACCAAATGCCTGGAAATGAATGGTGGCCACTTTGAGCATTTATTAAAAAAGATCTACCTAATACTTTTTGTTTAATCTCTTTGTTGACGTATCTTCCACCGCCTAAAAGATATTAAGACACCAGCAGTCTTAAAAATGGTACTCCCTGATGATATGAGGGTTTTTAAACTTGCCACCGAAACGTGGATACATTTATCTAATTCAAAATGTACCTATCTAAGCGAAAAAGTATGAAGGTCTTAATAATAAAGTGTTGCCAACGTTGCATAAATATAAGATAAAAGTAAAATATTTTTGTTTTCTTTTTTTTATGCAAAAACATACAACTGCATGCTTTCAAATAAAAAAAATCAAAATACTTGGGCGTACAAAAAAATGTGATTGTCATAAATGGTTCACTATCAGTAAATGCGTAAAATTCGATATCTACATAGCGACAAGACATGTTCGCCGAGTAAAATTTTCTTGCATTTTCCGTAAATAAACATCAATTTCATGACATTATTACTGAACCCGAAATATGCCACAATTAAAAAATATTTAGGTATTACAAAAAGTCGCAAACAGTCGTTATGTCAGTGACCATGATACTTAATAAAAATAGCTTTTTCATAGCCCACGACTTGCTAAAAATTTACTTATTGTAATAAAACTTTAAATATGTATCTTGTAAACGGTGACATTTAGGAATAGGAAATATTAATATAGATTGAAAGAGAATGAAAAGACTCATTAAATGGTATAATAAAGAAACAGGGTGTTCCATTTAAAATAATCGAGTTATTCAGATTGAATTTGGCATAATTGGTCGCTTAGTATTAAACCCCTTGTATAATTTACAGAAATACCTTCCAATGACGAGTATTCTGCCTCATGTAGGAATCTTGTAAGGTATCTCATATAGGGAGTTTTCATATAAAATTTGAATATTGTATAAAAACTGCCAGAGGTAGCGTATATTATGTGGACCTATGATTTTTCAAATAGATTTGAAGAATTGTAAACAACTAGAAAATGACTGAATTCCAATATAGGTACTTGTTTATGAAACCTAACCTAAAATTTGGTGTAGAATCCGAAAATGACAAAAAATACGGCATTCCATTTGAAATAAGAGAGTTGATGTTTACTTCCTGTATAACCGGAACTGCTACATCGATGTAAATATTTTTGGTGATTTGGAAATTTCAACTAACTTCCGTATTGTAGCTTTAAGACTTCAGATACTTTTAGTTTCCCATAAACATCAAAAGAAAAGTTTTTGTGCCACACCCTGTATAGGTACAATAATCAACTTTTTCAGTTATGGGGCAATCTAAATTTTTAACAACTCATAATTGAGTAGTAAGTATATATTTTATATTCAAATCTTCAACTTTTATGGATGTATTGTCACTATAAACAAATTTCAAGATCAGAGAATAATAGTAAAAATATGTTCCTGGAATTTTTGCTTCGTTATAACTATATAGTGTGTTAAGATATTCTTTAAAATTTTATCCTCAGATATTGGAAAATACTTGGTGATAATTAAGCATTAAAAATAATATTTGTATTTAATAACACTGCTTCATGGAAATAAAAATGAGTAAAATATACTGGAACTAAATACATCCACGAATTCTGATGAAGGCGAAAAACTCCTCTGATTTAAAAACGTAAAGCCTTTATACTGGGAATAATTATTTTATACACACACTTTTCGGATGACCTCAGAAAGTTGGTAAGGTCCGACTTTTATACACATGATCAGCGCCCCCTTTATGAAACGCTCCCAAAAATAGAGAACTAACGATCCGACGGTATCGTATGTTATGAGGACATATCACTTATTTATAAAATAGATATATACCTATTAGATTCATCACGTATAGCATCGTTGTAAGGTCAAAACCTTCTGAGGACCAAAAAAAGGTCCTCGTAAGGAAAATAGTCCTCGCAGCGCCGGTGAGGTTCCGGTGTGTGTCCTCGCAACGTACTATTTGTCCACACACACACACCCACACACACACACACACCCACACCCACACGCACACGCGCACTCTCACACACACACACATACACACACACGCAGGCACCCGCGCACGCGCGCACGCACGCACGCACACACGATGGCTTCACGATCAATGGAATTGAATCTGTATCATAAGGTTAGTACTAAAATTAGATTAACAGGTTTCCAAATTTTGTTCAAGTTAAAATTCCAAAATCTTCACACATTTCAGATAAAGTTACAATGTTTGCAAAGCAGAAATAGCTAGATTTAGAAATTAAGTATCTGTACAGGGTGTCCAAAATCAGATCCTCTATCCCCTTATCTCAGAAAGTATAAAAGGTAGAGAAAAAAGTTAAATACGAAAGTTTTTTGTTCTTACCTGAATTTTTCATTTTTATAACTTTCTTGAATACAGGTTGTTTAGTTTCTCTGATCCAGGCATCAACGTTCTTTTTTTAAATGGGACACCCTATATTCAATTACGTTTTTGAACTCTCATTGAAATTTTAGGTCGACATTGTTAAGAGTACCCTATACCTATCATTTACCGTTACGAAGATATTAGCATTTAAAGAAAAAAATCTTTAAAAAACACCTGCTCAAAAAATCTCGGCCAAACAAATAAGACATCCAAAAAAAAAGTAAATAGGGTTTATTTCGTAGACAATTAGACTCAGAAATTACTTCTATGAATCGATATTACATGATTAATATACAGGGTGTTTTTGACAGAAGGCTCAAACATGTATATGTTAAAACTCCAGAAAATCGAAAATCTCTTATGGAACACCCTGTGTATTATTATATTTTTGGATTCTCTATTAAATTTTAACCTTAGTCTATATCACGTTCCCTATTCTTATTTTGCTTAGTTTTCAAGATATTGACGAAAATGTTTTTTGCGCTATTTATAAGACACATTTTAGGCCCTGTCTTTCTTGGCCAATATTTAAATGGTCCCAGGTACCTTAGGTAAAATACCAGGAAATGGCATTAATTACAAACTTGCATTTTACCTTTATTGGGTGCCGAAGAAGATGCCAATCAGATCATCTATCAGATGGATGGAGTTCCATGCCACAATACTGCAGTTGTAAAGAATTTTATTAACAACTATTTTGTGGAATGGATAGGGCCAAACAGGAATATCCCATGGGCGCCGAGGATCCCGGATTTAACTCCGCTTGATAACTTTTTATGGGGTACATTGGGTTTATCAAATTCAGAGTAATAATGTTGATGATTTAAAGATTAAAATCAGGATGGAAATTGAAGCGCTCATTCAAAGTGATTGCGCTGTAAGAAAAGTAGCAGTTATATGCATAGCTGAAAATTGAGGACATATAGTACACTTGATTTAATTTATTATTTTTATTGTTATTTGTTGATTATTGTTAGTTATTTGTGGTTCAAGTTACAAACATAGATTTGTTTATATTAGTTAATTAATGAAATAATTTAAACAAATATTAGTTTTTAATAAAATAATATATTCTTAATCAGTATTAAGGCACACTTACTATAATATACTAAACTAATAGTTGAGATATTTTTAATAATAGCCGATAATGATTAATAGCTGACATGTTTTAAACATTTTCGTCAATATCTTGAAAACTAAGCAAAATAAGAATAGGGAACGTTATATAGAGTAAGGTTAAAATTTAATAGAGAATCCAAAAATATAATAATACACAGGGTGTTCCATAAGATATTTTCGATTTTCTGGAGTTTTCACATATACATGTTTGAGCCTTCTGTCAAAAACACCCTGTATATTAATCAGGTAATATCGATTCATAGAAGTAATTTCTGAGTCTATTTGTCTACGAAATAAACCCTGTTTACTTTTTTTTTGGATGTCTTATGTGTTTTGCCGAGATTTTTGAGCAGGTGTTTTTTAAAGATTTTTTCTTTGAATGCTAATATCTTCGTAACGGTAAATGATAGGTATAGGGTAGTCTTAACAATGTCGACCTAGAATTTTAATGAGAGTTCAAAAACGTAATTGAATATAGGGTGTCTCATTTAAAAAACGAAAGTTGATGCCTGGATCAGAGAAACTGAACAACCTGTATTCAAGAAAACTATAAAAATGAAAAATTCAGGTAAAAACAAAAAACTTTCGTATTTAACATTTTTCTCTACCTTTTATACTATCTGAGATAAGGGGATAGAGGATCTTATATTGGACACCCTGTACAGTAAACGAAGTAGGTACGCTTGAGTTACAAGCTTATGGACTTTACAACAAGCTTACCTCTAACTTAAATAATTTAGAATATGAACAGTGGTATGACTTTCAGAGGAACATGTTTTTATCAATCAACAATAAATTTATTAAAAAAAAAATATCACAAAATAAAAAATTGAAAAGATTAATCAGTAACACGTCAAAACAAGGTGTTCCTCAAAAAATTCTCACTATTGTAGAAAATCATTTCTCACGGTTGTTTGATAAAGAAGAAATTGATCTCCTTAACAAGGGATTAAATTTTGCATCACCTACCACTGAAGGCATTGTAGATGAGATTGTTGCAGTAGTAGTAGTAGTGGGGTGGCCAAGACCTGGTAAGTAGGCCGCAAGGGGGCCTTTTTTACCTACCCCTGTCGTCCCTACCTAGCTTCATCACCTCTTCCCTCATCGAATCTACCTGACCTTCTAATGTAGGTCAGAATGTCGGTCGATTCAAGGGAACTAACCTCTTCCCCTTGCAACTCCCCGGCCCCCCAGACGTCGTGTCTCAGTCTGTCGAAAGCCGCGCACTTTGCCAAGAAGTGGGAAGGCATTTCATCGCCCTCCCCACACTTTGGGCAGATAGGGTCTCCCTCAACACCCATCAATGATAGATGTCTTCTAAGCCTGCAATGACCCGTTAAAACTCTCACCAACTGGTTTAGAGCCTTCCTGCTACGACTTAACAGCCAGGCCGTCTTCGTCTTGCTTGGCTCTGCTATAAAGTTGCGAGCCTCTCTACAGCTCCTACTCCTTCTCCAGTGTTTACTTAGTGTCTCATAAGCCCAATTATTAAGAGCTATGTTGACCTGCCTTCGTGTAATGCCTAAAATCGGTTCTGGTCCCTGGCTGGGTCCCTGAGATCCGAGTCGAGCCAGTTCATCGGCCCTTTCGTTCCTAGAGATTCCACTATGACCTGGTACCCATACCAATTTGACCTCTTTTCCTCTGGCCAGCTCCTCCAGGGTATCTCCGCACTCTTGGACAAGAGCGGATCTTGTCCTTGGAGATGCTAAAGCCTTTAAGGCCGTCTGACTGTCGGAGCAGAAGCAAATATTTCGCTCTGGACAGTTCCTTACTTCCTCCTTGTTTGCTGCCATTAGGATAGCAAAGACTTCAGCCTGGAGACTGTGGCATACGAACCCAGTGTAAAGCTTTGCTGCACGCCCCTGTCCTCCACATAAATTCCTGCCCCCGAGAACCCGTTTGCCACATGAGAACCATCTGTCTAGCAGACTAGAGAATCAGGGGGAATTTAAACTGATCATGCTTCCATTCCTCCCTCTCTGGAAATATGATGGCATATTTCCTCTTTAATCTGAGACGGTCTTTTGCTTCAGTTACTCTGATGGCAGATATAGGTATTTCCCTCTCCGCCATCTGTGCGACTGCCGAGTGACCGGTATTTCTTCCTCCCGCCTGCCAGCTTTCTGAGTCCCATATTCTTAAGTAGGCCGCCATTGCCTCCCTCATTATCCATGTGGATAGGCTTGGCAGCCCTAGCAGGACTTCCAGGGCAGCTGTAGGTGTCGTCCTCATAGCACCTATAATTCCTATGCAGGCAAGTCTTTGGACCTTTGTCAGTTTCTTGGACACCGTTACCCGGCCGATGCTTGGCCACCAGACCAGGGCACCGTATTGGATCCTCGGTCTAATTACCGTAGCGTATAGCCAGTACAGCATCCTAGGACTGAGACCCCAATTCCTGGCTACTGTTAGTCTTAGTTGCCAGAAGGTAGTCGTTGACTTTTGAATAATTTTGTCAACATGTGGCACCCAGGTCAACTTACTATCTAGGGTCACCCCTAGGTATTTCACCTCTCCCATGAGTGTCAGAGGTTCTTGATACATAGTGGGTGCCCTGAATTCCTCTAGTTTTCTTCTTTTTGTGAAAAGGGTCATCTCAGTCTTCCTAGGGTTGACTGACAGACCCATCTCACTACACCACCTTTCAATTATCCTACAGATTGTTGCAAGCATTGAAAGTTCAATTCAATACCTTCCTGATTCTTCTTGATACTCTAAAGCATCGTTTCTCAACCTGGGGGTCCCGACCCCCAGGGGGGTCGCAATCTGTCAAAAAAGGCATCTATACGAAAATCTATCTATCTATCTTTTATTAAATTAAATCTATCTATCCTTTTTAAAATTATAAATCTATCCTTTTATTAAATAATAAACTGTAAGTTATAATCATCATACTAACTACATCATGTAATAAAACAAACTAATAATTAAATGTGTGTTAATTTATTAATTAATGTGAGGGTTGAGTTTGTTTTCCATTTAAAAGTTTTTCTATATGTGGATCAACATCGGAAACACACATTAGTAAATTATTTTCAAGTGATAATAACCGATTTATATATTTAGTTTTTAAAGACGCCATTGAGGAAACCCTTTTTCGGGCAAGTGAGAAGTAGTAAATGGAATTAATGTTTTTAAAGCTACCGTCACTAAGCTAATCCGTATTCACATCGTCGTGCAAGCCAAAACTTATCTAAATCTTGAGACAAAAATTCTAGTTGTAAAGTTTTGTCTGCCGATATTTCAATTAATTGGTTGCGAGTCTGAACGGGTAATTTGGCAGCTGCAACAATATTTCCATTAAATGGATTGAGAACCCATCTTTTTGATAAATCCTCGTTATCACCTGAAAAATATTCCAGTAGCTGAATTTTCAATTCATGTAAATTCCTGATAATATAAAATATTTAGTGAGGGGGTCGTAAGGCTTTTTATTTTATTTTTTTGGTTTTTTAGGGGGTCGCGACTTTAAAAAGGTTGAGAAACAATACTCTAAAAAATTGCCAAAGAAGCTTGCAGAAATGAAATCTCGACAAATATTGTCACTAACGTTAAGTTTACTAATGGTAGCTCACTGAGCCATTGCAATGGTTCACTGAACCGTAATAGTTTAGGTTTCCACAGAACATAGTGTTAGCATAGGTTTAGTTTTAATCATCTCGAGACGATGCCAATTTGGTTGGCCAAACGCGCGTCGAGTGCAGTATAGTATTTTGCTATAAGGTGGAAAACTGCGTCAGTGTTATCTTCACACCGGGGTCAAGGAGGCCAGTTACAAGCCACTGACTCCAGGACTTTTCTCAAGACCGTCCGTGCGTGGTGAAGAGCCACATCCTGCTCGAGGTGGCCCTGCTGACGACTAAACACGGCGGATCTAGACGAGGAAGGTCGATAAACTCCCCCAAGCTAGGATGTTGTGCGACCCGTGTCTTTAGCTGAATGGCACCGGGGTGATAGGTGTCTCTAACGGGGCCTCTGGAAAACCAGGCAACCTTCTGGAGTACATTTGCCTTACCACGGTATGCCGGGCTCTGCTGTGGTGGACTACTTTTCCCTTGCTACTCGTGGGACTTTTATGGAGAACATAGTAGCCAACAAAAAACAACCTAACGAGGGAGGTCAAACCCTCGACCCTCCCCAGGCAACTGGGGAACCCATGGAGATCGGGATTAATCCGACTCCCATTGAAAGCCCGATCCCACCGGATCAGGAAAGGAGGCTGTTACAGTCTCCGACACCTGAAACGGGAGGAGAAGGCAATTTAGGGGATGAGACATCTACATCTGTAGACAAACTCTCCCTTAAAAGAAGACGGCTAGGAGGAGCTGCAAGGAAGCGCCTAAGTCGTTTGCTTAAGAGCGGAGTGCCTTACCAAACCGCCTTAAGTAATGTGCTGAACCAGCCGAAACTTGATCCTCAGCAGGAGGTAGGTAACCAGTCCTCCTCTCTGCCAGTGGGAAAGAGTAAACGCATGCGTTCGGATGGTAGTTCACCGGATCTGGGTGCCAAGAGAGCCCGGGAAGGTGAATATACCAAACCATCATTCAAGGCTGTAACAGAGGGAATTAGGGTGGGAATTATCCACCCTGCGTACCCCGAAACGACCTTGACCAACAACCAATTAGGAACTCTGCAGAGGGCGATAATGTCAGCTGTAGATGAACTACCAGATGATGGACCTCAGGTGAGATTCCAGGGCTGTACACATCGACCCGGATGGCTTCTCACCACCTGTGTGGACCAGACGAGCGTCTCGTGGTTGGAGAGCACAATAAAGCATCTTCAGCCGTGGGAAGGAGCTCGTCTTCAAACCGTACAGGGTGAGGATTTACCTAAACCACATATATATGTGGCCTATATACCGGATGAAGCCGACAAACGGCTCACATCGGATATAGTTCTCAGCAGGCTGAGAAAAATGAACCATGGCTTGAATACCCGGGAGTGGAAAATACTACACCGGGAAGAGTCTGGCCCAGGGCAGGTCTGGACATTCTCGACTGACGAGGGGTCTAAGGCAGCTCTGGAAGGGCTGAACAATCAGCCCTACTTTGGTTTTGGGCAGGTGCAATTCCGCCCAAAAACCTACAAAATCAAAGGGGTAAAGGGGAAAGAACCCGCCCCAACAACTAAAAGATCGGAGGATGAACCACCAACCTCGAGGGGCAAATCTAAAATGCACTCCACTGGTGGTAAATTTCCCCGACTCAAACCACTTGGGAAAGGAAAATCCATCCCAAACAAACCTCCTCTTCGGAAGAGTGGATCAAAACCGCCATCCGGAAAGAAGGGTAAACCGCCCTCCCCCAAACCCAAACCAAACACCTAAACCCCGTTTCCTATCCTAGTTTCCCCTCTTTATAACCTTCTTTCCATCCAATAACCTATCCCCTCCCCCTGATGTCTACTACTACTACAAACATCAGGTGCCTACAGGCGAACATTCAACATGCCAAGGCTGCGACGTATGTCCTTGGAAAAAGATTCCAGGACGAGCAAATTGACATTGCTCTCATTCAAGAACCCTGGACCAGTAATACAGGCCGAGTAACCGGACTAGGTAACACTTCTGGAAAGGTAATAGTGATGGGATCTGAAGCCAGACCCAGAGCTTGTATCTGGATCAGAAACAATATTAACTATTTTGTACTTACAGGTTACTGCACCCCGGATGTCGTAGCCATCCAAATATCTATCCGAATGGGGGAGAGCAGGGGGAATATAATCCTCTGCTCGGCCTACTTTCCGGGCGATAGGGATGCTGGTCAACCTCCTCCATCTGCAGTGCGGGATTTAGTCGCCTTCAGTAGGAGAAACAATGTCCACCTGGTCATCGGATGTGATGCGAATTCCCACCACGCGGCTTGGGGCAGCACAGACATTAACCAAAGAGGTGAGTCACTATTTGATTATATATTAGGTGAAGGGCTAATGGTAAACAACATTGGTTCAGAACCAACCTTTATCACTAGAAATAGGAGAGAGGTACTAGATCTCACCATCAGCTCAAATCTTTTGAGCAATAAGATAACTGACTGGAAGGTTTCTTCTGAACCATCATGTTCAGACCATAAACACATTCTATTTAATATAGAAACGGGGCCTAGGCCCATGGTGAAATATAGGGACCCGAGAAGCACAGACTGGGGCGAGTACAAACGATCGGTCCAGTCACGACTTCAAGGTACCCTGACCACTATAAATAATCGTGACGAGATAGAGATTGCGACGGAACAAATTCGGAACGCTCTTATAGCAGCTTATCACGAAAACTGTCCACTTAAGACCAAAAAACATAATAGAGGCACATCTTGGTGGAACAAAAAACTGGAAAAAATGAGGAAAGAAGTTCGACGCCTCTTTAATCGAGCTAAAGTTTCGGGCGCCTGGGCTCCATATAGATCTGCATTAACAGACTATAATAAAGAAATAAGAAGGGCAAAAAGGGAATCTTGGAGGAAGTTCTGCGAGAGTATATCTGATTTACCTAGCAGTACGAGAATCCACAAGATCCTTTCTAGAGATCCGGCAAGGGAATTTGGGTCGATAAAACGACCTGATGGAACCTTCACGAACTCTGGAAGGGAAACCTTGGAGCTTTTGTTACAAAACCACTTCCCAGGTAGTTCGATTTTGGATAACCAGCAACTACCACTACCAGAAGGCCGATTTAAACGACCTAACCAAAATGACTGGATGGTGGCCAGGAAGGTTATCACAAGACCAGCTATTGAGTGGGCTATCAAATCTTTTCAGCCATTCAAATCACCCGGTGAGGATGGTGTGTTTCCGGCTCTGCTCCAAAACGGACTGGAAATCATCATACCGTTTCTTATTAGACTATTCAGAGCTAGTCTGGCATGGAGCTATATACCATCCAGTTGGTCCGCAGTGAGGGTGGTATACATACCTAAAATAGGTCGAATAGACCTATGCCCCAAATCGCTCAGACCCATTAGCCTGACATCATTTCTGTTGAAAAGTCTGGAAAAGGTACTGGACGGACACATTAGGACGAGTGTGTTAAGCATTCATCCTCTTAATACCCACCAGTATGCCTATCAAACCGGCAAGTCAACAGAACTAGCCCTCAACAACTTAGTCGCTAAAATCACCCAATCTCTGCAGAGTAGGCAAATTGTAGTGGCGGCCTTTCTTGACATTGAGGGAGCGTTTAACAATGCACTGCCTGACTCCCTATATACAGCTGTCACTGCTAGGGGAGTCGACCCAACCATAAGTGGCTGGATTCGGGCTATGTTAGAAAATAGAACTATAACGACGTCCCTTCAGGAAGAAACGGTCAGATTTAGGGCCGCAAGAGGGTGTCCACAAGGGGGGGTTCTTTCCCCCCTACTTTGGTCACTGCTTGTGGATGACCTGCTGGCCATACTTTCTGTGTGGGAGGTTGAGGTTCAAGCATATGCGGACGATCTAGTCATTTTAATCAGAGGAAACTCTGAAGAGGGAATTTCCCTCACCCTCCAAGAGGTACTAGAGACAGTACTGAGTTGGTGTAAGAGGGAGCAGATGTCTGTAAACCCTCACAAAACGGTAATTGTACCGTTTACCAAGAAAAGGAAGCTGGACAACTTAAGACCTCCCTCCTTACTTGGTGAAATAATTCCATTTGCGGAGGAAGCGAAGTATCTGGGTGTAGTACTGGATAAGTCGCTTAATTGGAACTCCCATCTGGAAAAAATGATCCACAAGGCACGACTGTCCTTATGGACTTGTCGAAGAATTTGTGGGAAATCTTGGGGCACTGGACCCAAACAAATATATTGGCTGTATGTGACGGTCATACGACCCATGATCGCATACGGCTCCATAGTTTGGTGGTCCAAAGGACTACAACAAAGGACCAAACTCAAACTCTCTGGTTTACAGAGACAAGCCTGCCTGGCCATAACTGGAGCAATTAGCTCCACACCGTCAGCAGCTCTGGAAATCCTACTGGACCTACCTCCTCTTCATATATATTTGGAGAGAGAGGCCAGATGGGCAACATACAGACTAAAGCAGGCAGCTTTTAACATGCCGCAGTCTGACACCATGGAGCGCAATAGGCTGCTGGATGACATGGAAAGTCACAGTATCCTGGAGATGATTTCAGATGTCATGCCTGCAAAGACCAACCTTGAACTGCCCTTTCACATTCTCTTCCCAGGAAGAGATGAGTGGGATCGGAATAAGGCTGACCTATTAAGGGCAGATAGTTGTTGGTTTACAGACGGATCCAAAACACCCATGGGAGTTGGAGCCGGAGTATATAGTTGCAACCCAACGGTGAAAATATCTTCATCCCTTGGCAGTTATGCAACTATATTTCAGGCAGAAATTTATGCCATCGAATTGTGTGTACAGAGGCTGGAACAAAGGCAACTTACACGCAAATCGATAAAAATCTTCTCAGACAGCCAAGCAGCTCTTAAAGCTCTTGGTTCCTACCGTTGCAACTCAAAAACGGTATGGAGCTGCCAGCAGGCACTTGCTCAATTGAGCAGGAAAAATAGAATAACTCTGGTCTGGGTCCCAGGCCATTCCGGCCATGAGGGGAATGAGGCAGCCGACTCTCTAGCTAGGGAGGGTGCTGCTTCTGAATTTGTCGGACCAGAACCGGTGCTTGGCATATCCTCGAGTACTGCCAAAGCAACGCTCTTGACCCGGGCTGAGGAGCAAATCCTCCAGTACTGGCAGGAACTACCACGATTAGTTCATTCGAAGGCGTTTATAATAAACCCTTCAAAAACCAGAACTAAAAAACTTCTAGAGTTAAGCAGGTTTCACCTACGAACTCTAATTGGCCTATATACGGGCCACTGCCGTTTAAAATATCATCTGTGCAAATTCGGCCTAGCAGAAGATGCTGAGTGCCGCCTATGCTTAGAAGATGATGAAACGGCAGAACACATATTGTGCACCTGCCCTGCTGGGGAAAGGATCAGATACTCATTATTTGGCAAAGGACAACTTCTGCCAGAGGATCTGAACAAACTCTCACCCAATAAGGTGATCAGCTACATTAAGAAGCTGGACCTGTTGGGTGAAATATAAGTAGGTGTGAGACACAATAGACCACATGGTCGCGGTGGAGGGTCTGGTTTTCGGCCCACTCACTTTTGAACCTAACCTAACCTAACCTATCTTCACACCAAAAGTTCCAACCCCTTTCAAGATTAAAATTATGAACTGTATTACCAATATTATTAATTTAATAATTTTAAAACATGGATCATCACTGAGTTTGAACTGTCAATACAATACTGAACACTTTAGATCTAGATTAAAGAATTGGTAGATCTCCTCCGAGGGGCGAACTCGGAACGATCCCCGCGGACCACCGGAGGTAGCCCCCGGCCTTTCTCCAATGCGTAGGGGTATTTTCGTCCCGTTTCCTACGCGTTTTCCCAATTTAAACGCCTTTTCAAAAAACCTCTGCAAAATTTTCGTCGATCGCCGTTCGGCGAGAGAGATACGGCTAGAACCGGCGTTTGTCCTCGCGCCTAATGGTCCCGTCACGCCTGCCGAAATCCCGACTTTTCGCGGGACTCCCTAGACCCTTTTTCTAATTTTACGGCTTCGAGAACTGCTTCACGCGAAAGTTCCGTCCTTTCTCTAATCCTTTGAGATTTTTTTTCGAGACCGTACGTCTACTCCGTCTCACTAAAACGGTATGGAGCTGCCAGCACGCACTTGCTCAATTGAGCAGGAAAAATAGAGTAACTCTGGTCTGGGTCCCGGGCCATTCTGGCCATGAAGGGACTGAGGCAGCTGACTCTCTAGCTAGAGAGGGTGCTGCTTCTGAATTTGTCGGACCAGAACCGGTGCTTGGCATATCCTCGAGTACTGCCAAAGCAACGCTCTTGACCTGGGCTGAGGGGCAAATCCTCCAGTACTCGCAAGAACTACCACGATTAGTTCATTCGAAGGCGTTTATAATAAACCCTTCAAAAACAAGAACTAAAAAACTTCTAGAGTTAAGCAGGTTTCATCTACGAACTCTAATTGGGCTATACAAGGGTCACTGCCGTTTAAAATATTATCTGTGCAAATTCGGCCTAGCAGAAGATGCTGAGTGCCGCCTATGCTTAGAAGATGATGAAACGACAGAACACATATTGTGCACCTGCCCCGCTGGGAAAAGGATCAGATACTTATTATTTGGCAAAGGACAACTTCTGCCAGAGGATCTGAACAAATTTTCACCTAACAAGGTAATCACCTACATTAAGAAGCTGGACCTGTTGGGTGAAATATATAAGTAGGTGTGAGCCACAATAGACCACATGGTCGCGGTGGAGGGTCTGGTTTTCGGCCCACTCACTTTTGAACCTAACCTAGTGTTAAATGTTAAAATTAATTTGTAAAGTGTACTTACAGACTATGACTTTTAATTGTTTTTTACTACAAAACTAAATACCTAAGACTGTAAAAGAAAATCAGATTCGCGTTCAGCATACCAGAAAATTTTAGAAAGATTTGAGTTTTATGCTTAATTAAAATTATTAGTTCATAGTTAAAAGTTAGTTCACCTTTATTAGTTGTAAAATTTTTTTTCCATTCAATATACACCTAATCTGTGTATCTTTAACAGTTACATATTTAATTACAAGCATTGTAGTCATATATTGGATATAAAGTGATCAAGTTAGCGTTATAATAAATTATGGAAGAATACAAGTTATGAATTTATTTTTTTTTTCTTGAGAAAATATTTTCACAAAATTTTTACTAAAAAATGAAGTATATGTTTAAGTGCTTACAGCACTTAAAAAATAATGTTTTACCATCAAGAACAGAGTACCCCTACAATTCATCAAAATATTATTTAAAAAAATCGTTTGGTATAATTACATCATTATTCCAGATAAAAAATTTCAGCTTTTTGTCTCTAAATTTATTATTTCGTATACAAGGGATTATCTTAAATTTTTTTAATACGTATGTATTTTCTTAAAAATAATATTCCAGAGGCTTCTGTCACCCGCTGGGTGACCCCAGGCCACAGGCCTGGACTCCCGGCAGGGCTAGAAATGGGAACGAAATTCGCGATAGCGATTTCTCCCATTTCTAGTTGTTACTTTTAAAATATATCAAAAAGTATTACGAATTCATTGGTAGTTGTGTTTTAAATTGTTTTAATTACGAAAATATTGAAAAAGAATTAAAAATTACATAAAACAGGAAATTACAAAAATTGACAGGATAAGACTTGCTTAAGAAATATGAGGACATAAGAGTGCTTAATGAGCATATCAGTGATAGTCATAAAAAAAAAGAACTTTTGCAAAGTGTTAGTGCAGATCCCAATTTTTATGAAGAAGTTATAAATAAGTTTGCAAATTTAAAAGATAGATGAATAAATTTGATTTATAAAAAGAGAATGTCTTTAGGGCTCAAATTTTTTGGTAAAAGTGGATAAAAGAAAAGCTAATGGCATTGTTTTATATGTAAATAGCTAGGTAAAAATAAGAATATACTTATATATTTCTGTTGAATAGAATGAATAGGCAGCAAAGTGTTTATTATCTTCTTTAATAACATCTTCAACATATTCTTTCACTTTTTATATTTTTTCTTTTTTTTGTATTCTTCTTAAACCAAGTAAGAACCATTCTTTTAATTATTAGGTAAATATAATTTTTGTTTTCTAATTATTTATTCTAAATAAAGTTTTCAAAGTTTTGACGTTATTTATGGTTGTAATAGGGCTACAGACGAAGACCTCTATAATAAAAGATGGTTAACTTGTCAAGGGAAAATACCTCATGGGCGACATGAAAATTTATTTGTATTTTTTTTTTTAATGAGTATGTTATGGCCGGTTTTTAATGAGTATGAGGCTGGTGAAGCCTCACCTCTTTGAGCTACCACGAGCCACCATTGGCAATATCCTATATAGAATGCATAATCAGTAATAGATATGTAATCTATATGAATTCTATGGGTAACTTTGTTATAACAGTTTCAATGTTGGTTAAATTAGCAAAGTTGGGTAAAATTAAAGAGGAAACTTGATGCTGCTTATAAATTCAAACATGGTCTTCAACTGTTTGAAATGTTTTGAAAAAACTAAATAAAAATCACTGTTATTTCCATTTTCACTTCTCTCCGAAATCATGAAAGATACAGTGAATCTAAAAAAGTTTCATAACGCAAATTTTTTACATAGAACTCCATTTCAATCATTATTTTTATTATTATCGTTTCTACGAGTTTGCTCAAAATTTGAAAAAACAAATTCAAACTACTTAATTCAAAATTATAACCTTAATGTAAGGGTGCCTTGAAAAAATAAGATATTATTAACTATAATTAATAACCTTATTATATAACAGTTTATATAAATTGGAATTAAAACAACAATTATAATAATACCCCTGTGACCATCATTTGCTTGAATACATAGTTTATACCGTTTTAATATTTCACTTTGCAGACTTCTAAGTTACAATGTCTAGAGTAGAGCTCTTCTTATGTTACATCAGTTATGTTCTTATATTATGTTACGCACCTCTGTTCAGTTAGGAAATCTTTCCAATAAATTCTTTGATACAATTTGTGCATTGTGATCAGATATCCCATTAACTTGAAACTAATTAAAATTTTGTATTAAGTTCAACGGATGATTTGACTATTTTCATACCAAGAATCCCACACCAAACATGACTGAAAAAACATATTGATCTGATCTTTTAACTATTAAGTGTGAATTTTCTCTTGGCCAGTAAAAATTATATTTTCTATTTAATAAAGTATTATTTATAAATCTTGTCTCACCAGTCAATAGAACTGAGTCAAAAAAGATTACATGTCTTTAGGCTTTCTTCAATAAACATGTAGCATTCAGTCTTTTTTCTAGATTCTTTCTTGCTTCTTCAATTCTTCCTTGAAGATTGTTTCCAATATGGTGACACTAAAGCTTAAAATCCTTTTTTCAGGATTATTATATCTTGTTCTCGAGACATTACACTCAAGTCCAATTTCTTGTAGGTATATACTTTCTTTTCGCTTACGCTTAAAGACCCATACTGTGTTAAATTAATTTCAAGTAGGTATTGCAAATATGATTAAGATGTTGTATTTATAGTACGATTATATTTGTAATACCAAATACATATCAAAATACTTATCAAATACATAAAAAAGAATGTATTATTTCTTTAATACCATGCATAAGCCATATTTGTTGCTTGTCTATTAACTTAAACATAATTATTACCATGTCAGCGTCAATACCAGAATCATTCACTTCCATAACTAGCAACAAAACCAAACTAAATTTGAAAACAATTAAGATTAAAGAAAAAAGTTGAAAGATGAGATCAACATGTTTTTTCAGTCAATGTTTGGTGTGGCATTATTGGTTTTCTATGAGTAATTATTAAAGATAAAACTTATAAAGGAAAGCCACATAAAATATTGATGATCTGAAAACCAACATGTGAAATGTTAAAATAGCATCAACTATGTATGTAGTCAGTTTGAGGTATAATTATTTCAATTCATATCTATATTACCTATACGCGATTCTTGCTAAGCAATACGCTACCTACTGGCGGCATGCACAACTAACACGTGGGACTTTGGTTCAGTTTTGCGTATGTACGTCTATTGTGAATTTTGAAATATTCGTTGTTATATTAGTTAATTGCTTTGATTAGATATCAATCATTATTGTTGTGAGCGTCATTGTTCCTCTTGAACAAAGAAAAACTCCGAAATCAGTTTCATACTTTTCCAAAAGCGGGAAAATCTGAAGCTATCGTAGAAACTATAAGTTGGGCATTAAAGAGTTACAGGAGACAAGTCATGTCTAAAGAAGCTAAAGAACCCAAAGTAGAGTGTGTGCTCTTTACTTTTCTCTAAGAATGACTATTTCCATAAAGGTTATGTAGTATGTCCAATAAAGAATTTGACATATTTTGAGGTTAAGTTTCATTTTCAGATTGAATGCTCGAAAAATATTGAAATATATTTTAATTTTATATAACTACTTACCCCTTTCAAAATAGTTTTACAAGCTTTTTACCTAGTTTAAAGTTCTCGACAACAAATCTTTGATGAATAAAATTTCAAACGTCAGTGTCAGGGGCCGTAGGTTAGTATAGGTTACTGCCGTTTTGGCGCTTTGATCTTAAAATGAATCGCGTATTATCTAATAAAGTTATCAACCCATAGCCTTCTGCAAATTTAAAAAAAACATAAGATTTTTAAATATCTTGAAAACAAAGGGCCATGAATTCTTTTTATCACTGCTGCATTAAGTTATATAATATTTGTCAAATATTTTTTGTGTAAATACATAAATACATAAATTATATGTATGTATGTATGTATATATATATATATATATACAAGGTCATTCACGCAAAGCAGGTATTAGAATATTTTCAGGTCTGCGTTATTTCCGGTTATACCGGAAGTAGACCACAACTTCGTTATTTCAAATGGATCACCCTCTATATTATTGCATATTTGAATTCTACGGTCAATTTCAGATAGAGTTTCATTACATGCTCTTATTTGAAAACTTAGCCGTTTTCGAGATATTTATAGTTTTTATAAAAAATGACGGGAAATCGGGTAACCTTTGAAAAGTAATATCTCGCTCTGTATAAAACAAAATTTATTGAAATTGTAACTGATAAATACGGAAGCCTTCAGCTCCCGAACGATGGGTTAAGTGTTTTGCTAAAGTTGTACCGAGTGTGTAAAATATGCTGTTCAATAAATAAAAGTTCAATGCCCAATATTTCGTCAATTTCAAATAGAACAACCCTATATTTTATTTCACCATAAGATGTAGACATTAATTTTGAGTCGATTGGTATTAGCATTCCCTATAGCTAAAATTCAAAATTTTGAAGTTATAGGATGTTCCTCAAAATATTA
The DNA here is from genome assembly GCA_963924545.1 of Pogonocherus hispidulus. Lineage (NCBI taxonomy): Eukaryota > Metazoa > Arthropoda > Insecta > Coleoptera > Cerambycidae > Pogonocherus > Pogonocherus hispidulus. The sequence goes on from OZ004692.1 coordinate 60,372,385, forward strand.
TCTAAAATTACACAAATCTGCATAGATAGCCGTGAATACACAGCTTATAATGATTAATAAATAATATATTTACTGTTCTTTGTACCTGGTAACTGGTTGTTAACTTTTATAGGATTTTATCGAAACTTGTTTGCAATTAAAACAATTATAGCATTACAGCTGCATATTTTCTACTTATATCACTGTTAAAAGAATTAAAAACCGTTAAATTTTAAAAATTGTCTAATACACTGTGTAATGAACAATAAAAAAGCAATAAAAATATATTACAAAATTTTACAAAACATTAAGAACAATTTACCCCCCAAACAAGCTAATATTGTTTGTTTACAGCATTTACAGTGGCACGACGAATTTCATGATGACTTATTCGTTGAAATGGTCTCCTTAGTCTATTCATGAGGTCTTCTTTGATTGGAACGGAATAAACATAATCGATTTTTCTGCTTTCACTTTACCAAAACTAAGAAAATTAGACTTAATTCTTCGGAACTTATTATTGGTCATATGTGGTATATTTGGGTACTTCGCATTGAATGCGTAAATGTTGATTGCATTGAACACAATGCGTAAAAAATGAAAAAATTGATACTGACGTTTGTAATGTCAGAATGTCAAAAATCAGAAACTATTCTTTAAAAAACCTCAACTTTTAAAAATTATTATTTGGTATACGGAATGCTAAGTACATACAAAGAACAGTAAATATATTACTGCTTATTAATTATTATAAGCTGGTATATTCACGGCTATCTATGTAAATTTGTGTAATTTTAGATATTTTGAGGAACGTCGTAGAACTTCAAAATGATGAATTTTAGCTATAGGGAATGCTAATACCAATTTCTACATCTTATGGTGAGATAAAATACAGGGTGTTCCTTTTGAAATTGACGAAATATTGGGCATTGAACTTTTATTTATTGAACAGCATATTTTAAACACTCGGTACAATTTTAGCGAAACACTTAACCCATCGTTCGGGAGCTGAAGGCTTCCTTATTCATCAGTTAAAATTTCAATAAATTTAGTTTTATACAGAGCGAGGTATTCCTTTTCAAATATTACCCGATTTCCCGTCATTTTCTATAAAAACTATAAATATGTTGAAAACGGCTAAGTTTTCAAATAAGAGAAACTCTATCTGAAATTGACCGCAGAATTCAAATATGCAATAATATACAGGGTGTTCCATTTGAAATAACGAAGTTGTGGTCTACTTCCGGTATAACAGGAAGTGACGCAGACTTAAAAATATTTTCATTGGATCGGAAATAATCGAACCCCCCCCCATAAAAAAAATCAGATGACCCGAAAAGTCTAATACCCACTTTGCTTGCTTGCATGAATAACATAAGTTTACTTACTGCAAATGTTTTATTGTAGCTTCATTTTCTTTTTCTTTAGATCTTAACTTTTTAATAATGTTACAATGTTGTAACTGTTGCTTAGATAATTTTTCGCCCTCTTCTCTTAATTCTTTCATTACTTCATCCTTTTCAAAAAGTAATGATTCAAGTTCTTTCTTACTTATTCTTGTAGTAGCTTCTTGTTTTGTTTGTTCCAACTGCTTCCTTAAATTATCCTTTTCTCTAATAGCTTGTTGAAATTTTTTTTCCAGTGCTGATAATCTCTGAGTATATTCTTCTGTGATCTGAGATAAATCAGCTGATTCAAGTTGCTTGGTAATTACGGAGTTTAATTGAATTTTTAAATCATTATTTAACTCTTGAAGTTCTGCATTTCTTCGATTTATGTCAATAAGTTTACATTCCCTTGATTCCAAAATATCAGTCATTTCTGATATTCTCTTCAGTAACCTATCTATTTCAGAGGAATGGGAATCATCACTAATGCTAGAAGCTTCTGAAAGTTCTCTAGTATGACCCTTTGCTTTTTTCATTGTCATTTTACACAGTAATGTATCAATAGTCGATTCCTCTGCTTTAATTTTAATGCAGGTTTGTTTTGCTGGACTTTGTCGGCTTTGTGTGCTACTTGAATCTCCATTTGGACTTGATATTATTTCTATATCAGATGATGTTGTAGTTTCTAGTTCATCCCCGGATGTGTGACCTGAAGTATAATCAGAACCAATTTTTACAAGGTCAGATCGGCTCTCTGAACTAATTGGAGAATTTTCTCTTAAAGGCATATCTAGTTGTGAAATTGATATACTTTCCATTACACCCATGTTATTAGACAAATCTATGATATATAAATTTTCGGATTCTTCATTTTTTTCTGTCATTGCATCAGCTAGCATATTTTTTAAATAAGCTGAATGACTACTGGTTTCAGTAGTGGTACTGGTATCACTACTGCTCTCCATGGTATTATCATTAGCAATAACAGTTTTATCTGATTGTGATCCTTCATCTGCAGACATATCCAGCTGTGTTTCTGAACCAGAATTGAAAATGTTAATATCTTGAGGAATGTCAATGATGTTTGTTATTTGAAGAATATTTGACATATCATCTCTGTTGCCTATTGGCTGTGTATCAATCAATAGTTGGTTTACTTGTGTTAAAGGTAAATGCATACTGCTACGGCTCGGAGCTCTAGTTATGGCATCTGGAAAAGTATAATTTTTATCTGGACTTAATAATAAATCAGTAGTCGTACTTTCAATCATTGTGTCTGGTCTATTAAATGTATCTTTAAGCATCTTCTGCGGCTTCAAATGTAAATTGAATGCAGAGTCTAATACTGTTGCTGAGGTACTTTCAGATATTGAAGTATAAGACATTGTATCTTCTGCCACACTATTTTCATCTTGATCTTCAGGAATAACTTCAACACTTTCAGGTGAAATTTTTTCAATAGAACTAAAACATATCGATCAAGTAAATAAGCTACATAATTTATTAATTAACTGAGTATACCTAGATTTATTATCTGACCAAGGTGAATCTAGAGGAGAAACAAATTCATCAGTATGCTGGGACTGCCTTCTACTATCAGTGCTATCAGTTTGAATAACTTCTACAGAACTTGGACTTGTAATACTATCACCTAATATTTCCACAGAGTCTGATGTTAATTTTGTACCTATTGAAATATTAAAATTTTTAAGAAAATTTCTATAAATTTATCATCCGTTAAAAAATGAAATACAGGGTGTCCCATCGAAAAGCATCACATTTCGTCGCCTTATATCTCGAAAACTAAAAGAGATATCGAGATGCGGTTTGGGACAGAACGACTTAGGATTTTTGTAAGTTTTTTTGGCACTGTTGCCAAATCTCCAAATATATTAATAAATTTTTTATGGAATACGCTCCTCTTTGGAGTAAAATTACTTTCTTATATTAAATGGAACACCCTGTGTATTTTGCCATAATCAGAAAGCCTAATCACTCTACTTTTCAAAAAGGTATGCATTGTTTACATTATCTTGAGAATTGGAGCCACAAAATTAAATTTGTTAAAAGTACTCTTATTTGGGTTATTAATATGGGAAAAAATATCTCCTTCTTTGTAAAGTTATTTTTAACTTTTGTACACTTATTTTAAATAAAATACCCTATATATTTTATCATTTTAAAATCTCTGATCAAACTTGATGTGGAACTTGACTGGATTTGCTTTTTAAAGGAAAAAAGAGGGAGAAAAGCATAATTCTTTAATAATCGGTAGGAACGAGTTTTGTTAACAACAACAACAAAGCACAATAACAGTGATAAAAATAACAGATAAAATAATCAAAATAACTGTATAAATAAAAAATACTTGAATAAGTTAGAAAACAATTTGTTTTAACTGCCCACCATTTACTTCAATATACATTTGTGCGTCCTTAGTGGTAAATTTTTATATCTACATATACTTCAAATATTTGACACAACTGACAATACAGTTTATTATTGTATTTTCGTTTTTCATGGCTACTGTGAAAACGAAGACCAGCTTCACAAACTGTTCAAGTAAGAGGTGCTCCCATTAAACTGAATTTTGTGGCTCGAATTCTCAGGATAATGTAAACAATGTATACCTTTTTGAAAAGTAAAGTGATTAGGCTTTCTGATTATGGCAAAATATACAGAGTGTTCCACTTAATATAAGCAAATAATTTTACTCCAAAGAGGAGCGTATTCAATAAAAAATGTACCAATATATTTGGAGATTTGGCAACAGTGCCAAAAAAAACTTACAAAAATCTTAAGTCGTTCTGTCCAGACCGCATCCCGATATCTCTTTTAGTTTTCCAGATATAAGGTGGCGAAATGTGATACTTTTCGATGGGACACCCCGTATGTACCAAATGCATTCTTATTACTGTACTGTATGTAAAAGTAAATGCAGCATAAGATTATATTTATGTGAAAAAATAATGATGCCCAGTTACCATTTTATTTTGGAAATGGAATTGAAAAGAAATTTCACACATACTTAAAAGTATATTACTATACTCTAGATTAGTAATGTCCATATTACATTGTAACTCCCGAAGTAGTGCAGGTATCAATATATTACAAAAAGACAAACATTTGTAATTGTGAAGGTTCAGTGACAGGCAGAACTGAAAGTATATATCCTGTACTTTATACTTTATTTCATACCTCTCAACTGTTATCCTTTATTTTATAATTTCTCCCAGTGGTGGTGAAAGCTTTAGGGCCATATGGCCCCACTGTCTTTGATAGCAGCCAAAGCAGTCTTCAGTCCCAAAGTAGAAAAGACAAGTTTTTATTGGGTGTAATGAAATCCCTAGCTTCTAAGGAATTTAGATATTTGCAGGGTTATGCAGACAACACTGTAATCCTAGTGGCTAATTCTTAAATATGATTTGTGATTGACTACAGGTAGCTTGCAGGATCAGAGAGCTAGTGTAATCAAATAAAAACTCAAAAACGACAAAGACTATTCTTTTTATGAGAAGATGAGGTTGGTTAGCGAACCGCTCGTCAAGTGCAGTATACAGTGTTATTCAGAACTTATCCATAATAAAATTTGGGGATGTTCAACATACATGTACAAATGTGGTACTTAGTGTAAAAAAAATTTTTTTGGCGGGTTCTGAAAACTATTTAAAAATTTTTAATTGCACGCCGCTGTATACTGATCCACTGTAATGGAGTGACCTTGGGACTGACAATGCAATCTGGCGATGTCACGGAAAAAACTTGGGACGTTCTGAGAGTATACCGACACCCGGCGCAAAAAGATTTGCAGCGTTTTTACTTTAAAATAAACTGAAAGATAGATAGATGTGACCAAAGTGACCTTAAAATGAATAAAATTTTGTCCCTCGACTTCTACACACTTTTGGGCACGCCTTATCCAATTTTGCCGCACTAAAGCGAATGTTCCTCCTGGTTGCTGATCTTGTAAACGCAAATTATTAAGTAAATTGGGGATTTTCAGCATTTTGCTGCAACAACCACTCACAAAACCTAACTCGTAATTGGTAATCCACTGGTAACAGTGCTTGAACACGCTGGATATGATACGGATAAAACTGAGCTTCGTGTAGTAAGCGCCACACCGTTTATTGGGATACCCCAGGCACCTGCCTAGCGATCTGACTTGTACTTATTCGCGGATATTCACGGACCAGATTCAACACTTGTTCTTCAGCTGCTAAAATACGTTGTGTTCGTCCCGGGCCACCATCTCATCCACGATTTGCACGTAAATTACCAGTATCACGGCCACGTTGTACCACTGCCGTAAAAGTTGCATAATTTGGCGTGTGTCGATTGGGAAATCGTTCCGCATACAAGCGCGAAGCTGCCAATGAATTTTGTCCAACTTCGCCATAAATAAAAATCATGTCCATTAACTCAGCATTACTATACACATGAGCCTTTAGAGTTTAACACTCCTACGATAAATAAAACACCTGCACTGAGAGAGCATCCCAGATAGACTAATGACTGATAGACAATAGAGATATTATCCCCACTCCAACTCTATTCGCTCGGTCTTGACCAGGCGTTCCAGGTACAAAAACTTGTTTACTGTTGTTTGTAGGAATGTGGTATATCAGATGTCGTTGAAGTACAGTTGCCCATCTACGTAGTCCTTTATAATGGTATAACTTTAAACATTGTTTACGGGAAATCCTAAGACTTTTATAAATTTTTTTGGTGATATCGATTTCTTATTTAAGGATGCACATATCCTCAAAGTTTTAGAGATAAGTTCTGAATAACCCTGTAGTGTTTTGGGGTTCCGGTTTAATAATCTCCAGATAACACCCCTTAAAGAAGGGGGGGGGGTTCTAACCCCCTTCAAGAAGATGAGGTTAGAAAATTTCAAGGTCCCGGTTATATTCAAACAATCCCTAGCTCTTGTATGGGAAGTGAAGTTGACAAAGTTATTCAGAAGTCAGCAGCCAACTTCTATACTTCATTTTTTATTAGGAAGAGTGACATCATAAGACAAATTTACAAAGGGGAACACTGTCAAGGTAATTTTAAAAAGTAGGGTTAAGGTTAAGATTAGGGTTGCCAACTATCAATCTTTAGTTTTCAGGACGAAGGCACTGAACTATATCTAAAACTATAGTTAAGTGGATAAAAGTAGTAAACTACTCTGTGGTGGTAAAATTAAAAATGCAGGACATCAGTTAAACATTCTGGACAGTGTTTTATTCTATTTTAAAAATATATAATATATACATAAAAATTCAGTTTTAAATTCTTAAAAGGTGTAGGTAAAAACATGACTAACTAAAAATAAAAAGGATGCCGGTAGGTATATAATACATACTTATAACAAACTCAATCAACTAAAACACAAAAAAGCGCTTGGAATTTTTAAAGATGATCTGCATATCTCTGCTCAATATTTTTAAATTTTTTTAATGACAATTTCTAATGGTGTCTGAAAGTAGCTACCACTTTCTCTTTAATTGGAAGTGGAAAAAATGTAAATGGAATACCTAAAATTTTATGAACAACTTTTAGTTTTAAGCAATTATGTAAATAGAACTATATCTCTTAAATAAAAGAGATGATATGATTTTTAGATGGATAGATGGAGATCAGTTTTAATCATCTCCAGATGATACCAACTTTGTTGGCGAAACGCGCGTCGAGTGCAGTATAGTGTTTTGGTGTTACGTGGAAAACTACGTCAGTGTTATCTTCACACCAACCCATTTCAAAATTATTTATGCATTTTACAGTGACTTTTGGAACTGAAAAAGAAACTGCTAAACTACAAGTGAATGTACACAATCAACCCTATTCTCTAACTTCAGTCGAAATATGTCCGTTGAATCGAAATCTTTTCAAATCGAAATGTCCAACGTCGATTGCGTCATTTTTTGGTAATCTGTAACTCACATCGACGTCGGGGTAAATCGAAATCAGGCTACTCGATTTGTCGCGCCTAAAACAAACTGGCAACAATGTTGTGCTAAGCGAATATCGGCTTTAATATCCAACTGACGTTTCTTTGCGAACCAAGACAACTTAACCCAACCTTATAAATCTTATAGATATAAGATCTATGATATATGTATGATGATATTGCGTCATTTTTTGGTATTCTGTAACTCACATCGACGTCGGGGTAAATCGAAATCAGGCTACTCGATTTGTCGCGCCTAAAACAAACTGGCAACAATGTTGTGCTAAGCGAATGTCGGCTTTAATATCCAACTGACGTTTCTTTACGAACCAAGACAACTTAACCCAACGTTATAAATCTTATAGATATAAGATGTATGATATATGTATGATGATATAAGATGTGCTTATAAATTTATAAAGCAATAAAAATAGGGATAGGGAAATTCAGAAATACCTATTACAATTATTGTGCTCTAATTATGCTATTTGGAATTCCCAAATTGTGACCGATAGTGTAGTGTGGGTTGTGGCAGGTAAAATTTTTCATGTACATTTAGCCCCTAGACTTCCTAAATTATTTGTATTAAGTACGTTGGCGAGAACTACTTATACAGGACCTACCCTTAGTAGTACCACTCTACCAGTGACCAGTTGTAGTACATACTTTAATCTTTAGCATCTTCAGTTATGTCTGGAGCAACCCGAAATAAGAAAAAAACTTCCAACGAACAGCTACATTTTATGGTAGATTTTATTTATGCCCATAAAATAATGCTTCACGGAAAAACAAAACCCGAAATAAATGGTTCTAGCGATGAGATTACTTTTGGTAGCCTGTAAACTCCTCTGAAAATATCATCAGATATTTGAAACGGGTTCCTCGTATACCGTAAAACACGTTGTTGATAATTACATAATCGCCTAAAACAAAATAAAAAATAAACGAGTTATAGAGATATCCAACGTTCCAATATAAAAGACACCTTACCTTTGGAGTTCTTCTTCTATTGCGGCTCCAAGGACATCCGCTTGTATCATTTGCAGATTCATGTTAATTCAAATGTTGTTAAATGTTAAAATAACAAAGAAAATAAAGAATTATCAAGAATTAACCTAACTCTACAGATTTTACCGCCTTCCACATTTAAGCCCCTTTTCTTTGCTTCTACGCATGCTTCAACTACGGATTTCGATGTCGAAATCCAACTAGACAGCTCTTACTTCAGTCGAGATGAAATGAGTATATTTCGACTAGAACATTTTGATTTCAAATGTCAAATGACCTTACAGAATACCAAATCCGAGGATTTCGATTCGCACCGTACATTTCGACTCGATTTGTGCTTATACGAGTAGAATAGGGCTGATTATATATTTATTTATAAATTTATTCTATAATTATAATTTTTTTCAAGACCAATTCATTTAATAAGATGTTGCAATACATTTAGTAAAATATCTTAAATTCAGGAGATTTCGAGTTCTGCGAGAGCTCAACGGGACAAAGGACCTCAAAAGCAGGACGTCCTCCGAAATGCAGGATGGTTGGCAACCCTAGTTAAGACTTCGTTTAATTTCGAATCAAATTATAAAATACTGAACTTTAGTTAGTGATATTGCTATTTATTATTTCAGTTACTGAACTCCATAGAAAAATTTCCTAATCTATGTGTAAATCCCCATACCTAATTAATAACTTGAGTCATCTTTGCATTATGGGACAGTTTAATAAAATCTCTGGAGTTTTCTTATTTTAACACCTGAACTCACTAGTGACTATTTAACAGAACGTGGTCAAGTATAAAGTTCAATGAAAATGCCACATTTCTCCTACTTAAATTAAATAAACTTTATTTATTAATAAAATATGGAAAACTAATTACTTGTATTAAATGTTAGGGAATTTACATTGGTACTATGCCTGATTGCTATTGACATATACTATACCTAAAGTGTGAGAAAGAGTATAAAAATAATAATAATAGGTACATAAACATATCTAGTTAGACAGAGCATATTAATAAAAAAATGTATGCATGGCAAATTAAATTTGTTTACAAATGTTTTGTTTGCATGTTTGAACCAATATTTTGCAATAAAAAATACTATATAATCCTTTTAATTCCATTAAATTATTAACAGTCCACATATTCATTCATCTCCAGATCGTCTCGTGTCACATTTGGAATTTTGAACTAGGTGTGAGAGTGTGTACATGTGTTGACTGCTCTGCAAATATATCATAAATTCACTAGTTTCAAACCGATGGACAATTTTGAAATTTGCACTGAAATGTAGTAAAATTTCCATATTTCGAGCTATTGTATTGAGTATCACTGCACTTTTAATGGTGTCTGTGTTATTCATGATTTAAAGTGCAATTAATCAAGTGAAGTGCTATAAAAGCTGTAAAAAATCTGGACAAAAAAGTAACTTTTCTTGTCACCTTAAAAACTGAAAGAAGCAAACCAGGATAGTACTGGCCCACAATGTACCTTCCTGCAAACTAGTTAATATAATGGATTGTGTAAATCATAAAATTTGTAATAATAAACACTTGGAGTCCAAACAGTGTTATGTTTGTGATAAGTGTTCTCACGTTCAATGTAAACTGTGTTCTGAATTATCCTCAACAGAGATTAGAGTTCTTGAACTCAATAAACGTAAACTGAAATACTACTGTACTGAATGTTGTAAAGATGATGGGAAAATTATCCAACAGAAGGAAAAGCTAACTGAAGAAAATGTACGTCTGAAAAAAAGACTTAATGAGGAATCTAATTTAATGAGTAAACTAAAAAATATGGAGGGCCTGCTTTATAAAGCGCAAGATACCTATATGCAGTCGATGACTCAAACTAATGATGCCATTGCTCAATTGCAGTTAACTTATCAAGTTGAAATTGAGCAATTGCATAATCAAATTAAAGATATACGAGACAGCAATGTGGACCTAATAAAACTTCTAACATCTAATAACAAATTTAATAACATGCATAATATAACATCTGAAACAAGCTCTATAACACAAAATCAAAATGTTCAACAGATAACTAAAGGTAAAGGTCCGCAGTTGACAAGCGTAGACAATGGAAAAAAGTCGTACAAATCAGTTTTAACATCTAATCTACCCAAGGGAAGACATGAACCAAACAGACAGACAAGAATAGAAGATAACAACATTAAACTTGGAGTATCAACAAGTGAGAAGAACAGAAACACTGATAGGATTAATAATGAATTTCGTTCAACTAAGAGAAGGGTTCGACATACTAATGTTGGAACTGGAGAGGAAGATCATGTTTTCCGTGGTAGTGATGGAAAAAAGAGAAAAATATGGATGTTTATATCTAAGGTAGCAGAGGACATAACAGAAGATAATATAAAGCAGTACATATTGGCTAAGACTAAAACTCAAGATATTTATGTAAAAAAAATAATAACGCATTATAAAGCAAACAATAATCAATCCTTTATGGTAGGAGTCCAAACTGAATTGAAAGAAAAAATGTATGATCCTAATTTCTGGCCAAGAAATGTTACCTATGACCGTTTCAATTTCAGATTAGGTAAACGTTTTCTTGATAATCATCAAGCCGCCAACGACCAACAAGAGGCACTGTCAAACAAGAGTGCAAACCAGTCAAACTCGTCTTTTTTAGAGATATAGATAAGCAACTCAATTCTGATGTGTTCATTTTCCACATTAATGTTCAGTGTATAAGGAACAAAATTCTTGAATTGGAACACTTTCTAACACTAAATGCACATATTAAGATTATGTGTGTTACTGAACATTGGCTTAAATCTGAAGAAATCGGATGCTACAGTATTAATGATTTTAACATGGTAAGTTCCTATTGTAGGGAAAACATAAAGAATGGTGGTTCTTGTATATATATTCACAAATCTTTGCAAGCCAAGGAACTGACCGCTTTGGTAAAAATATCTGTTGAGCAAATAATTGAAATATCTGCTTGTTACTTGAGACAGTTTAATATAGTTGTAATTGCCATATATAGATCCACTAAGTTTATAGTGGTGGATAACTTTGTGGAAAAATTGTATAAACTTTTGAAATGCACAGAGTCGTTTAATACTAACCCTAAAATACTCATTACGGGGGACTTTAACGTGCATTTTAATAAAGATAATAATATAAATGTTCAGAGAATTACACAGACCCTCATGAATTTTGGCTTTCAAAAATTAATTCGTGACCCTACACATAACAAAGGTAATTGCTTAGATAATGTTTTTGTGAATTTTAATAAAAATGGCTTAACGGCGACAACGGTTTCCCTAGGTATTTCAGATCATAGTGGTCAGCTCATAGAATTATATTATACTAAACATAAAACTACTGCTGACTGTGTAAAATATGCACGGAAGTACAGTGCTAATAATATTAATCAAATATTGTTTTACTTGCGCAAAGAAACGTGGCACGATATATATATTTCTGAAGAGGCTGAACAGAAGTACAATGCTTTCCATAGTATATTTGTGTTCTATTACAATATGTGTTTCCCACTAGCACCTGTTAAAAATAACAATAGTAATAAAAATTGGTTAACACCTGACATCGATGTGGCAAGAAACAGACTATTATTCTTACATAGCTGCTACAAACAGTCTCCTACTAGTCAATTTAAAGAATTATACCTCACATACAAAAAACAATACAATAATCTGTTGACCACTGCTAAACAAAAGTATTACCAAAATCGATTAAGATACTCCGATAATTTCAGCAAGACAGCTTGGGATATAATAAATTTTGAAACGGGTAGGGGAAATAAACAAATTACATATCCTGTCAACTTAACAGCTGACCATCTAAACAATTTTTTTATCTCTAATGCAGAGTCTATAGTAAATAACTTACCGGCACCTGCGTCATGTTTTGAAACTTTTTTAGGAAGTAAATTACATAACGCCAATTCAATGTTTCTTAATCCTGTCACTAAGGAAGATATAAAAGCAGTTATAAGCAAACTAAAAAATAAAAAGACGGAAGATGCATATGGTGTCAATATGTATGTAATAAAGAAATGCACTGAATTTATTATTGAACCCCTTACAGATATAATAAATGCATGTTTACTTCAAGGTCACTTTCCGAATGCTCTAAAGGAAGGGAAAGTTATTCCTATACCTAAGAAGGGTGATGGTTCACAACCTGACAATTACAGACAAATATCGATGTTACCATGTGTGTCAAAAATTATTGAAACTGTGATTTATAATAGACTGGTGGCTTACTTCGATTCAAATTGTATACTAACTGCTCAACAGTTTGGTTTTAGAAGGGGATTGTCAACTTCTGATGCAATTTTAACTTTGACTAACATGATCAGAGATTCATTTGAACATAAAGAACAATGTCTTGGAATATTTACAGATCTAACTGCAGCGTTTGATTGTGTGGAACATAATATATTGCTTTATAAACTTGAATTTTATGGTATAAGAGGAATCTGCTTAAACTTATTCAGATCATACTTGGGCTATCGAAGACAGTTTGTTCAATGTGACAAGCAAAAAAGTGAGGTGATGCAAATTAAGAGGGGGGTTCCTCAGGGGTCTGTGTTGGGACCTTTACTCTTCCTTGTATATATAAACGATTTGCCTTATTGTCTAAGTAATTTAAACGTATCAACTATAATGTATGCTGACGATGCAACATTTGTATTAAATATATGCAGGGAGGATAATAATCAGTACGTCCTAAATAATATTATTGAACAGGCTAAGCATTGGTTTACACCCAACCAACTAGTTTTAAACCAGAACAAAACTGTACCATTGCTGTTTGAGTCTAGATCAACCATCTCAAACTGTAATTTTAATTCAAACAATATTAACTTAAACAGTAATGTAACATTTTTAGGAGTTCATATGGATAGAAATTTAATATGGTCTGAGCATATCAAGGTGCTTTGCATCAGATTAAGTAAGGCAATATATGCTATTCGTAAAATAAGAAAGACTGTAAATGAGCAGGCCGCATTGACAACTTACTTTTCACTTTTTAATTCTCATCTCATATATGGAATTTTGACTTGGGGAAATGCATCCTTTAGTCAATTACAGAAAGTGTTTTTAATACAAAAAGAGGCAGTGAGAAGTATAGTTAATGCCCCATGGAATGAAACTTGCAAGCCATTGTTCCTGTCATTAAGAATTATGACTCTATTCTCTGTCATTGTGTATCACAATATACTACATGTTCGAGAAAATCTTCAACAATATGTTACACATGAGGAATTACATAATCATGATACTCGAAATAAAATTAATTTGCTGATACCACAAAACAGACTCCAAAGAACAAGCCATTTGAAAATTGATTTGTACAATGCTGTACCATTGCATTTTCGTAATCTTGTATTGGCAAAGTTCAAAATAAAACTTAAAAAAATATTAACTCACAACTGTTTATACAACATTTCAGAATTTTTTGAACTTGTAAGGGAAGATGAGCACATTTGGGATTGAGGTTACCATGTGGCGGTTTACTATTGTATTTGTCTTAATTTGTATTTGATGACGTTTGTGTACTTTATTAGCTTTAATATAATCTTATAGATTGTACCCACTTGATTGTACTAGCATTTGTGATGTTTGTGATTATATGTTTCATTAGTTCAACTTATTGGTAGAAATATGGATTTGAACTGTTTTGTTGACTTGTCTATAAATGTATGCATTTCTAAAGATGAATAAAGTTTATTATTATTATTATTATTACCAATAGAAATAATAAAAGGCTCCTGCAAAGTATCTATTAATCCATCCAGTTGCCACATTTTGTTTTCTTCCTTGATTGCATGATCAACACATTTTTTCTAATCAGCACTTGTACCCAACCAACTTGAAAGTTATGTTTTTCGATGATACCTACCATAGACATAATAATAGGGGGAGACAGAATTGTTTACATTTTATCCCGATCAGACATCGTTTTCAACAAAAATCAATGATGTAAAATCTATGCGGATTGTCCTAGATCTACCGCCTGTGTTTGAAAACGAAGAGTATATTAATTATATTTATCTGAATTTTTTATATGTAACTAAGAAAAAATAAAATACTAAATATTTATCTGTGTTTTTTAATTAAAATACATAATCTCTACTTTTAAAATTATTTATAATTTCCTAATAACATAAAATTATTATCATGTTAGGGAAATACTATGGCAATGCTGTACGGCTGTTTTGCTATCAAATAACGCAACTAACGGGAAATTATGTTTCTTATGTCAAAAAATGACTTTACAATGATGCTGTGCTGTGTTTGTGATCTTTTCGGATTTTTTATTTATTTGCAGTGTTTTTTTTGGCAGTAGAAGTATTTAGAGCCTTTTATAATCAATCTACAATAGTTCAACAGTGCGTGGTTTGTAAAAAGTCAACTATTTAACCCCGGACTGGTATTTCAGCGGTAAGTGAGCTTGTTTTTTTGGCGTAAGCAGTGGTGTTGTTAACTATAGGTATTTCAAGTAAATTATTGAAAAAATATTTATCTGTTTTGTATCAAATTTTTGGAATTAAAGCATTTTAGACCGAAAAATAATGTAGTAGCATTGTTATAAAATTATTGTCCAATTACAGACTGGATTTCCAGTATTTAAACAGTAAATAATTTTGTTGCACCTATTTGAAATGCAGAAAAATAAACCTAGATGTTTGTTACATTATAGTACAGAATATTATTGTTGTAGCTTTTCTGTTAATCCTGAGAGCAGACAAATGTCGATTTTTTAGTGGTTGGAAAAGCTTCCTGATGGAGTTTGGAGTATAAATAATACTGTAAATGCTAACACAGGGTGTACATCTCATCAGCTGATGTTTAAGCAAATACAATAAGGTATAGAAATTCAAGCTATGAGAGATAAAGTAAAGAGAAAACTTGATCGTTGATGATATTGATAATGAATGATTTGCATTCATAAGCTTTGCAATCGAGAAATGAAGAAAAGGTTTGATAAGAAAAAGAAGTGTTACTTACAAAAAAAGTAATCTTGACTTTGGGCTAGTGCTGTTACAGACGTCAAAGAGGTAACTGGAAAATTACAATATGGCGGGCTGTACAAGGTACCTAACTACAGCTACTGGGAAATAATAGTTAGGAAATCATTCCGTAAAAAAATATTAAAGATTACAAAAGGTTTAGGGCTGGTTGGTATGGTATGGCTTGGCAGCAGATAGTTTAAAAAAATACATAAATAATTTAGACGTTAGTTCTGATAGTGACTTAAATAGCCCAGATGAATTGATTGATTTGCTAGAGTGTTGAAACTATTATTTTATGTAAAAATTAACCCGTTTATTAATTAATTATTAAATTTTTCAGCTATTACAATTAATTGGACATGCCATAGAAAAACATTTTATCTAATTGTTTACTATAATAATTCAAAGCTGGATAATTCCGATGTGTTCCTTTAAATGTATAAGGATATATTATGTATTATATAATAGGTAAATTAGGATATATTATGTATTATATAGTAGGATATATTAGGTAAAAGTTTATAAAAATAAATACGAGTGGGAATTTGTGTATAGCGCCCACAAAAATAAATATTTTTTTTATACCTAGTTGTATAAACATCCAAGTATATTTTTGTGGAACTACTGAGGCAATAGTGTATAATTATTAGTGTTTATAAGTTTGGAAATTTATAGCTGTTGAATAATAATAAGGAAATGAAATAATAAATTATATTGATAATGAATGATTTTCATTCATAAGCTTTGCAGTGATACATTAAACAAAAGGAAAACCTTCAGTAGAGAAATGCGTGTATAGCGCTCTACTATCCAGAATAGTTTCTCAAAAATCATTCATACCTATGTCTTTTAAAATGTTACAGGTATCATCGGTTTAAGCATGGGCAAAATTTTCTTCGGGGCGATAAAAACACAGGAAGGCCGAATATTAGTACCAGCTGAAAACACCATTATAAGTGTTTGTAGTGGCGAGATACAGTGAAATACACTGTGCCCTCTATGGGTCTTTGCTACTACCTGTCTGACAATTATTGTCTAATTGACAGACAGATAACGATCTGTTTTTATGCAGATGCCATTACAGCGACCTCTATTGTCTTTGAGGTGTCTTCCTCAAAGACAATAGAGGTCGCTGTAATGGCATCTGCATAAAAGCAGATCGTTATCTGTCTGTCAATTAGACAATAATTGTCAGACAGGTAGTAGCAAAGACCCATAGAGGGCACAGTGTATTTCACTGTATCTCGCCACTACAAACATTCACATATGCCCCTTAGGCAATCATGTCACCAGATCATTCATCGATTCCGATACCTATGGCAATCTGATGAGATCATAACAAGATCGAAACCGGTCATTGTCTGGTATTTGGTTTTGATGAAGGATGTGGCGACACCCATGGAGATGTTGATGTAATGCAACGCCAGTCGGGGCATATTGCCCGTGGAGTAGTTGTTTTCGGCATCTCCTACCAATAATTACACCATTATAAGTGTTTTGAATTGTTTATATAACATTCTGCTGAGATTTTAATAATGATTTTGTGAAGCATTGAGAATATATAGGTCCAAGCAGTAATACGTGTCTTATTTGCTCGCACACAAATCTAGGTTCCAACATAAATAAACCTTTAAATTAAAACTTATTTTAATGATCCCTAAAAAAAAAACTGCACACCACTGGTAAAGATAACATCGGACGTGGACGCCTAGGTTACAGTATTGCCATTTTATAAAGCCATCTCCTTCCAACTTATGTACAAGTGTGAAAGTGTGTATGATTGTAAACAAATGGTGTTTTTCTAATGTAATGTTCTGTCTCCCCTAGTATTATATGTCTATGGTACCTACTTGTTTTCAATTTGTGCCCAAATGAGCTCAATTGGATTTAGTTCGCAATGGTATGGTGGTAATCTCTTCTATTTTATTGCAAATAAGTGCCATTTCATCTGTAAAATACCTATTATTTATCTTTCTGATGTAGAACCAAATTTCATAATTCTTATTGGACCATGTCTTCACCATATTTAATATTTTTTTAAATGTAGCCAGTCTTGTATATCTTTCTTATTTGTACCTGTGGTTGGAATTTTTTCAGCCCTACGACTAAGATGCATTATCCATCACAATAACTGCATTATTTGACAATTTTTGCAACATATTTGAAAACCACTTTTCAAATACTGCAGCATTCATTTCTGCATGATAATCTGCTGGTTTTTTCCCTCAAATACCAACAAGCAGGTATCGACAAAACCATTCTCACATCCCACATGTAATACAATTAATCTTCGCCCTTTGACTGGAGGATTTTTTAAGCATATTGATAGCACTTTTATAAATGCTTGATGCTTGCTTTTCACAGTTGTATCTTGCCAAACCGTTTGCTTTGTATAGCCCTCATAGAATGATATCATGATGACACTGTATTGGAATATACATTGGCGACACAGCGCCCACATTTAGTCTGAATAAAAAAATTATAAAATGATAACTTTTCAAGCCCCTGTATAAGTAAAGATTAAATTTAATATAAAAATATAAACTTCTAATGAAATGAAGGAACCCCTATGAATCGGAATAATAAACTAACATAAAATATGTAGGACTATGTACTAAATGAACTTTTAATATTATGTACATAATTCCGAATTCAGTATATTTCAGTAAAACCACAGCTGTAAGACATTCTAAAAATAGCCTATGGGAACAGCGACTTTTGCATCTGCAAAATAACATATGATGGGAACTCTACATTTTTCAAATGCAATGGGATACGTGTTTTTTGCAAATTTAAATGTGCATGAGAAAATTTCTTTTATAGCAGACGTTTTGAAGTCTGGGAACACAATAAGAAAAATGGAATACATGAGAATACAAGAAGACCAAATATTTATAGGGCGGGGCCTATATGCGCAGGAAAACATTTTGATTGTGGAAGTTTATGGAAGGAACCAGTATTTTTAAAAATGAACAAGACGGGAGAAGCTAGGGCATGTATAGAGGGTAGGTTTAAATATTCGGGTGCGATTACAAATTTTCAGTTTATACAATTATTGCTATAACAAAACTATATCAAAATGAAAGTTAGATTTGCTGTTCCTAGTGGCTCCTCTCCATCAATCAAAATCTTACAGCATTTAAGACGTCTCCCTGGCAAGCCGAAATATCAAACCGTGGAGACACCGAGTACTTCAGCAGGTATATATGACAATAGTTTCGAGGTTCTAGACGGGTCTTTTTCTGAAGTGAGGCCGATTAATACCACAAAACTTCCCGAGGACTTAAGCCGAAAAGGCCGATAGGTTAAAAGTCAAGACTGGAAATAAAGTTGGAAAAACTGAATAAGACTATCATTTTTTTCTGCTGTCACATCCATGTGCCCCCAGCGGATGTCAGAAAGTGTTGTATGCCAAACATTTTTTGGTGTGCTAGGCTATTATTGGTTATAAAAAGTTAATGCTGCATTAGCTTAGCGAGTGCAAACAAATGGGACCTTTTGACTGCTCAGCGGCTCATCTAAATCAAAACTTTCGACATTTCAAAAACGTAGAGAGACCAAATACGTCTTCCGATACCAATAGTTCGAGGTGGATAATTTTTTTTCAGAATTAAGACTGGTCTGAACTTAGTAGTTCAGCGCTCGTGTAAAAAGTTAGTGTTTTTTCAAAACTTTTTGATCAAGTGATCTGTTGTGAAAAGCAAAAAACATCTACCCTTATAAGAAAAACTATTGTACAAAAGTTAATAATATAGACTAAGGATTGTCAAATGTTTTCTTTCACGTTGAAATATCTTATAGCAATAATTGTAAAATTAACTGTTTTATAAAAAATTAATTAAAAGAATTTGGTTTTAAAATAAATTGTTTTATATTGAGATTTTCTTTTAACTCAATGTTTTTATAGTGTCAATGAATTCCAAAATTTTATATTATAAGTATCTACTCAGGTATATTGGTTTTGGACTTGTAGGTCTCTCGAGTATACTAACTTTTCCATTTGCTTGTATTTTGTTTTAAATAAAATTTTTAAATGTGACATAAATATTGTATGTATTGTCAATAAAGATATATCTATCTATCTATAAAAATTATTACCATATATGCAAAAATTGGTTTTAGATAGTAAATTAATGTTCACCCCTGTCCAACTATATCTCCATTCTCCAATATTATATCTAAAATTACTTCAAAATAATAATTGTACATGAACATGTAAAAACAAGTGGTAAAGAATATAAGTGTTTTCGGTGCTCCTGTGATAAAGTTATTTTTTCCTTAATTGAGGAATTATTTATTAAAAGATGTTAAGAAAGTTTGTTAACATTCAATGAACCTGTGAGGAAAAGTTTATAACTTAGATATTCTTATCAAGTTGTATTATTTTTTGTGTATCTCTACATAATTGTGAACTGATTCAACAAAAAAAACGTGGTGTTTTCATCTTTATAAAAACTGTAAACACAATCACTTTTTAGAATATTTACTACAGGACCGTATTTGAAAATATTCAAACATGTCATGCTTTAAGTGTAAGGATTTGATTACCAATAATCTATTTTGCGAATGTGACGGTTGTAAATTAAGAATTCATCAAGATTGTTCTGATCTGTCTACAACCGAAATTAGATGTATGTCTCTAAAAAATCGTATATTCTTCTACTTCTGCCAAACTTGTCAAGAGGGGCTTAATATGGCCCCACTATTAAAAACAAGAATTGATGAGCTTGAAACTAAACTAAACCAACTTATCGCAGAAAATATTAATACTATACTATACTGTTAACTTAGAAGTTGACTCGAGTATTCAACTAGAGTCAATGTTATCTGAAATTGAAGAACGTAAAATTAGAGCTAAGAACATCATGATATATAATCTTCCAGAATCGCACTGATACTGAGACAGTTAAGGCCATCATTTCGACCGTTACAGATGGTAATAATATCAAGAAGACCTTTCGGGTGGGTAAGGCCGGTGACAAACCTAGACCACTGAAAGTTATTTTAACTGACTCTGAAACAGCTTTGCACATCCTTAGGAACAATTCCAGGATAAATCACGGAGATATAAGGTTTCGCTCAGACTTAACATATGCCCAGAGGACATACGCTAGAGAAATACGTGAACAACTTAATAGGAGAATTGCTGGTGGTGAAAGTGACATAACTATTAAATACATTCGTGGTATACCTAAAATAGTAAAGTTCGTTCCAAAAAACAAGTAAATGCGGGTACCCACAAGTGTCATACAAATAGCAATAATATAAAGAGTGAATTATCTGTTTACTACCAAAACGTTGGTGGTTTACGTACTGTGCGTTTCACGAAGTTGTATCCCGGATTGGAATGTTTGGATTGTCAGGATTCGCTGGCAAATCCTGTGGGAGACTGGCACGCGTGCTTAAATCACACCACCTCAATTTGTAGCGGTCCGTAACCGAGATGTGCCAATGCATTGAATTTAACTAATAACATGACGACGCTCCATACGTTGGAATTTATACTAACATTCCAATCCGGGATACAACTTCGTGAAACGCACAGTACTAAGTTAAATGTCTTACAGAAATATGTTAATTGTAGCAACTATAATGTCATTTTACTTGCTGAAACCTGGTTAACTTGTGAATTTGGTGATGAGGAACTCTGTTTCTTTAATTACAATATTTATCGCTGTGACCGTGATCGCATCAACCAAACAAGAAGTCATGAAGGTGGTGTCTTGATAGCCGTCAACAAGGCTATAAATTGTACTGTTATAGGTTTGCCTGAGAGTAGTAATGAACAGATATTTGTACAATTATCACTTGTTAGTAATAAGAGTTATATTTTTGGATGTGTTTATATACCTCCTGCATCAAATATTGAAACATATGATACTTACTGTCAAAGCATCGAGCACATTGCTTCCACTTATCCTAATTGTAATTTAATAGTGGTTGAGGATTATAATTTACTGGATGTTTACTGGTTTAATGACGAATTGGGTCTTAATGCTTGGTGTAATCAAAACTCTCCTGCTGTTAATATTATTGGTTCATTCAGTTTCTTTAATTTATATCAGATGAATTATATAGGGTGAGTCAGTTTTTTGTAGACAAACTTTAAGGGAAGATAGAAAGCCTTATTTTAAGTTAAGTTTGTCATATAAACATACGTCGGGAATCGCTTCCTTTTTGAGATACCGGGTGTTAAAGTTTTATTTTTTTTTTTAGTATTTTCCACACAGCTCCTATACTTTTGAAGATAATTTATTCAAATTTTTACCATAGATTACCTATGATGGTCCACAAGTCTTAACATATGTAAACGATTTGAGAACGTACAGGGTGATATTTTTTCGGAGGTCAGGCCCCCTTTTACCGCTCAGAACTTTTTTGTGGTGCGCCACTGACTGCTTCTTTTCCAAAATTTGGATTGCACGTTCAATTTAGAAAAATTTTTGTCTTTTGCATTTTTATCGTAGCTGTAACAGTTGTCGAGTAATTTGAAGAAATCTCTGAAAGAATATGTTATTAAAAAAAATATTTTTATTAAAATTTTCAATAAAAACAATAATTATTGTCAAACGAAAGTTCATTAATCTAAATTGTCAAAGGTTACATACTTACAGTACAACTTTTGCCACTAACTATTTATTTTTTGTAGCATTATTAGTTCATAATTATTTTACTTAGTTATTAAGTCTCTGAAATGCTACAAAAAAATAAATAATTAGTGGCAAAAGTTGTATTGTAAGTATGTAACCTTTGACAATTTAGATTAATAAACTTTCGTTTGACAATAATTGTTTTTAGTGAAAATTTTGATAAAAATATTTTTTTTTAATAATATATTCTTTCAAAGATTTCTTCAAATTACTCGACAACTGTTACAGCTACGATAAAAATGCAAAAGACAAAAAAGTTTCTAAATTGAACATGGAATCCAAATTTTGGCAAATCAGCAGTCAGTGGCGCACCATAAAAAAGTTCTGGACGTTAAAAGGGGGCCTGACCTCCGAAAAAATATCACCCTGTACGTTTTCAAATCGTTTACATATGTCAAAATTTGTGGACCATCATAGGTAATCTACCGTAAAAATTTGAATAAATTATCTTAAAAACTATAGGAGCTGTGTGGAAAATACTTTAAAAAAAGCAAAACTTTGACACCCTGTATCTCAAAAAGGAAGCGATTCCCGACATATGTTTATATGACACGCTTAACTTAAAATAAGGTGTTCTATCTTCCCTTAAAGTTTGTCTACAAAAAACTGACTCACCCTGTATATGTAATAGCAGAGGTGTTTATCTTGATTTATTGTTTACCAACAAGGATGACATAATTACTGAAAGTGCATTAGAGTTGCTACATCCCAATAATTTTCATCATACAGCTGTCAATTTTGATATATCTTTACAAAACAATGAAACGTTTTTGCATTATGAAGAATTTTTTTATGATTTTAAAAATGCCGATTACCTTTCAATCAACAATCTACTAGCCACTATAGACTGGCAAGACTTATTGCATAATCTCTCTATTAATGATGTAGTTTCTTGTTTTTATAATGTATTGTATGAGGCCATTTATTTATTTACTCCTATAAAAAGATACAGAACTTCTACATTCCCATGTTATTTTTCGCGTCAGCTGAAACATATTATTGAAAAGAAGAAAGCTCATAAAAAGTTTAAATTATATGGAATGAGAGAAGACTACTTACTATTTTCTCATTTACGTTCATAATGTAAAGAACTAAGCCAACTTGAACACCAAAATTATTTAAACAGAATTGAAAACAATATTCACAGTAACCCACGTGCTTTTTTGGGGTTTGTCAATGATCATAAAAAGATTTACAATCTTCCACATAGTATGACATATAATGATATAGAGAGTAACTGTGTTAATGATATTGTTAATCTGTATGCTGATTTTTTCTCAACTGTCCACTCCACAGAGGAACCACCTGTTGTTCCTTCCTTTAGTTGTGGCGACACTGTTAATATTTCCAACCTTTATGTGGATATTAAAGATATTATTGATACAATAAATAAGATTCCTCCTAAATTGTCTTTTGGTCCAGATGGTATACCAATTTATTTTTTAAAACAATGTGTGTACGTGTTGGCCATCCCAATACATAAAATTTTTAATTTATCATTGTCCACTGGAATATTTCCTGAATATTGGAGACACAGTTTCTTAAAACCCATATACAAATCTGGACCGAGAAATAATGTAGAAAATTATCGAGCAGTTTGCCTTCAATCTGAATTACCGAAACTACTAGATCGTCTTGTAACAAAATTATTAGTCTGGGAATGTAAAAGCTTAGTTATTGGGGAACAGCATGGGTTTACTGAGGGCAGGTCAACTGCTACAAATTTAATTGTATATGAAAATTATATTATAAATGCCCTTGAAAGCAAGATGCAGGTTGACTCTGTATACCCAGACTTTTCTAAAGCCTTTGACAGAGCCACCCTGCGTCTGCTTATCGCTAAATTAAAATTCTTTGGTTTTGATGGAACTGTGCTGATGTGGATTCAGAGTTACCTATCATCGCGTACCCAAGCAGTTAAATATGGTAGTTCAATTTCTAAAATCATAGAGGTTCCATCAAGAGTACCTCAGGGCTCTCACTGTGGTCCTCTTTTGTTCAATTTATATGTTAATGACATATCTGGTGTAATAAAAAACAGTAAATTTCTAATGTTTGCTGATGATCTAAAGATTTTCAGACAAATTAAATCTAGTTCTGATGCTCTATCATTGCAATCTGATTTGGATTGTTTATCAGAATGGTGCGGCAACAATTGTATGACTTTAAATATTAATAAATGCTACAAAATAACATTTGCAAAAATTAATGAGCCGGTATTCTTTAATTATAATATAAATAATAGACCGTTGACCGACACAAAAGATATAAGAGACCTAGGCGTGATTTTTGATAGCAAATAAAATTTCAATACCCACATAAATAATACATGCTCCAAATCTTTAAAAATGCTAGGGTTTATTAAACATTTATCTTCAGACTTTTCATTAAACACCTTTAAGATTGTCTACTGTTCCTTAGTTCGTTCCATCTTAGAATTTGCTTCCTCGGTATGGTGTCCACAATATAACTCATCTATTACTCAAATTGAAAGAGTTCAACATAGATTCCTAAAGCATTGTGCTTTTAAAATCGGACTTTTCCGAGATACTTATAATTATGATAATTTACTCGCTATACGTTCTATGCAAACGTTACAGCAAAGACGGTTAATTTCAGATATGTTTTTTTTATAAAGTATTAAATAGTCAAGTCGATTGTCCAAATCTTTTGAGTTTGTTCTCACTTAACATCACTAATAGACGAACACGTAACTCTGAATTATTTTTTGTGCCGTTTCATCCTAGCAATTATGGGCTAAATGAACCGTGTACCAGATTTTTAAGGCAGGCTAATGAATATGCTCATAATTTGAATTACTTTTCATCTACCTTAAGTACCTTTAAAACTCAACTTAAAAATTTGTAAATTATTTTGTATTATTATGCTTATGTGAAAATGTTTATATATTGTATATGTCTATTGATTAATATAATTACTGTTAAATTTTAGATTATAAGATTAGTACTTACGATTTTTTTTCTCTTATATTGGATTGTATATAATTATACTTTGGGTTTCCCGTAAATAAATAAATAAATAAATTGTAAAAAGTTAGCTTTTCATCAGTAAAATTTACAGTTAACATGCATTTTATTTAAAATATTTTTAATCGTTATTTGGCTCACCTTCTAAAAGATATATCCTAACCAAAAAAACATCACACCAAAATTTAGAGCATATTACAAAATATTTAACAATTTAAATTATGCCAAATTAGTGCACTTCTGCAACCAATGCTCAATCACCTTGTTACAAAAAACCATCCCTACAACAACAAATGTGACATCACAATGTATTATTATTCCCGTAAACAATTTTCTTTATAGTCACTGTTAATATATAAGGAATTAGTCTAACGTGACCAAAGCATTAAAATTTGAAACAACTGGCTAAAATGAAAAAAAAAATACAGTTACAATAATAATTAATTCTGGTTAATGCATGGTTCTGCCATCTTATGTTGTTAAAACTAAATAAAACTTCAGAACACGGTTTGCGATAAACTTTGATATAGACTTCTAGCAAGCTACACCAGCTGTCTTGTCAAAACTCAACTAATATGCAGAATGCAAAGACAGGTCCGAACTTATGATATTTTATAATATATATTTTACACATGTAAAAAATTAAAAAATGTTTCAAATAAAATGTATCTATTTGATAATTATAAACAAGAAGCTATTTTTTCTGTATTTCTAAAATTACAAAGTAACGAAAAAAAAAATATGTTTCCAACAAAATACCACTTATTATGCAAAAAACTATTACATATTTTTTCTGATGAAAAAACATAAGCAAAAATTGTATAAATAAAAAACAATCATACAAAAATTATTCAACATTATTGTAGAATATTTTTTAATAGAATATAGTGACAAAACCAGTTTATTTAGTGTTACACTGCAAACAAAATCGACTCAGACAATATGCATATAAATTCACACCACAGGCACAGCAGGCGACAGTGTTCAATTGCTTGATCGACAAAACCAGTAAAATGCCTGGACACTTGCACAGTAGGTATATCTGCATCAAAGGCACCAACTATTTCGAAATAGCAACTTAGGCAAAATTTGCCCCTTCACCTGTTTAGTTCTGTTTCCACATAAAGCCGTTTAATTTATTTTTATCATTTGTTTAATATTTTTACCGCTTCGTTTCTTAAACTGTGATTAAAGTTTTAGTTTGACACTGCCGGATTAATACTTGAATAAAATGCACTACTGCTAATAACCTGGGTTTATTATATTGCATATATAATTTTGTTGCTTATTACCGTTTGTCTATCTTGCTGTCTGGCTATTATGTTGCGGCTTGCCTATTTTATTTTATTTTAATAAACCTTGTAATAACTTCGGTTAAACCGACTTTTATTACCTAGATTTGAGAAACATCGACCCTCTGGCCTGTGTAATTTTACACCTTCTTTACTGTAGCTACCCAGCCTTTACTCATAAGCGAGTAAAGTCCGCGTGGACCATTCACCACATAAAACCAGCGAGTGGTGGAGTTCGAGGAAAAAAATAGACCGACCGACCGTTTAAGGGTAAAAACCGATATTGAAGTAAGGGAGAGTCGTAATTTGGCGTCTCAAATAGTAGTGGAGTTTAAAAATGATTCTATCGTGTCATTCCGTTTGCACTTTATTGCTAAAATGTAAAACCTATTTTATATCATTCCTTATGCCTTAAGAAAGCAAAATCGCCTGGTCGTCAAAAAATCGTGGTGTGCAGTGGGTAGTTAGGGGTGGTTTTCCAAAAAATTGTAAAAAATTTTTTTTTGCTTAATTTACATCTACACAACATGTTTAATCATTCCTGAAAGTTTTGTTCTAAAATTCCAAGAGGAAGTATTTTATTTTTAATTTTAAATTATCTGTGCAACACGCTCTTATATGGAGTTGCTTAATATAAAACACCTCGCGCTGAAACATCGAAATTGCAATATCGTTTTCACTAAGATAACTCAAGAATGCTAATTCTAATCAAAAAAACACTTTCTATGAACGTTGTAGATTAAAGATCAAGGATTAAAATGCTTTTTTATTTTTAAAAATCCGACAAATAGTTTCGTCAAAAAACTGTAAAATGTCAAAGCATGTCGTTACCACCGCGCTCCGACGCGGAGATGCGAGGATGGTTGAAAATCGCGTGGCCCGCGGTTTATCTGAATGTTAAAGTTGGCTTTATGTATTTTGGAGTTTAGACGGTCGCTTTTCGTTTAAAACAGCGGAAGATACACTGTTACTATAGCAACCGTTCTGATAATCTAAGTTATTATAAGAATATAGTGGCTTTTAGTTTATGTACCTATTTGAGTATTGAGTAGGTATTTGTAAATATCTTTTCAAATTCAATTAAATAAATTAATAACAGTTAAATATTAGTAAACAAACATTATTTCAAAAAATAATTTTATTAATTATATACATATATCAATTACAGCATTTAATTATGCCAAAATCCGCGTTAAAATAGTCCAAAGGTAGGATAGTAAAATTGTTTACAGTTAACGCTTAACCTTTTTAATAAAGTCTTTGATAATACATAATGTGTAATAAGATATAATATTGAATACTTGTGAAGTTGTGATATACTTATCACAAATATTATGGGTGCTTGTGGAGTCGATATTTCGGAACTCGGAATTTTCTTCACTATCAGATAACATTTTCTGGGAAGCATTTGTGATTTTTAAGATTTTCTTTATTTTATTTGCACGTGTAATTTGAGCCATACATTTGCAGGACCCAATGCAACAGATTTGTTTTTTCTTGCAGGAACATTAAGGTCCGTTGCAATCTATAAAAATGTTTACTTAAATTAATAATATACTTATAATAATAATTTCTTTACCTTTTTTACAAATGCAAATATTTAAAGTATGGGTGTTCTCGGATAGTATTGATACTGTGGTTAAAATTGGCACCAGTTTTCCGTCAACAATTTTCCAGCCACAATCTGATACCTACATCTGGCAAGGCTGGTCTGGGTATCGTACTGTTTAGCCATATTTTAGTCTGGTAGTATACACGAAGACAATGCTATTTTAAACTGTCTAAAGTTGAAGGTAATTGCTGATCGGCTTTGAGGACGCTAAGATTCCTCTAAGGTCATTTATGCAATGCATATTTTCGTTGTTTGTATAGACTCGCATTACAAACTTTACTTTATTTTAGAAGATTTTAATTTTAATAAATCTTCTTCTAAATTGCCACTTATGCCAACATTACTAAGTAAATTGTGATGTGATAAAAACACTTTCCAGCATAGTTTTTTGGCCATTCCCACAAACTGACTGGTTGTATCACAAAATATTAGTGCATGAAACGCTGGTAGGCATTTTGTCATTGAACTGTCCATTTTCAATTCATGGATTAATATAAATATTGTCTGGTAAAATAGAAGGATATACCTACAAGATGCATATTGGATTGTAAGGATAGATATGTTTTGTTACTATTGGCATTACAAAGATACTGACGCCGGACATTGGGATGAAAGTTCGAACCAAACAAACCGAAAGATTTATAGCAATCCATGAATTGAAATTAGACAGTTTAATGAAAAAATGCCTACCAGCGTTTCATGCACTTACAGGTTGTGATACAACCAGTTAGTTTGTGGGAATGGGCAAAAAACCAAGCTGGCAAGTGTTTTTATCACATCACAATTTACTTAGTAATGTTGGCATAAGTGACAATTTAGATTTATTAAAATTAAAATCTTCTAAAATAAAGTAAAGTTTGTAATGCGATTCTATACAAACAACGAAAATATGCATTGCATAAATGACCTTAGAGGAATCTTTAGCGTCCTCAAAGCCGATCAGCAATTACCTCCAACTTTAGACAGTTTAAAATAGCATTGTCTTCGTGTATACTACCAGACTAAAATATGGCTAAACAGTACGATACCCAGACCATCCTTGCCAGATGTAGGTATCAGATCGTGGCTAGAAAATTGTTGACAGAAAACTGGTGCCAATTTTAACCACAGTATCCACAGTGCTATCCACCGGTTTTAACCACGGTGCTATCCGAGAACACCCATACTTTAAATATTTGCAGTTGTAAAAAAGGTAAAGATATTATTATTATAAGTATATTATTAATTTAAGTAAACATTTTTATAGATTGCAACGGACCACAATGTTCCTGCAAGAAAAACAAATCTGTTGCATTGGGTCTTACAAATATAACCCTCAAATTACACGTGCAAATAAAGTAAAGAAAAACTTAAAAATCACAAATGATTCCATGAAAATGTTATCTGCTAGTGAAGAAAATTCCGAGTTCCGAGCTAAATGCAGTAAAATAATTTTGTAAGTATATTAATATTATATTCTTATTTACCAATTATTATTTGTTTATTTACAGAAATAGATTTTACCACGGAATATCGACTCCACAAGCAACCATAATATTTGTGATATGTATATCACAACTTCACAAGTATTCAATATTAGATCTTATTACACATTATTATCAAAGACTTTATTAAAAAGGTTAAGCGTTAACTGTAAACAATTTTACTATCCTACCTTTGGACTATTTTAACGCGGATTTTGGCATAATTAAATGCTGTAATTGATATATGTATATAATTAATAAAATTATTTTTTTAAATAATGTTTGTTTATTAATATTTAACTGTTATTAATTTATTTAATTGAATTTGAAAAGATATTTACAAATACCTACTCAATACTCAAATAGGTACATAAACTAAAAGCCACTATATTCTTATATCTTAGATTATCAGAACGGTTGCTATAGTAACAGTGTATCTTCCGCTGTTTTAAACGAAAAGCGACCGTCTAAGCTCCAAAATACATAAGGCCAACTTTAACATTCAGATAAACCGCGGGCCACGCGATTTTCAACCATCCTTGCATCTCCGCGTCGGAGCGCGGTGGTAACGACATGCTTTGACATTTTACAGTTTTTTGACGAAACTATTTGTCGGATTTTTAAAAATAGAAAAGCATTTTAATCCTTGATCTTTAATCTACAACGTTCATAGAAAGTGTTTTTTTGATTAGAATTAGCATTCTTGAGTTATCTTAGAGTAAACGATATTGCAATTTCGATGTTTTAGCGCGAGGCGTTTTATATTAAGCAACTCCATATAAGAGCGTGTTGCACAGATAATTTAAAATTAAAAATAAAATACTTCCTCTAGGAATTTTAGAACAAAACTTTCAGGAATGATTAAACATGTTGTGTAGATGTAAATTAAGCAAAAAAAAATTTTTACAATTTTTTGGAAAACCACCCCTAACTACCCCCTGCACACCACGATTTTTTGACGACCAGGCGATTTTGCTTTCTTAAGGCATAAGGAATGATATAAAATAGGTTTTACATTTTAGCAATAAAATGCAAACGAAAATCTTTTCTAGAAGGAATATCTTCGCGTTTAAACTCTACTATAGTGAAGGGAAAAAGAGCGTCACACCTACTATATTATACTGGGCGTTATCTTCTAAATAGATGTGTAGGTATTTCATCTTCAATGCAACGACTTCCCCATGTGGCTAAAAAAATTACATTTATAACCTCTTAGAAATGTCTTTGCCTTGTGTGTGGGAAGGGGTGGTATAATATTACTACAAATATTACTCCTTAACTCCATATTACTACTTAACTGGATGTGAGAATGTTATGTGGGTTATGTATTATTTAAAAGAACCATCATGTCAAAGTATTTATAACATCTTAATATACATATAATACTTAAGTGTATTGCATTGCTGATGCGGGAGGTCTATATGGCGGAAAGGACGGTATATTATTATTATTATTATATTGACATTACTTTTAGCCTATCTCTTTGGTGTGGAAACATGTGATTTACACATATCATTTACGCGTATTTATAACCTTTTAATACATATTAAGTGTTTTGTTATATTACTAACTCGCGAGACCTATGTGGAGGAAGAGGGTGCTACATTATTACTGCAGTATTACTTCTAGCCTATCTTTTTTTGGTGCGAGAATATTATGGTTTATTTAAAGAGAAGCATTTACATGTATTTATGGCCTATTAATACGTAATATGGGTTTTTATTGCGTTGGTGACATGCGATTTTTAGGCGTGTGTAACTCTTTAAATGTGTTTTCCCGTACTGCATTTTTTCTAGTCATGCGCTGATCACAGTGTTCTACTCACAGCTAGATGTGATTGGCAGATATGTAATCTTACACCGGATGTCACAACGATCGGATGCTGCCTAGATGCCAGATGTGGATTTCTATTTTTAGGTAGGATCAGTGATCAGGATGTTACCATCTGTTTGTCAAATGCGTATGACTCATCGACCGGATGCAGCCTAGACGCCAGATGGGTATTTCTATTTTTAGATAGGGTCAATATCCCAGATGGTGTTGGTGTTAGTGACCTAGCTACATATGTCTATCATGTGTTTTCATGGTTGATGAAGATAGCCATGCCCATACGACACTCTATATATATATATATATATATATATATATACAGGGTGTACCACTTAAGCGTATGCGGAGCATAGTGGCTAAACCGTAGGAGCTAGAAAAAAATGTTTCAAGTAAAACTTATTTTAAATCAAGTGATCTATGACTTAAAATTATTTTCGATTATACAGGGTGTTCAGTGTAGGTTGGGTGCAATACAACTTCGTTATTTTAAATGGAACACCCTGTATATTATTATGTTTTTAGCATCTACGTCAAATTTAAAGGTGGCTTTGATAAGCAAATACTGGGTCTACGACGTACAGTTTCGGAGTTATTTGACGTTTTATTGAAAAAATTACATTTGCACCCCTCCGAAAAACACTACGTAATTCAGAAACTAAATAAGATAACAAGATGCGGTTTTCGCCATTCAAAAGGGGTAGAATAACTCTATCTTCCTTTATAAATGCAACTTGACTCGTTAATGAGCTTGTGAGATATCAGCATTCAAAATTCATAAATTTAAATCATGGATAACTTAATTTTTTTTAATAGCACACCCCATTGTTTATTAGACAGATCGATAAAAAATCAAATTTCCTTTCTATCGATTGTTAACATGTATAATAGCAATTCTGATCTGATCTAAGTGATCTGAATTTAAGATTAGCAAAGTTAGGTTGGTAGTGGTAAACACAAACGAAAAGGTTGGTAACTACTGAGGTAGCAACTCTCTCTCTTGTCCTGTTAACGCTTCGCTGAACAGTTCTGTGTGTATGTACAAATTGTATTTCATTTATCTACATTAAATTCAGTAATATTCAAAAAGGCATTTTACTATTCCTGGAAGACAACTGCAAAACCAACAGGTTATGGGCCCAGCCGACCAGAGGAATGCGTGATTGCAGTGGAAAATAGGAAGCCTAATCGGAAGGAGAGAAGCACGTGGAAGAAAACGCGGGAAGCTGTTGGAAGAATAGTTGGAAATCATGGCTATGAATAATACAGCTTGTGCAAACATTAAACCTTTTAATGGGAACAATTTCTCGAACTGGCAGTTCAGGGTAAAGTTACTGTTGGAACAAGCTGAGGTTTTGGAAGTTCTTACACAAAATCTCCCTACGGCAGATACTGAGCTAACAGTGTTTAAAAAGAAGGACGCGAAAGCTAAGAATATACTGGTGCAATGCTTAGCAGATAATATGTTGGAGACTATAAAGACGAAAGGCACTGCTAAGGAAATTATGGAATCTCTAGAAACAACATACGTCAAAAAGGGTATAAGTACACAAGTACAATTACAAAAGAAGTTACGCAGTTTAAAATATAACGAACAGACAACGTTAAATGAATTTTTAACGGAATTTGACCAACTAGTGTGTGAGCTTAAAGCTGCTGGAGGGGAAGTCAAGGAAGGAGAATTGATCTGTCAATTACTAGCCGCTATGCCTGAGAGTTATAGTTCTGTGTCAACCGCAATAGACGTATTATTCTGTCAAGACGAGAGTAAAATTACAATTGATTTTGTTAAGAATAAATTATTAACAGAAGAGTCGAGACAAAAGAAAAACAAAAATGATGAGACTGTTGTACCACAAGCTTTTGTTGGTTACAAGAAAAAACCCTGGAATAAATTTAAGAAGAATAACAGTGCAGGTAGTTCTGAATTTAAATTTAGATGTTACCATTGTGGTGTTGTAGGCCATAAACGATCTGAATGTCCCAAAAGAAAAAGAGAAAATCAAGGAACATGCAATGCAACACAAAAGACTGAAGTAGAAGAAGAAGAAGAAGTAGCCTTCATAACCTCAGTAATGTCTACACAGGCACAACAATGTAATGGATCTTTTAATTTTGTCATTGATAGTGGAGCAACGCATCATTTGATAAATTCAAATGTTGGAAAGTATCTGACAGATGTGAAACAAGTACACTACAAAGTTAATGTTGCAAAATTAGGTGAGGTAATCATAGGAAAGCGACAAGGAAATCTTCACTTAGAAACAAAGGAAGGAAAGAGAATACAAATAAAAGATGTTCTTGAATGTGAAAATTTGTCACATAATCTCTTATCAGTCAGAAAAATGGAAGAGAAAGGTTTGAAAGTGTCATTTGAAAATAACACCGTTAGAATCATAAGTGGAAAAGTAAACGTTACAGAAGGAAAATTAAAGGGTAACTTGTATACTCTGATTTTAAATGTAGTGCCCTTGGAAGTAAATATCACTCATCAGGATAAAGACCTGTGGCATAGAAGAATGGGTCATTCATCGAAATATCCTTGTGAGAAAATCTGTGCAGTGTGTCTCCAAGGAAAACAAACAAAAGCACCTTATAAAACAATATCTGATGATAGAAGAGCAAAAAGAGTACTAGAAGTTGTGTCAAGTGATGTGTGTGGTCCAATAAACCCAATTTCACATGATGGTAAAAGGTACTTTGTATCTTTCATAGATAATTATTCGCATTTTACTATATGTTACTGTCTTGAACGAAAAAGTGAAGTATTAGAAAAATTTAACATATATGTAAAAATGGTCGAAACTAAGTTTGATTGTAAAATAAAACGATTAAGATGTGACAACGGTGGGGAATATGTCTCAAATGAATTTCAACTATTTTGTGAGAAACGAGGTATCAAAGTTGAGTACACAATACCACATAATCCACAGCAGAATGGCATCGCTGAAAGATATAACAGAACCGTGTTGGAAAAAGCAAGATGTATGATATTCGATGCAGAATTAGAACAACATTTTTGGAGTGAAGCAATAAAGACCGCAGTATACATAATAAATCGAACAGAAACATCAACACTACCAAACAAGAAAACTCCTGCCGAAATATGGTATCAGGAGAAACCAAATTTGAACAAGATACGAGTATTTGGATGTGATGTTTATGTTCACATTCCAAAGGAAGAAAGAAATGGGAAATTAGATACCTGTAGTAAGAAAATGAAAATGATGGGATATACTGACAACGGTTACAGAGTTTGGGATCCTGAAAAACTGAAAATAATTACAGCAAGAAATGTTGTTTTTGATGAACAAAAGAATCCAGGTGATATTCAAAGAGAAATGATAATAAATGATGAAAACGGCAACAATGAGTATGAGGAAATTGATGAAAAAGAAAATCATACGGAAAATTTGCCCAAATCAACAGAACTTGACGAAGAAAATCAGATGAGAAGTAGAAGGGGAAGAAAAATACAAATGCCCAGAAAATTTAATGACTATGATATGAATTCAGAGGAAAGTCTGATAACAGCGTTGTCTACCGGTAATTTATGTGAAGAAGTGCCTCAAACATACGAGGAAGCTATTTCGATAGGAAACGGCTGGGAAGAAGCTATCAGAAGTGAACTGAGTGCTTTAAAAGAAAATAAAACGTGGGATATAGTACCTGTT
The DNA here is from genome assembly GCA_963924545.1 of Pogonocherus hispidulus. Taxonomy (NCBI): domain Eukaryota; kingdom Metazoa; phylum Arthropoda; class Insecta; order Coleoptera; family Cerambycidae; genus Pogonocherus; species Pogonocherus hispidulus. The sequence goes on from OZ004692.1 coordinate 60,407,218, forward strand.
CCAGAAAATATCAAAGTGATTGACTCAAGATGGGTGTTTCGCGAAAAAGAAGTCAATGGAAAAATTGTGAAAAAAGCACGTTTAGTGGCACGTGGTTATAAACAGTGCGACGAAAGTTACGAAATGTACGCGCCTGTGGCACGTATGTTGACAATCCGTGTGTTGTTTTCATTGAGTGTTGAAGAAGATTTATACATAAATCAACTAGATGTAAAGTGTGCATTTCTTAATGGGGATTTAAAGGAACCTGTCTTTATGGAGATACCAAAGGGACTAAATGTTAGAAATCCAAATTCTACTGTTTGTAAATTGAACAAGGCCCTATATGGTTTGCGTCAAGCACCTAAATGTTGGTATGAAAAACTACACATGCATTTAATTGATATAGGATTGAAAAGATCACAATCCGATCCTTGTTTATATTTTGATAGTGATACTTACTTAGTTGTTCATGTAGATGACCTGATTTTGTTGTCAAAATCACTGACCAAACTGAATATTTTAAAAACTAGATTGATGTCTAAATTTCAAATGAAAGATTTAACTCCAAATATGTCAAGAAACCTACATTTGAAATTTTTAGGATTAAACATTGTAAAAACTGATGATTATATTTTTATAAATCAGAAAGATTTGATAGGAAAAATTTTAAAAAAATTTTATATGTCAAACTGTAAAGTTTCAGAAATTCCTATACAACCAAAAATTAACATTATTGATCAAGAATCAGAATGTAATGATTGTTTACCTTATAGAGAGTTAATTGGACATATAATGTATGTAATGTTAGGTAGTAGACCTGATTTGAGCTATGCAGTCACATACTTTAGTCAATTTCAAAATAAATATACCAAAGAACATTGGAAATATTTAAAGAATGTTTTGAAATACTTGCATTTAACTGAAAATTTTGGAATAAAATTCATTAAATCTGACAAATTACAAAGTAGTCAATATATCATTACAGCATATGTAGATGCTGACTTTGCAAATAATATAAATGATCGAAAAAGTATTTCAGGTTACGCGATAAAAATTTATGACAATTTTGTGTTTTGGAAAACTAAAAAGCAAACAACTGTTTCACTGTCTAGTGCAGAAGCTGAATATGTGGCTCTGTCAAATTGTGTATCAGAGTGTATTTTTCTCGTACAGCTAATTTCAGAAATTTTAAATAAGAATATCTTTCCAATAAAAATTTACGAAGATAATCAGTCATGCATCAAAATGGCGAATACTCTAGAAACTAAACGAACCAAACATATAGACGTTCGTCATCATTTTATTAGAGACTACATAAATAAAAATGAAATAGTGTTAGAATATGTTCCTACTTCAGAGCAAGTAGCTGATATTTTCACAAAAGCCCTTAATGTAACAAAATTTAAATATTTTAGAGAAAAGTTAAATGTAAGCTTAGGTTAAGTAAAACGTTATGTAATATTTAAGTTTATTGTTTATTGTAAAGAAATGCAGAATTGAAGGGGGGTGTTAACATGTATAATGGCAATTCTGATCTGATCTAAGTGATCTGAATTTAAGATTAGCAAAGTTAGGTTGGTAGTGGTAAACACAAACGAAAAGGTTGGTAACTACTGAGGTAGCAACTCTCTCTCTTGTCCTGTTAACGCTTCGCTGAACAGTTCTGTGTGTATGTACAAATTGTATTTCATTTATCTACATTAAATTCAGTAATATTCAAAAAGGCATTTTACTATTCCTGGAAGACAACTGCAAAACCAACATCGATATAAGGTTTTATGGGTGTCTGAATGGTAGTTTTAAAGAAATCTGCAATTTACTTAAATATTGGTAAACCCAGATTTGACATTGTCTTTTAGATGTTACCAATGGTATTTATTTAGATGTTATGTCACTTTCCCTCACTTTTTTACCAGTCTGGGGACTGGCAGCAACAAGTTACTGCAAGTTTAAAGCAGTCTAAATCTTAGTTGATATATTATTCCCATAACACAGCTAATAATAAAAATCATAAAACATCGCTTATAATGTTGTTTTATTAATAACAAATTAGGTATACAACATTAATACTTAATATTTAGAGATCAGCTGACATTTTATAGCAAGTGTTCAATATGTTCACCATTTTGCTCAATGCATACCCTAATCCTTTTTTTAAAATTCAAATCAACATTTGCAAGAATATCAGGAGTAACATCTCTAAATGCACGGATTATTCTTTCCCGCATGTTTTCCTTGGTAGTTGGAGGAGAAAAGTAAACTTTATTTTTAATATAACCCCACAGAAAGTAATCACATTTTGTGAGATCCGGCGATCTAGGAGGCTAGTTAACAGGTCCTCCTCTACCAATCCACTTATTTGGGAATATAATATTTAAAAAAGCACGTACATGAAGAATTGAGTGAGGGGGGGGGGCGCCCTCTTGTTGTAACCACATTCTCCGTATCACTGCCAAAGGAACATCCTCTAATAGATTCTCAAAGTTATTTTGTAAAAATCTTAAATATCTCCTTCCTGTAAGACTATTATCAAAAAAGAACGGTCCAATAACACGATCACCAAGAACTCCACCCCATACATTTAAAGACCATCTATACTGAGAATGGGTATTGTAAATAGTATGGGGATTCTCAGTACTGTAATAGTGAAAGTTGTGTCTGTTAACAAACCCATTTTTGTGGAATGTAGCTTCATCAGAAAACAAAACATATTTGAAGAAATCTTCGTCTTGTATTAATTGGTTATGAGCCCAAAGACAAAACTCTCTCCTTCTAACAAAATGCCTTTCACGTAGCTCCTGGTGCATCTGAATATGGTATTATAATAATAATAATAATATCAGTGCAATCAGGATTTCGAGGGGCTCATTCATGTGAGAGTGCATTACAGTGTATTTTGGACGATTGGGTTAGAAGTATTGATGAAAACAATATAGTTGTGGCTGTATTCCTGGACTTTAAGCGGGCATTTGAAACCATTGACCGAGGTCTTCTTATCACAAAGTTACGAAGTATTGGAATTGTAGGGAATGTATTAAAGTGGTTCTCATCTTACATAACAATGAGAGGGCAAAGATCAAGATATGGTGAGAGTGTGTCTGGAAGAAAGGAAACTAAACATGGTGTACCACAAGGATCAGTGTTGGGTCCTATAGTGTTTGCTATTTTCATTAATGACATTCTTCGTAGTGTAATTAATTGCAAAATTCATCTACTTGAAGATGACACAATGCTCTATATGTTTGGTAAAAATATTAACGATATTATAAGAACTATTAATATGGAATTAAATAACCTATATGCATGGCTCTGTGATAATAATTTGAAGGTGAATATTGATAAATGTAAATGGTTAGTATTAGGGAAAAAATATACTTTAAATAAGTTATTGATAGAAGACTGTATTAAGTTAAATAATCAAAATTTACAAAAAGTAGATCAAATAAAGTATCTAGGTGTGATGTTGGATGAATGTATGAGGTTTAAACAGCATACGGTGTACATTGTAAAAAAGTTGCCAAAAAAATCAATTTCTTAAGGAGAATATCTAAAAATTTATCATTTTTCAAGAGACTGACTATTTATAAAACGATAATTGCACCACATTTTGAGTATTGCTCCACGATTTTGTTATTTTTAAATAATAATGAGATCCAGACGCTGCAGAAAATGCAAAATAAAGCTATGAGGATTATTTTACAGTGCAGAAGATATACTCCAATACAGTATATGTTAAACACATTAAATTTTATGAATATAAAACAAAGAACTTTATTTAGAACATTTACAATTTGTGTATAAAATGAAAAACTTCTTATTGCCTGACTATTTGCATAGTAAACTAACTTATGTAAGGGATGGACATGATTATAACACTCGTCAAAGAGATGACTTTTATATAGAAAATCATAATTTGTTGAGAACTGGTAGATCATTGTTCTATCAGGGCCTTAGGGAATATAATAATTTACCAGTTTTTATAAAGAATTTTAATGGATCTCTTGATCATTTTAATAAGTTAATTGTTAACTATATTAGGACACTACCACCATAGATTTTTATTATTTTTTTTTTCTGTGTACATTTTTGGTGTTTGTCACTTGTATTTGTATTTTATGTTTTTTATGTTTGTATGTATAGCTATTTGCTAAATAAATGTATTATTATATTATTATTATTATAATAATATAACATTCATCCCGAATGTTGTAATAATAATGATCAAATGCAAGTGCAAATTCTACAAAATCGCAGATTTCTTCAAAACTACCATTCAGACACCCATAAGACCTTATATCGATAGAAAGGAAATTTGATTTTTTATCGATCGGTCTAATAAACAATGGGGTGTGCTATTTAAAAAAATTAAGTTATCCATGATTTAAATTTATGAATTTTGAATGCTGATATCTCACAACCTCATTAACGAGTCAAGTTGCATTTATAAAGAAAGATAGAGATATTCTTCCCCTTTTGAATGGCGAAAACCGCATCTTGTTATGTTATTTAGTTTCTGAATTATGTAGTGTTTTTCGGAGGGGTGCAAATGTCATTTTTTCAATAAAACGTCAAATAACTCCGAAACGGTACGTCGTAGACCTAGTATTTGCTTATCAAAGCCACCTTTAAATTTGACGTAGATTCTAAAAACATAATAATATACAGGGTGTTCCATTTAAAATAACGAAGTTGTATTGCGCCCAACCTACACTGAACACCCTGTATAATCGAAAATAATTTTAAGTCATAGATCACTTGATTTAAAATAACTTTTACTTGAAACATTTTTTTCTAGTTCCTACGGTTTAGCCGCTATGCTCCGTATACGCTTAAGTGGTACACCCTGTATATAAATATATATATAGTCATGTAGAAGATACAAAACTTTTCAAAGTGCTGAGTCAGATTACGAGTTCGAGTTATCAGAAATAAAAAATGAAAAAAAGTGCAAAGTGAACAGTTTAGCTTTTGTGCAAAGTTGGGTTCCCGATCGTCTTTGTATTATATTGCATTATTTTGAACTAAACAGGTGAAGGGGCAAATTTTGCCGAAGTTGCTATTTTGAAATAGTGTCTTTGATGCAGATATACCTACTGTGCAAGTGTCGAGGCATTTTACTGGTTTTGCCGCTCAAGCAATTGAACACTGTATCGCCTGCTACGCCTGTGGTGTTAATTTATATTATGCATATTGTCTGAGTCGATTTTGCTTGCAGTGTAACACTAAATAAAATGGTTTTGTCACTATATTGTATTAAAAAATATTCTACAATAATATTGAATAATTTTTTTGATTGTTTTTTATTTATACAATTTTTGCTTATGTTTTTCATTAGGAAAAATATGTAATAGTTTTTTGCATAATAAATGGTATTTTGTTTGAAATAATGTTTTTTTCGGCACCCTGTAATTTTAGAAATACAGAAAAAAATAGCTTCTTGTTTATAATTATAAAATAGGTACATTTTATTTGAAACATTTTTTAATTTATTACATGTGTAAAATATATATTATAAAACATCATAAATCCGGACCTGTTTTCCAACGTGCATTCTGCCTATTAGTTGAGTTTTGACAAGACAGCTGGTGTAGCTTGAAGTCTACATCAAAGTTTATGGCAAAGCGTGTTCTGCAGTTTTATTTAGTTTTAACATAAGATGGCAGAACCATGCATTAACCAGAATTAATTATTATTGAAACCGTTGAAAATTTATTTATTTTTTTTTCATTTTAGCCATATGTTTAAAATTTGAATGCGTTGATCGCGTTAGACTATAAAGAAAATTGTTTACGCGAATAATAATACATTGTGATGTCAAATTTGTTGTAGTGATGGTTTTTTGTTACAAGGTGATTAAGCAATGGTTGCAGAAGTGCACTAATTTGGCATAATTTAAGTTGTTAAATATTTTGTAATGTGCTATAAATTTTGGTGTGATGTTTTTTTTTTTGTTAGGTTATATCTTATAGAAGGTGAGCCAAATAATGATTAAAAATATTTTAAATAAAATGCATGTTATCTGTAAATGTTTCTGATGAAAAGCTAATTTTTCACAATTATTATTTTGAAGTAATTTTAGATATAATATTGGAGAATGGAGTTATAGTTGGACAGGGGTGAACATTAATTTACCATCTAAAACCAATTTTAGCAAATATAGTAATAATTTTTATAGATAGATAGATTTTTATTGACAATACATAAATGGAAAAGTTAGTATATTCAAGAGACCTACAGTAAGTCCAAAACCAATACACCTGAGTAGATACTTATAATACAAAATTTTGGAATTCACTGACACTATAAAAACATTGAGTTAAAAGAAAATCTTTGGCCAGCTTATAAAATGTTCCATAAAGTGCAATATAAAACAATTTATTTTAAAACAAATTTTTTTGATTTAATTTTTTACAAAACAGCATCTAGCAACTTCCGGCGTGCCCCAAGGATCTGTGCTTGGGCCTTTGTTGTTTATAATGTTTATAAATTACATAAGCTGTAACCTGCATTGCTCTTCCCTACCATATGCAGATGACTGTAAGTTATTTGCAGTTATCAATAGCCTAGAGGACTGCCTAAATCTACAAATAGATATTGAGAGATTAAGTGATTGGTGTGCTGCTAATCATTTATTTCTTAATATAGACAAATGCAATTATGTATCTTTTACCAGGAAAATTAATTCTATCCACTTCATATACAGGTTAAATGGTGTTGATCTGAAAAAACTCAATCAATTTAAAGATCTAGGGGTTATATTTGACTGCAAGTTAACCTTTGTACCACACATCAACGAAGTAGTGGCCAGTGCTTACAGAAACCTAGGTTTCATAATTAGGAACTCCAGAGAATTTGCAGATACTGCCACCTTGAAATTGCTTTTTAATAGTTTTGTTAGAGCAAAATTAGAATATGCATCTATTATTTGGAGTTCAGGTTATCAGCTACATAAATATAAATTAGAGGGAATACAAAGGCGTTTTTGTAAATATCTTTGGCATAAAAATGATGGTTTTTATCCAATTAGAGGCACTCCTCAAGTTGACTTATTGAAGAGGTTCAATATTTCTGACCTAGAATCCCGACGCAATTATTTATCAGTTGTTTTCTTGTATAAATTATTGAACAACCAAATTCATTGTCCTTTTTTGCTCAGTTACCTAAATCTGCACGCGCCATCCTTCCTTTCCTGTTCTAACAGCACATTTTACTTACATACTCCACACATACTAATTTATATGCCTCGTCCCCCTTACATTTAATGTGTTCAAAGTATGAATCTCTAAATGATAAATTTGATATCTTCTGTTGTAATATTAATATATTAATATTAGTAAAATTAAACACGTTTTACTAAATGATAATTAATTATTATCAGTGCATATTATTGATTTATTGAATTGTCAATTGTTGTATATTATTTATTTGCATATTACTTGTAACTAGTTAAATGATTAGATGCTTAATCTTACATTTTATATATCTTATTGTTATGTTATCTGTTAATAATTATATGTAATGTTCCCTATTCTATTATTGGATTGTTATCTGTTTGGGTAGCTGTAAAATAAAATAAATAAATAAATAAAAACAGGTAATTTTACAATTATTGCTATAACATCTTTCAACATGAAAGAAAACATTTGACAATCCTTTTTCTATATTATTAACTTTTGTACAATAGTTTTTCTTAAAAGGGTAGATGTTTTTTGCTTTTCACAACAAATCACTTGATCAAAAAGTTTTGAAAAAAACACTTTTTACACTAGAGCTGAACTACCAAGTTCAGACCAGTCTTAATTCTGAAAAAAAAAAATGATCCACCTCGAACTATTGATATCGGAACACATACTTGGTCCCTCTACTTTTTGAAATGTCGAAAGTTTTGATTTAGATGAGCCGCTGAGCACTCAAAAGATCCCATTTGTTCGCACTCGCTAAGTTAATGCAGCATTAACTTTTTATAACCAATAATAGCCTGGCACACCAAAAAATGTTTGGCACACAACACTTTCTGACATCCACTGGGGGCACATGGATGTGACAGATGAAAAAAATTTGTATGTTTTAAAGCACTTTTACAAACACAGAACAAAGAAAATTAATTATAATCAATAGAAGAAATTTTTTCTGCCAAACTGATAGTCTTATTCAGTTTTCCAACTTTATTTCCAGTCTATTGACTTTTAACCTATATTTTTCCAGTTTTTCTTATAAGTCCACCCACTTATATTCACTAATTGACTTTTTTTTCATGTCTCACTTTGCACTCACTTTTTACTTATATTAGCTTAAAACTAGGTTATAAAATGTTTTTGATTATTTTACTATAATTAACAAAAATTTCTTACTATTTAATATAGTAATTTAATATAGTTAATGCTATCTAATTGCTTATATTTGTCTCTATTTACACTTGTAATTCCTATCATGTGTGTGTTACTTTACCATGACAGTTCTTGTCAAATCTCTAATAATTTTAACATTTTTGTTTTCAGATGGAATTTTCTCAATGGAAATTATCGTTTGACTGGACTTTGTTCTATGGGTTTATTCTATGAAAATTTCTCTTTGATCTGATATGCCATGCTCTGGGTTTCTTATTCGATTAACTATGTTTTGAATCAAATTAAATGACAATGTTATACTCATTTACGGATATTCACGTAAGATAAATTATTTTATTTGCCTTATTTGTAATGTTTTACTAAATAGATCCAATAATAATCATTCCATGTGCATTTTGTATTCTCATTCTAGTGCATATATATATATATATATATATATATATATATATATATATATATATACATAGTTGATCTGAGTAAACTTACCTTACTACAATTTTGCTTATTTAGGAAGTTACAGGGTGGAGAACATAATTTATTTATTTAGGATAATTCATTTAGGTTTTGGGTAAAAGTACTCAAATTTTAGCATTGTAAGTTTTTTGAGTAATATACACGAACATTAAACTAATTATATCTGAATTTGAGAACAACTTAGTAGATTTAAAAGTATGAAATTGGGAAATTGTGATACCGTACATACATATGCAATATTAACTTCAAACTAAGTTTTCTCTGAAATGATGTATCTTAGCAACATGCAACAAGTATACCTTTTTTTAAAGAAAAAATTGCCTTTTCAAAATAACTAAGCATTTTCCAAAAATCTTGGTTCTTAAAAATATTTGAAGGAAATACTATCCTAGACATGGTAATTTAGAACGCCTTGTACATATCATGCAAAAAGCAGGGTAATATTCGCGTATATAACCTAAAAAAACTTATATTGCCAAAATTTTAATACCTTTACCCCAGCAATAAATGAATTATAAAAAAAATCTAAATAAAAAGTATGTTCCCCGCCCATATGTGCATGTGTTCAGTTAATTAGTGCATGTGTTCAGGAAAATCTCAAAAGGAGATATTCTAATCAGCATATCCAGATATGCACCGACAGTCAGGCGGCTTTACGTGCCTTGATCTCCTACAGGATCACCTCCAGGACGGTCCTAGAGTGTATTAATGGTCTGATCCAATTGGGACAGAACAACCAAGTAAAATTGACATGGGTACCGAGTCATCACAACATAACAGGGAATGAGGAGGCCGATGCACTGGCTAAAAGAGGCTCAAGTATACCGTTTACAGGGCCCGAACCAGTACTCGGGCTACCGCCTAGTAATGTAACAAGGTCTATTGGAAACTGGATCAAGGAAAGATCAGAGGAAGAATGATCGAACGGGACTGGGCTGCGACAAGCCAGGCTCTTAATTGAAGGGCCTTGGTCAATACTTGCGCTAAGTCGTAACAGCATAAGGATTGTCACAGGACTGCTGACAGGTCACAGACATCTTAACAAGCACCTTGACACTATCGTGCCTGCCTCATGGTCAAGATACACAAACATCTGGGCGCAGCATTTCTCCCACCTCAGGACATTAGGGAGCTTCCTCTACAACGGGTGTTGGCCTATGCCCATAGCATGGGTCTCTTCAATAGCTCCCGACTAGCGGCAGGAACATAGGGTGGAAAGACCTGAGTGCTGAGGGTAACCGCGCCGCCTACCAACAACAACAACACCAACACGAGGCCTCGCGATTCACTAATGAATTCAAATTTCTATGCTATTGATTAAATTTGTCACAACAACTACATAAATGCAATCTTAAAAGGAGCTGGAACTTTGGTGTGAAGATAACACTGACTTAATTTTTCTTAAAGATATAAAGTGAATTCCTGCTAGAACCGACTCCAGAGGCAGGATTCTCATACTCTTAAGAGCAAAGCAAGAGTAAGCAAAGTAAACAATCATTGGAAAAGAACTAGCAATATAATAAAAGAAATTTAAATTTCATACAAAATAAAATAACTATTCAAAATTAACAATCACACTTTAATAAGGCGCACAATTGAATCAATCACTCATTCAAATTAAATTTAAATTCACATTCAAATTAAAATAAAAAGATAAAATCAATAACAACTCCAATCCATAGTAAATTAGACTCCCAACTTTTAACAAAATTAACAATCCATATATATATATGTCAGTTGACGACTTCCAGGACATTTTTAGTGACCAACTGACTACTTCCAAGACATCTGTTTACTTCAGGGACAAGACCGGAACTTTTATTTATGTGTCGACGACTTCCAGGACTGTCTTGGAAATCAATGTATGTTTCATTTCATTGATGAGTTCCGGGACAATTGTAATTTTAAGTACTGTTTACAAATTTTCTTAGGGTTTTATATATTTACGATTTACGACAATTTATTTAATTGCTGGTTTTTATTATTATAAATATTTACTTGATTGGTAAATATATAAATATAAATAACCTACCTATAAACATAAGTAGGTACATACTAATTTTTATAATATAGAACTTCTGTTTCCTTCGTAATGAAAGATATATCATCATTAAACTGAATTAAAGGAATTCTTAGGTTAATGGTGTAACTAACTTATCAATATCTTATTCCATAATTTATTGTTAAAAGTTAGATACTTATTATTAGTTAGATAATCTATTTTGTAAACCGGTATTGTCACGGAAAATGAAATAAGCAAACATATTCAAATATGTCTCGGAAGTCGACATTATATATATTTTATGTCTTGGAAATAGTCATTAGGTACCTAAATAGCATTTATTATTGGCATTGGTGGCAAACTTATCAATATCTTATTCCATAATTTATTTTTAAAAGTTAGATACTTATTATTAGTTAGATAATCTATTTCGTAAACTGATTGGCACGGTAAATGAAATAAGTAAACATATTGAAATATGTTTCGGAAGTCGACAGTATATATATTTTATGTCTTGGAAATAGTCATTAGGTACCTAAATAGCATTTATTATTGGCATTGGTGCTTATCAATATCTTATTCCATAATTTATTGTTAAAAGTTAGATACTTATTATTAGTTAGATAATCTATTTCGTAAACTTGTATTTCGGTATTGTCACGGAAAATTAAATAAGCAAACATAGGTATTCAAATATGTCTCGGAAGTCGACATTATATATATTTTATGTCTTGGAAATAGTCATTAGGTACCTAAATATTGGCATTTATTAGGTATTATATACACGTGCAGAGCAAGTAATTTAATGTTGAATTTAGATATCTGCTATAGGCAAGTTGTCTCAAGAAAAACGTTATTAGCTATTTATTCCATCATATATCACCCTATCCACCTAACCTGTAATTACGATAAACGAATGATAACTGTAACTAAACAAATAATTGTATGTTATTTTTAGCGGAAAAGCAAAAGTAAATGTTAAATATATTGTAGGTAATTATTTACTGTGGGTTTTTAAGAAATCACATGTAGGCACTGTACCTATTCTTTTATTATTATTGTACAGATATTTTACTTTTTGTGGGAAATATTTTATATCTATAGCCCGAAGTTTTACTTTGTCTATACTGCTAGTGGAATGTGAACGAAAAATTATAATTATAAATTTGATATAATTATTATTATTATTGTGTATTTTCACTCTGGATACGTCTCAGATATACCTACTGTAATTTTTCCACTGATTGAGAAGTACCTAACTCAGATCATACTTTTCAGAAACAAAACATTCATCAGATCACATGTTCCGAGACTTACGAACGAATAATATCGAAACGAGACCAAATTTTTACACATTTAGCATGTTTTCCTTCGTGGCAGACATTACCTACCAAATCTGTTATATAATATTGTAATTATAAATATATAGGTTGAACACTACCAAGACATGTTAAATTGTCAAGTGACTACTTCCAAGACATTTGTTGCTTTGTTGGATTTGTTACACAAGCTTTTTTTATGTACTAGCGACTTCCAGGACCGTAGTTCAATATACCTGAATTTCTGAATCACGTTTTACTGACACATTTAGTAGATATGCATATTTTATTGCAAACAATTAAGCAAATAGTAAATAAATGGTACATAATTATATCAGTTTCCTTCTGCAGTTTTACACCTATCTACTTAATGATTGAAACTGAACAAGTAATTTCAATGTTTTAAATATCATTAATTCTGCATAGCTATGAAAGAAAAATATTGTTATACATGTAACTACCTATTACTTAAGAAGTAGAGATGTAGTAATAAAGCAGTCACTCAAAATGGATGTTTTTATAGGAGTTTAACCATCGTCAATAGGGTGCAATTAAAATCTCTGGGCATATTCCCATTTCTAGAGAAAATCATAAACCAATAAAAAAAATAATAAACCAACCATAAAATTCGGTGAACCATATAATTTTCTTATTTATTTATTTCTAGTCTGTAACATTTTTGAAATGTATGCTTATATTTCTTATTTTACATTATAAATATATTAGATATAACTGAAATCAGAAGGAATCATTACCATTAAAATCATTACCATTAAAAAAAAAATATATTGCATTAAGGGTTTATTCTATTCACCCCAATTGTGAGCAAAGAGAGATAGAGAGAAAGAATTAAAACATTATATGGTAATTCTTACGGTATACGGTATAAAGGATAAGTAGGTATACATAGAGTACATAATATAAATCACTACATTTATGTACCTACAGAAAATTATATATGAAGTAAGTACTGAAATAGTTTATGAAGTCCCACTAGTTTTCTGGGACCATTATGCCGAACGAGTAGTACCTGTCAACCCTATTTCCTAGAATTTATTTTTATATTCATATATTGACGTATATTGAATCTTTCCAAGACATTAATTATAAGTTGCTTACTTCCAAGACATCATCTGCTTACTTCAAAGATTATTAATATGCACAATGTTTGGTAATATAACTAAGGTAAGGTAATAACAACATACCTATTTATTCAACAGTTTGCTAGTGAAATAATCGTTATGAATTCATAATTTACCAAAATTCTTGTATGCAAATGATTCCTCTTCATCTGTTCTAGAAATTAATATTATACATGTGTTTACATTTATGTTGTTATTTTTGCAAGCAAATAATACATGTTTAAAATATAGTATAATGAATACGAATTTGAATTAAGAATACCTATATAAATTACTATTTAAGTCTTTTTCAAGATTTGAATTTAATAACTGATATTTTATACTCATGTTCCGAAATTCAACGATAGCACTGAATAAAAATGAATTAAATATTTAATACCTACCTATATTGTATCGATTGTATCTAATACAATCATAGTGTGTTAAAAGTTTTTAACCCGCGTTGGCTAGGTATACTTGTACATCATCCATACATTTATGTACAGAAAATGACTGTTTTAAGTAAGTAGTGAATACATATACTGATATCATTCTTTAAATTGATATTACTACCCGGTTTCTGGGATCAGGTATTTGTCAAATGAAGTTTATAAGCTGTGGTTTAGACACGTGCATCTTTGGGTCAACCGTTTTCTATTCTGGGCGGTGTAACCCTATTTCCTAGAATTATATTTTTATATACAATAGGCATATTGAATCTTTCCAATACATTAATTATATAAGTTGCTTACTTCCAAGACATCATCTGTTTATACTTCAAAGATTATTAATATGCACAACTCTTGGTAATATAAGAAAGTAACATCATATTTATTCAACGATTTACTAGTTAAATAATCGTTCTTCTGAATTAAATATTTACCAAACTTCTTGTATTGAAATGATTCCTCTTCAGCAGTTCCGGAAGTCAACATTGTACATATTATGTACACATTTATGTTATTATTATTATTTTTTCTAGCGAATTACGTATGTTTGAGACACACTATAGTGAAAATGGTACGTGTTTATGAATATATAAATTATTATATAAGACTATTTCAAAATTTTAATCAAATAACTGATATTTTATACAAATGTTCCGAAATTCAACGGTATATAGCCGATTGAAAAATAATCGTTTTTGGAAAAAAGTACATAGTTTGTTGGCGAGGAAATTCAAATGTACACCTAATTCAACAAAAATATCTATATGTTAGAAAATGTCCCGGTAATCGTCGTTTGACATATATATATATATATATATATAAGTAAAGATAGATATTCTTGAGGTTCATTTCACCCTCCATGTATATATATTTAATATATGTATAGACAATAGTGAATGCTCTTATATCACACAAGTCGTCAACATCCTAAAACCAACGACAGACAGCCTGTTTCGACCTATTAGGTCTCATCAGTGCCGTACAGGTCCAGGATGAAGACAACCAATGTGGCACCAAAGCATCCATCTCATGAATTATGTACATACACGAAGCCAAGAATTCATGAGATGGATGCTTTGGTGCCACATTGGTTGTCTTCATCCTGGACCTGTACGGCACTGATGAGACCTAATAGGTCGAAACAGGCTGTCTGTCGTTGGTTTTAGGATGTTGACGACTTGTGTGGTATGAGAGCATTCACTATTGTCTATACATATATTAATATATATATATATATATATATATATATATATATATATATATATATATATATATATATTGATTGAGAGCTCGTTACCACATCCGTGTGACACAAGAGGCGTCCTCACATCCGGGTTTTCCCGTTTATATACCCATATATATTAGGTATATTCATGACGAGGGGAGCTTCCAGAATTAGAATCTCAAGTGAGGGGAAACAATTTCCCCTTTATTTTTTTGCGATATATAGTACACACTAAGGATACGTTATCACCTCCAACATCTATATATGAGTAGAGACTGGTACATTGTTGTCACCTCCAGCAACGTTGCCAAATCTTCGGATGTTACAGAGCACCCTCACTATCTGGTACCGTCAATTAGCCGAATCTCGGACTCGCAATCTACTTGGGCGCTATTCGTGAAAATTTGTTCTGGGGGTTGTAAATATTTTCAACTGTGGCGCACTTCCGATTCTACTGGAAACTCATACCAAAGTTTATATATATCTAGTTGTTTACAGCAATGGTAAATATATTTCAGCGTTGAAATTCGTAGGTCACAGACTTTAAAACTATAACTATTAATATTCTAAATATTAAAAATTTTAAATTAAACAACTATACATGGGTAAATAGTTATATCATTTACTAGCTATTAAAATTAAACATTTTAATAGTTAAGGTTAAATCTGGTTGAAGTGAAGTTTATTGTCCACTCACTTTGGCCTTGCACTTTTTCCCATAAGCTATGTAACATCTAGATCTTTCTAATCTCTGTTCATACTGTCATTATTTAAAATGGGATACAAAAATATATTAATATATTTTTTCCAACCATACGAATAAAACACTATAACATTAAATTATTTTGTATAAAAAGAGGGCCATTTCGGGACTGTTTGAGATCGCCATAGCAACTGTACAAAAAAGAGATTATTGTACAGTTTTGCAGTACCGAAAAGTTATTTGACATTGACATTGCATGTCACATAATATATTGAAGTTTAATTAAATAGAAAAATAGAAACAGATAGTGACTCCGATGAATCGGTCAACTAGAGGTGGTAATTAGAAGCAGTTGGAAAAAAAATATTATGTTAAACTCGTACAAAAAATACGTTTTCGAGACTCGTAAAATTGCCGCAGGATGCACATTGCAATTAACATTTATTGGAATTTTAAAAATCATGATATCAAAAGTAGATAGAAAAGTAGATATTCAAAAACCTATTGAATTTAATCCTGATATAAAATGTCCACAAAAACTTTAGTTGAACGATTCTAAAGCTCAAAACTTTATTTTTATGTACATTAATAATTATTATGTTACCGTTAAAACTGTTTTAGAGTGGTTCTAGAAATTATTTTATCAATATAATTATTATATCGCGAAAGTTGAAATAATAGAATAGTTATTTGTTTAACTTTTAACTAGTACAAAAGATTTTCACGTTTTCCGGACGAGCGAAAGGGTTTTTCGGGAAGGGAAGGGGGAATTTTACGAGTCTCAAAAACGTGCTCTTTGTACGAGTTTAACATAATATTTTTTTCCAACCGCTTCTAATTAGCACCTCCAGTTTACCGATTCATCAGAGTCATTATCTGTTTCTATTTTTCTATTTAATTAAATTTCAATATATTATGTGACATGCAATGTCAATGTCAAATTACTTTTCGCTACTGTACAACTGTACAATAATCTCCTTTTTTTCCAACAATACGAATAAGACACTATAACATTAAATTATTTTGTATAAAAAGAGGGCCATTTTGGGACTGTTTGAGATCGCCATAGCAACTGTACAAAAATAGTTATTTATTATACAAGGGAAAAAAGTTTCACCTTTCCCGTGTATAATACACTATTTTTTTCTGTGACGGGAAAAACGACGATTTAATATTGAAAAAACATATCATTACAATATATTAAAGTCAGAAAATGATTGATGTGAAAGTTGAAGTTTTAAGCTGGTGGTACGCTGTTGTACTTATAACGACAATAATTAGATCTGCGTTGCTAAGGAAACCTTTAAAGCAAACACATCAACGGCAGTTCTGTCCATGGCAGAAAAAAATATAATTTCAACACAAGAAAATTCGACTGTTGTACCGAATAATTCAAGGAACTTGTCATTCATGCAATGCACATCTAATAATTGTACTTTTGATATAAAGGAAATGTAACTTTTGTATAATAAAATATTCTAAAAGTAAATATCTACCTTTACTTATGTGTATATATGTAGGTATATCCGGGAAAAAAGTATTCACTTTTTCCCGGGGAAAAAAGTAATTTCATAAAAAGTGATATTTTGGTACCTGTCAACAGAGATAAAATGTCAAACTTTTTTCCCGTCACAGAAAAAAGAGATTATTGTACGTTTTGCAGTACCGAAAAGTAATTTGACATTGACATTGCATGTCATATAATACAATATATTGAAGTTTAATTAAATAGAAAAATAAAAACAGATAGTGACTCCGATGAACTGGTAAGCTGGAGATGCTAATTAGAAGCGGTTGGAAAAAAAAATATTATGTTAAACTCTTACAAAAAATACGTTTTCGGGACTCGTAAAATTTCCGTCTCGTCCCGAAAACGTGTATTTTTTGTACTAGTTTAAACAAATAACTATTAATTGTACGTTAAATTTTAAGCCTACATTTAGCAGAAAGTATTATTTTGAGAAAACCGTAATTTTGTATTTTTCTGCTTTTTTTTTTTGGAAAACAATGTCAACATTAAAAAACTATACTATTTCCATTAAATATGTGAGTGAAACTGTTATTTCCCTATTATTGACATTAATGTTTCTGCTATCTGTAGCAATATTAATATTTGACTTTGGTTTTCGCTTTGACATTTTCTGTGAAATTTTATTTCACAGAAAACACTTTAAATAAGCTTTTCATTTGAGTTATTCCTTATTTTTCTTTTATAATAACGGCTCGATTAGGTTACAGCAATGAAAATTTTCTAAATTTATTACTAATTCATAGATAATTGTAAACAAACTCATTTAAGCAAGATTCGACACCGTTGATAACGAAGAAAATCAAATAATGTCGAGCATCGGCTTATTAGAGATTTACATAGGTTTAATACTTACCTACTACTATTTAAAGAATATTAGAAAAACATTCATAAAGGCATTTATTAGGGGGTCCAAGGCTCTCAAGAATGAAATGACCCATGACGGTAAGGTAAAAGATTTTTTATTTCGCTTAGGGATAGAGAGACACTAGGGGCAAAAGAAATAACTTGATGTATTCTTGTTGGCTCTTGCACAACTTCTTAAATACCTAGCAAAAAAAGAGGGCGGAGCCGTATTTCAAAAATGAGTTATCTCAAATCTCAAATAGTTATTTTTTTAGAAACGTGTGTAACGTTCAAAATCATTTATTTTTTGAATACGGCTCCACCCGGTTTTTTTGCTTTTTAAGAAGTTGTGCAAGAGCCAACAAAAATCCAACGTCTTATGTCCCTAGGGACCCTCTATCAATGGGTGAAGTAAAAAATCATTTACCTTGCCGTCAGGGGTTACTTGCCGATTTTGAGGGAATTTATCGGTGAACATGTCTGTAAATCTTCGGAATAGAAGTCTTGCTGCAATTGTGTTGCATTCTCTATGAATTAGTGTTAATCTCTTAATCAAATCATTATTATAGAAGAAAAACAAGAAATACCGGAAATGAAAAAAGCTTGTTGCTTGTTGTGCTTGAAGTTTTATACAGAAAAGGTCAAAGCTATTATGTCCAATAAAATAATCAAACCATTGAAAATTTTAAATATTAATGGCAATATTGCAACTATTAAATATTAAACTAGAAGAATTAGGTATAGGGACATATTAGTACAATTGATAGACAATTGACTCGTACATGTAACTGCCCATATATTAACAGGGTGTATCATTAAAAAAAATATGATTCTTTAGTTAAAAGTTGAACAAAGTGATAAAATGTATAGAGGGCAATCTGTTATAATAAAAGTCAAATACGAGTAGTGCTAGAGATAGATACATTAGTGATAATAACAGGGAAATAACCATTTCACGTATTTCATCGAAACAATTTCTAAAGATGACATTAGTTTTCCCCAAAAAATAGAAAATTATGATTTTCTCAGAAACCACTGAGATTAGGTATACCTAGTACTTTCTGATGAAACTGGACCTAAAATTGTACGTGTAATTAAAAAAATTATTATATACAACGTTATAGTATGAGTTTCTGGTAGAATAGGAATTGAGTCACATTTCAAAATATTTTCATTGTATTCAAGATTTGTTAACACCTTGTATATAGATATGTATTATATAGTTATTACTGAGCTTAAAGGATACAACTCTTTTTTAATTTCTGCTGAAAATGGCAATGGTTTCAATCTGTAATCTTGAAAAAAATCTTATATTCAATTGTTCTACTGTACAAAAATTGTACCTAACTGTTTTAACGGTTCTTATTAAACTTATCGTAAAAATGTGATTTTAGAACAAACGTACCAATTATAGTAGATATCATAATATTAAATTTAGTGAATCTAGTACAATTTTACTAGTTTTAGAAGCCTTTCGTACGTTACAATATTGTTTTTTGTAGAAGGCATTTCAATACATTGCAATAAACAATATTGCAGACATCTGTACAATATAAAATTTGAAATCTTCTTTAAAATCTAATACACCTGGATTTGTTAAGCTGGTTTGTTTATATTTTCCAAATGCGTCAAGAAATATAGATCCCAATAATAATATAATAACAAAGTATCTCATAATAAAATCATCCGATATTAGTGCCTGAGCACGTAGTTTCTAACAATATTTCGTAATAAACCAAATAATGTAAAACGCAGATAACTATGCCAATTCTTTATTGCAATACTTAACGAACGATCGTAAATACCTGGAAATTCTTCAGGTATTCTCCATGGAATGAATGTAATATTATGCAAAGGGCTACCGCCCTAAGGTCAGTAATTTTATTACCTTTACTGTTTACTTATATATCCACGGATTGCAAAAATTATTCAGTTCAGTATTTGCGACTTGAGCGATTAGGAAGATTATCTGTTATTATTCGTGCATCTTGTTTTGTGGTCCCGTAGATAGAAGAAGATAAGAAACATGAAACCTGTATCAAGAGGAAAATTGTTAGTCGGGTTATGTAATAGAAATAATGAAGGTAAGTGATTACGTATTGCATGAAAAAGTATTATTTTGTTTCGTTTATTATATTTGGTTTTTAATTAATTGCATAATCAATTTTGATGATTTGTTGCATTTGTTACTTAAATAGATCACAGGTAATATACAATATTTGCTTTACAAAAAAGTAGCACGTTTATGTTTGATATTTAATAAGAAAACTTTTCCCGTAAAAATCATAGATTAGAGAATGGCTACTCAAAGTTGGTGAAATATATATTTTCACTATTTTGTGTTAGATATAAGGCCAGGCTATCACTAATTTGTTTAAAGTCTTATATTTAGAAAATATATTTTGTAGAGATAAGTGCTCAAAAATAATTTGTACCGAAATAATGTAATCGTAATAATCGCACAATATTTTCTATATGATGCCCTTTTTATTTATCTCTAGATCATAAAATTTGTTGTTTCAAAAAACTCACTTCTTTAAAGCAAATATTTTTGATGTTATATAGGTAGGTATATCTTTTTATGAATATCGCAAAAAAATTTTTTTTTTTCATTACAAACATTTCCAAACTAAAGAATACCGTGCGTATGAACATTTCTCAAAAAAAAACTTTTTGAGAGGTTTTTTAATTTCAGTTTTTTAGAAAAAAAATTTTCTTGAAACTCACAAGTTTGATCTTTGTTACCCTTGTTGTTTGTCTTTTGCGTTTGTTTGTATATATGTACCTAGTTCATGTAAATTATTGTAGAAAATTTCCTCGAAACTTTAAAGTTAAATGATTAATATTAAGCGAGGAATTTCTTGTCTGGAGAATTGTTAAGAATCTATGGATATTGTGTCAAGAAAAAAAAAGAAAAATGTGATCAATTAATAATTTACTGGAAAATTCTGAAATCTTGTAGGCTGTGCATTTTGAGATTTACTAATTTTTTGAGACATTCTAATCTTCTCTCATAATAATATGAAGTACTATTTTTAATACAGAACTACTACCATATCATAGACGTTAATTTATGCTACCTACTGAATAGAGGCTATTATTATTTTTACCAGTAATTATTAATATTCTTATTGGAAAAAAAAAAACAGTAGCAAACTTATTTTTTTAATTACATTATTTCTTAAATTTGTAGCAAGATTCATGATGATTTTTAAATTCTACAAACATAAATGCAGTAAAATTATACGAAAATTTTGTGTTTAATATTAACAATTCAAATTAATAATAATACAAAATTTCTTAGCTCACAACAGTACAAGTTTCGAAGAACATAATTATAAAGTCGTCAAATAAAACCTTTGGGAAATGAACTTATTTCATTAGTACATATTTAACGGACGTTAAAAGTTTATTTCAGACTAGATTAATAATTTGCTTAAACATAGCATTTTCTGTTTCGATAGTATTTTTTGCAAAAAATATCAAAAAACCTCTTAAAGTGATGGAAAATGTATTTTCTAGGCGCTAAAAAAAATTATTTCTAAATCGAATCTCCTTTTTATTTATTTATTTATTTATTTATTTATTTATTTGAGTACACTGTTCAACAGGCGAACCCAATTACAGAACAGGAATATATGAAAATATATAGTAATTACAAATAAAATCAATATAAGACAATAACGGATCAGTAACAGTACAGCAATACTTATTCTAGAAAATAGCATTTTAGTTCATTTAAGTTACATCGGAATATATCTATAGTGGAACTAATACAATTATAATTTCTACACATATTATACATTGGTGAATTTTTTAAAATGTTGGTGCGAGGGGTGGCAAGGTAAAATGAGTCAGTATTTCTTGATGAAATTCGAGGAACATTAAAATTTAAACTATGAAGCAGGTCACGACAATCGATATTATTATTAATAATTTTATGGAGCATTACAACAGAATAGTATTTCCGTCTAATATCGAGCCTGAAAAACCCATGCCTAGACAGTAACTCATCATATGGCATGCCAATAGGTGGATACACATTATCAGTCTTATAGCTTAAGTATTTAAGAAAACGCCGTTGCACAGATTCCAATCGATAAATATGGGCTTGGTAATGGGGGCTCCAAATTACAGAAGCATACTCCATCTTAGATCTCACATAAGCATAATAAAGAATTTGCACTGTATTTATATTTTTAAAGTCCCGACAAACACGAACTATAAATCCATGCATACGATTGGCTGATGCTACAATATTGTCAATGTGACAGTTAAACAGAAGGCTAGGATCAAATGTAACTCCCAAATCAACGAAAGTTTGGGGTCGTTCTAACGGACGATCATCAATACAGTATCTAAACATAATCGGACACCTTTTTAAAGAGTATGACATTACCTTGCACTTGTTAACATTCAATTCCAATTTATTACTACGGCACCATTCAACAACCCTTTGCAAATTTAACGAAAGTCGTTCACAGTCCTCAACATTCTCCACCGAACTGTAAATTTTAAGATCATCAGCGTATAGCAAAAAATCTGTATCAATCTCTCTACTAACATCATTCACAAATATATTGAACAATAATGGACCTAAATTAGACCCCTGAGGGACTCCGGATGACGCAAAGTACGTGTCAGACTTAAAACCATTTAATTGTACATATTGTGTTCGGTTTATTAAATATGCCTGAAAAAGATCTATGAGAGATTGAGAAAATCCAAAAGCAGCAAGTTTCTGTAGTAATCTTCCATGGTCAAGTCTGTCAAACGCCTTAGTCATGTCCGTATATACGACATCAGTTTGACCCCTCTTGTCCAGATTTTCAGCTATGCGCTGAGTTATAACAGCGAGATTTGAAACAGTCGACCGGCCTTTCATGAATCCATGTTGTTGAGGAGAAATAGAGTTACTAACAAAAGGATAAATCCTACGATACAAAAGCATCTCAAAACTCTTACAGAAATTACAGATAATTGAAATCGGCCTATAATTAGATATTTCTGTTCTAACACCTTTCTTAAATACAGGACAGACTTTAGAAGATTTCCAAATGGAAGGTAGTGTGCAGGACTTAATGCATATATTCAATAGGATACTTAGAGGACGAGCCAAAACAACGGCACAGTCCTTCAAGATAAATGCAGGTATATTATCTGGACCAGCAGTAAGCTTAGGCTTAATTGATTTCAGCACATCAAGTACCTCGTCCTCTGCAAAACTGAGGATGTTCAAGTACGAAGGGTTATTATTATCGAAATTTAAAATGGGTGGGGACGAAATTATATATGAGTTACCGAAAAAATTTGCGAAACCATTTAAGATGTCAGTGGGGTTGTCCAGATTATTATTATTGTAAGTCATGTTATCAGCAACTTTACCAGAACATTTTCTGTTATTGACATATGCCCAAAATTTATTGGAATCAGTAGAGATATCTGATTCGGCTCTTTCGATATACTGTCTATAAGAGGTATCTATTGCAATCTTAACATCAGCTCTGAGACGCTTAAATTCCTCAAAAGCTTGTATGTCATTCCCCCTTTTATACAGTTGCCAACATTTTGATTTCCTGCTAATAGTTTTGATAATATTGCCATTATACCAAGGTGGAAAACGCGAGTTCTTACCTTTGGTGTATCTAGGCGTACTCAGATCCAGTGCATTGTATATTTTATTATAGAAATAAGAGCAAGCTTCTTCAGCATTCACAAATGCATCCAAGGAAGACCAATCGATATCGGCTATAAGATTATACATAAGTGGATAATTGGCTTTACGAAAATTATAACAATTTAAGAAGGAAGTAACCATGTTATTTTTATATTCTACTTTTTCGTTAACTTTGCAAGTGATTTCTAAAGCAGGGTGATGCCTATCTTCGCTTACTAACGGATCCAATGATCTTTCAACAAAACATGAATGACGGTAAAAGACTAAATCCAACAATTTATTAAAGTCATTGTAGACGAAATTATTTTGAATTACACCATAAAAGTCTGCAAGATTATTTAGAACAGAAATTCTAGCATTGTTTTGAGGATTGGAGACGTTTAACGCATACTCAGCTATATTAAAATCACCAACAATTAAAATCCTGCAGCCATTCAAAAAACTTAGCGACTCAATAGCCGTAAAAAAACTTTCATATTCATCAATAGGTGTATTAGGAGGAATATAAACGTTCAGTATATAAACGTGTGATAAGCTTAATTTTATCTTTACTAAAAGCGCATCTATAAATTTAAAGCACGGGAAGGAAAATTCATTCAAATCAATTCGCACCGAAAAGAAACAATGATGTACACCTATTAGCACGCCCCCACCTCTAGTAACAGCTCTCAGAGAAAAATTCCTATCTGCCCGATATACATTAAACTCTGAACAAAATAATTCTGAGTTATAAATTGAAGGGTTTAGCCACGTTTCAGTCAAGGCAAATATCTTAAAATTACTACTAACTACAGCGTTAAAAAAGTCAACGGTTTTTGTCCTAAGCCCGCGAGTGTTTTGATAAAAGACTGCGAAAAAATTATCACTATCACGTGTAGCCTGACGCGATTTATCCATTACCGTGTTTACCAGGAGCAGGAGAGAATTTGTCTGTGATTGCTACTTTGAGAGATTAACATCAATATTTAAGTTAAGGCTAGACCTGAGTTTAGTACAATTTTCTATATAGGCGGAACACTTTTCCTTTTCCCATACCGCATGTTCCACTGATATATCTTTGTTATTTAATCTTATGCAATTAGAGCACTTCCTAACCGTGGCTTTACAGTCTTTAAGCTCGTGACCTTCACTACATAGAGGACAAGAAACCAGTTTTGCACATCTTTGCGCAGTGTGGTTATAGCCGTTACATTTAAAACACCTATACACTTCAAATGCATCAAATACACCGCAAGAGTCATATGCCACAAACAGGTTACCTGCTTTTAGAGCTCTCTCGTATACTGACTTATCCACCTGTAATACAGCTTGAAATATATTAGGATTCCTTTTTGTTGGAAATATCTTTACAACTCTACATACTGAAAGTTCCGAAAAAATATGCGTATTACATGCAATGAGATAATTACGTAGAGTATCCGCCGAGAAATTCTCCGTCATGCCAACGACGCGAAGTCTTGGAAGAACGGGGCCGACCTCTTTCACCACATAGGAATCTGACATCTTCTCCTGAACAATGGACTTCAACTTCTCGTTGTCAGCTATATCCCTACAACCAATCAAAATTCCTCCATCTTTCACATTCTTAACTTTTGTCAGCTGTATATTTCCATGACAGGGATTTATATTACGCAAAATATCCGATTTAGTTTGATGCAGTGACTGATTATTATCCTTCGGCTGTATAATGACCATATATATAATGTATATGACCATATTTTGCTCCATTAGAAAATAATTTTCGAGTTGGACCTTAAGTACATCGAATTGGAGTTTGGTATTAACTCTTTTTTGGGACGTTTTGATTTTAAATAGAGAAATTACATAAAGTGGAAAAATAATAATTTTTGTAGTTTAATTTTTGTTTAAATATCGTTTTAATTTTATTTGAAATATCTTTCAGTAATATGTATTTATTCCTTTTATAGAATGTACAGAAGGGAGTAGTCCTGCTCCTTCAGTTTCAGTAGATTTTTCGATTGGTGATACAGTTGACGATTATGCATGTGATATACATGCTTTGGAAAGAACTGTGGTAAGGATACGTTATATTTAAAAATTTATGTGATTTAATGTTAAATTATTTCATTTAATGTTATAAAATTTATGTTTTTTTATTGCTGATAATCTTGAAACGCAAAAATGTTTCTGTATTTTGAATCATCTAAGGGTTGAATTTCGTATATTGACAATGATAAACGTGTAAATAATAATATATAATGAATTTTACATATTTTAGCAAAGAAAAATAGAAATGCCTAGTACTTCAAGCTCTTCTAAAGCATCTTTCACCAAGTTAATGTCTTTATCAACTTCAATTGGTAACGAATTTAATAAACATGAAAAAGTACAAAATTGGTTGAGTACAAACATAGAAATGAACACTAATTTTACTGAAGTTTCGAATATACAAGCTGCACCAGCTTTCATAAAAATGAAGACTAAAAGTAATGATACTATACCTGAGGCAAATCAAAGCGTATGTGAAACTAAAGATAATAAATGTCCTTATACGTATATTTCTGTGGAAAACGTAAGTTAATACTTCCATCCAGAGTAGTTTAAGTTAAATTTTTTTTTTATATTTAAAACATTTTTCAATAGGAAACTAACTGTTCTGAGGCAGATGTATGTTTAAAAGAGGCTGCTAATTTTGGTCAACCATTACCGGAGAAAGTCAAGGTTTAAAATATTATTAAAAAATAAATATAAATATCACACATCGAATTTTTAGGTACTTTCAAATATTGTGTTACCAAAAATGTCGAAAACTTGGTCCAACCTCGGTTCCAACACATCCGAAAGCGTGTCTGATAATTCTAAAGACAAGGACTTTGTTATAGATGACTATCTTAGCAGTAGTGAGGATTTTGATGATACTTCTAAATCTTCAAATAGTATCAAAGATGATTTGTCAAATTTAATAGGCACTAGTAGTGCCAACAGTGCCAGTAATACTACTGAAATAAATTATACACCACTATCCGTTCAAATTAGAGTAAGTATGGCATCTGCTAAAAGGCTAAGCTTTAAGCAACAAAAAATATTCAATCGTTGCTACATAAATTTTTTATAGGAAAAACAAGATAATGAAAAAAAAAACGTTTATTGTAAGTTCTGTAAAATAGATGTAGGACTTTCCACAAATTTTTTGAGGCATTTAGAAAGACACCACAGCTCTAATAAAGAAGTAGTAAATATACTACAATTTCCGAGGGGTAGTAAAGAAAGACGTCATGCTCTTTCTTTATTAAGGAATGCCACAAATTTCGACCTTTATGTTGGCGGCACAGTGCGGCCAAATCGTAAGAATAATCCAGATATTGAAAATATAGATTATTATCCATGTGCATATTGCAAGGGTTTGTTTTTGAAAAGTTATCTAAAGCGGCATGCTAAATTGTGTATTTCCCGAAAATCTAGTACTTCGCATAAAACATCGGGTAGGACCAATCATTTATCAAAATCGCAAACGATTGTGGCATGCGCCGTTGATGCAACTGAGACCATTTCGAAATTAAACGTTAAAGAACAGGTTAGTAAACTTTTCCTGTGTACAAAAGTTAATTTTTAAATTATTCTCCTCAAAGGGTTTGAATATTACTTTATATTGTTCGTTACTGTATTGTAATGTCTTCCTTACTTTTTTGTAAAATATGTACTTTTTTTATTCTTGATAGGTTTTCGACTTAATGAAAGGAGACGAAATAGCTTTCGTAGCCAAGAAAGATCTCCTTATCGCACATTTTGGAGAGTCTTACATGAAAAAACATAAAAGAGAGCGAATGGCGTATGCATGCAGCACCAAAATGCGAGAACTTTCTCGTTTACTGATTAGATATAGGCAAATAATAAATAATAAGGATGTTCCATTTAAGGAATTATTTAATTGTAAAAATTTTGACATGGTAGTCTTAGCTACACGAGATATCGTTGGGTACGATCCAGAAAAGAAGACGTTTGAATCGCCTAGCTTAGCTATGCACACAGGCACCTCTTTGAAAATGGTATGCGATGAACTCACGCATTTAATTTTAAAAGAAAAAGATGGGTTTAAATGTAACTCCTTAGCAGAAACTCATGCCTGGCTAAAAGAAGTTAAAAAATTTAAATCTTTAATTGAGTCGCGCTGGAATATAGAAATATCTTCTCTGGCAAACAAAGATTTACAAGAAAAGAAGTGGAATAAACCACTTCTTTTGCCATTAGTTAGCGACATAAAAAAATTCAGGGACGGATGCATTCATATTGCAAACGACTGCGAGAGGGTATTTTCTGAAAAGCTTGATGATGTCAAAACTTACACTCAGTTTATGCAGTGTATTTTAGCTTTGTTAATAGTTTTTAACAGGAGGCGAATTGGGGATGTTCAGTTTTTAAAAATAAAGGACTATAAAAACGTAAAGCGGAGTAACATCACAGATTTTGAAAATACATTAACGGAAACTGAAAAACTATTAACAACAAAATATAAGCGTGTTGTTAATAGCGGAAAAGGATCTCGTGCAGTTGTAATTTTAATACCTGAAATGCTGCAAAAGTACATAAATTTACTTTTGCAACAGAGAGAAAAATATATTTTACCCGATAACGAATATATGTTCGCCACTCCAGGTAGTAAAATTAAATGGGGAAAAGGGGATGTTGCTATAAGGACATTAACGAAAAATATTGAATTGGAAAATCCCCAATCAATCACAAGCAATAAATTAAGGAAACATATAGCAACAGTCATGCAACTCCTTAGTTTAAGTCAAGAGGAAGCAAAACAGTTTGCTACATTTATGGGCCACACACAAAAAACTCATGAGGAATTTTATGAGTAAGTGTAAATATTTCTGACACAATTTAACGTGGTAATAATTATGGATATTACAATATAAATATTCTACTAGGTATACATAATTTACATTTTCTATTTTTAGATTACCTATAGACATATATCAGACGGCAAAGGTGTCTAAATTGTTACTTTTAATGGAAAAGGGGACGATTCCGTTAGAGCATAAGGGAAAGTCGCTGGCCGAAATTAACTTGAATTCTGATTTAGAATATGCGGTGGAAAGTGAGAACGATGGTAATGGTATTTAATATCTTTCAAAACAAGGTTTACCACTTTCATGTTATGCGTAAAATTTTTCTTTACTTTTTTATAGAAATAATCCATATTAGAAAGGCAAATTTTCTTCTACTTTTCTCTTAAAGAATATTACAATAAATTAATAATAATAATAATAATAATAATAATAATAATATTAATAATAATAACAATTTCCACCCCCCTCTTAAAAAAAATAATAATAATAATAATAATAATAATCTCTACCTTTCATTCTAATAACAAGGATTAGTCCGAACTTTTGAAACTTGTGTGGGAGAACGGGCGGCGTATTATTATTCTTATTTTTAAACACGCTTTTATTTCATACAGATGATGGAATACTTCTTTGTAATAATCCGGGCAAAGAACCTTGTCCCACTTTAGACAATAATAGACCCTCAACGTCACAGGATCAACATATTTATCTAACCCATTCTAAGAATAACGAGGAAAGCGACCAAATTTTGTTCAAAAAGATGAAGATAGATGCAAATGCCGGTAAGATCTGTTTTTAAGTAACGTAAGAAGTATTATGAAAACTCCACTTGTAACAACAAACGTGCAGTTACTAGATAGCTAATAAGTCCTATTATTTACAGAGTTTGATGGTAACAATAAGCGTAACATATGTGTTACTAAAAAAAAATCTATAAAAAAAAGTGGTAAGTTTAAAAAAAATTTAAAATATTTATAGTTAATTTAAATTACTTTTAGAGTGGACTAATATGGAAATTGAATCCTTAAAAAATGAGTTTAGTTCTTTCATTGAGAAGAAAACTTATCCTTCCGGTAAAGAATTAAAAGAATTTATAAAAAAAAGGAACATAAATCGAAGCGTTCCTGTTTTAAAGGCGAAGCTTCAGCATTTGATGAAAATGGGTAGATAAAACGGTACATGTTAAAATACTATCTTCATCAACTATTTTAAGACTCTAGAACAATACACTGTTATTAACTGAACGTATACAGTTTTTAAAGAATTCATAAGGTTCCTAAGAATTCATAAGAATTCCAATAATTTTTAAATTGCATCCAGAATAATAAAAATGAGATTATGTTGTGGACTTACTATAAGTGTGTATTTATTAAAGAAATATTTTTAGATACTATTGAGAAAGAAATAATATTTTACATATTTTATTTTTAAAACAATTTCAATACAAGTTCATGTTCATACAATTCATGTTCTAAAAGTTAATACTTTTGTATTTTTAGTTCACTACGATAATCACTGCTTATATTTTGTTTATATTTATATGATTAGTTTTAGTTTATTTACTTAAATAAGGATTTGTACTATTCCTAATTCACTTTTAGTACAATTATAATTAAACCTTTTTCTACAGCGGAAATAAGAAAAAAATATTATAAAAAAACCATTAGAAAGGCACAGGCTTTTTATCGACAAAATAAATCATTCTCTCAA
Source organism: Pogonocherus hispidulus (assembly GCA_963924545.1). NCBI lineage: Eukaryota > Metazoa > Arthropoda > Insecta > Coleoptera > Cerambycidae > Pogonocherus > Pogonocherus hispidulus. The sequence goes on from OZ004692.1 coordinate 60,437,419, forward strand.
CTAGTTCTTGACCGTATTATTTTATTTTTAAAAGTCGCCTGAAATCCAAACAAAACGCCATTAGCCGATCAGCGCTGTGACCCTCTTATGCCACGAACATTATGTTTCAATTTATTAAATTAACAGATAACGATTAAAATTTATTATAAATGTTACAAATAGAAGACACGACAATGTAATAAACAATGGAAAATATTAATTTACAATTAAAATTCGAAGAATGTAATAAACAATTAAGCAATATAACAGATACCTATAGAGTTTAAATATATATAATTTAATTTGGTAAATTAACTGATTCATTCATCATTGATGTTCATTAATTGATTACTACATACCTAGTACTAAAATAAGCACATCGGTATCAATTTATACCACCCATAATATAAAAGGACCTAAATAAAACATAATTGTCTCTATGCTTTAGAAATAATTTACTATAAAATATATGACATGCACGAATATTTTTGTTATTAAGATCAAAATATCTGAAAAGAAAATAATTATAATTACAATAGCAATAAATAAAAGTGACCAGTCAAATTGTAAATTTCCGATATATTACAATATTTTTCATTAATTTAACAGTCTTGAAAGGGGTTGGAATCTTTGGTGTGAAGATAACACCAAAGTTTGTTTTCCATATAATAATTAAACACTATTCCACTCCATTCGACGCTCATTTCGCCAACCAAGTTGGCATCATCTGGAGATGATTATAAGTGGTGGAAAACTACGTCGGTGTTAATTGTAACAGTAATTATAGTCTCCGAAGAACGTTAATAAACCTAAACACGCGTAATAAAAATATCATTTTACAATTGATTCCCAAAATCCCATGAATGAAAGAAAAATATTTATATTTTTTCATATTTCAATCCTTTTTGTTTGTATTATTTTATTTGTATTAATAAAGTTGTAAAGCTGTAATTAATGGTAGATTTTAGGTACTACTTATTTATATTAATGTTATAATAGTTATTAATCTAACAAGAGATCGCGTAACAATCTATTCCAATACCTCATTATCTTAATCCAATGGCCAATTTTAATTTAGAATATTATGATTCTGTATTTATTTGTATTATTTTATTTATATTATTGTATTTGTATTAATAGTTTTATTAATTATTGTATTATGTTGTACCTACTTTTTATATTACCTAATGTTAATCCTGTAACAGGATATCTAACATCGTATTTAGCAATTGTTAATAAAGTTTTGCAATCAAACAAGAATACTTATTTCCATCCGTCTTTTAAAATTAAATAAAACCATATTTTGTATAATTATTTACAGGTATTAAGGCAAAAATTAAACTGATAATACCTCAACAGTTCTTACTAATTTTTATATAGAATATTGAAATCCCAGTGTAGAATACACTTTTCTAGATTACTTGGATTACCTATATTCTACAAAAATAGGAAAATAAAAAAAAATCTAAAAATATTTTCATACCAACACTAATATGTAGCTACAGAAATGTAAATATCTATATTTTTATCAAAAAGTAAATTATATTACCTTACAGTATGGTTATTATGTAATTTATATATCCAAATTATAATAAACTCAAAATCATAACTAAATTGAAAAAGAATAGATCCGGTCCGAATCACGTCCTAACGAAGTTAACATGATTTTGGACGAAATCGTCTCTATCTGAATGAACAGGCATTTTCACGCGACGTTGCCAATATCTGGATGTAACAACATGCCTTATATAATGCAAGAAATATCATATATAGACGGAGGTGGCAAGGTATTGTCAGTTGTACGATTGAAAACGATAGCAGCGCCACCGGTCTACAGTTGAACTAAAAATCAAATTTGTAGATACACAGGTAACTTTTTCACCTCCAAATAAAAATTTCAGTTTAGACTCCTCTTAAGTTCTATAAGCTATATTTGTAAAAAATAAGGCAAAACGTTGTCACATCCGCAAACCGGATGTGACAGCGTATATATGATGTGACAAGGTACCTTCAGTATCTATTTTGGATGTAGCAACGAACCTTATGTATATATATATATATATATATATATA